>JAVGWX010000001.1:154843215-155253215 GCA_036924085.1 Ariolimax columbianus
GGGCTACCCGGAGCCAACATGCCAGGTATTCATGCACTTTTACAAAAAACAAAACTGAGATGTGCTGACCTCCTTTCTCGAATGCCAAGCGAAAGGCTTCCAAAGAAGCTCATGTAAACTGAACTAAGTGAATGAGATCGATCACAGTAACGTCCAAAAAAAAAGGATTTCACGAACAGTCTGAAGTCAAATAAACAGGAAAACCTGGATTTAAAAAACCCAATCTGGCAGAGTGCGGTCACAAACGACGTTGCAATCAGCGAGAGCATCCGTGTTCAGACAGTTCAGGACGCGCAGTCCGGAGCAGAGGGAATACCTGAGCCAACTGTGGATTATGTATGCCAGACGTGTCATAGAACTTTTCGCCCTCGCATTGGCTTGAGCCGTCACGAGCGCACCCACATACTCAAGGATGCAGTATGACATGGTATGTTGTTGACGGTCCTCATCTCCACGAAGATGTGTGTATGTATGTATGTATGTATGTATGTATGTATGTATGTATGTATGTATGTATGTATGTATGTATGTATGTATGTATGTGTGTATGTATGTATGTATGTATGTATGCATATATGTATGTATGTATGTATGTATGTATGTATGTATGTATGTATGTATGTATGTATGTATGTATGTATATATGTATGTATGCATATATGTATGTATGTATGTATGTATGTATGTATGCGTGTATGTGTGTATGCGTGTGTGTGCGTATGTGAGTGCGTGCGTGCGTATATATGCGTATGTGTGTGTGTGTGCGTTTGTGTATGTATGTATGTTCTGTCGCCACGTCCTGTGCTGACCATATTTGTTCATTTCACTCCTAACAGAAAAACAGCATGTGCCTTACAGGGATTCGATCGGCTGCTCTCCTTGTCAGCAGGCAGGCATCGAAACCATTCGCCCACACGCTCCTCTTACAGATTTGCTTCAGTGATGTCTGTCTGAAATCTATTGTTGTTTTGGTTTTTTGTTGTTGCATTCCGAATGCACAAAAATCGTTCTCAGCTAAAGCACAAAAACTTTTCTGTCGGTAAAATACCACCAATAATTGTATGTATCAGACTGATATCCTTCACTCATAATACAGCATCTGCTACCAACGTAACCACATACCTACAAACAGTACGGTGCCAGACAACTTAACCTCCTCCCCCCCCCCCCCCCACACACACACAGACACACAAACGTGGCTAAATCAGTCTCAACAAGAGACATACAAACAGAAAGACTACAGACATCATAAAAACATTGCATTCATCCCGGTTACATATGAAACAATGGCAAACTTAACAAACATCACGCTTACATACAAAATAACCAAAGATGTTCAAACAACATGTCAATATGCAGAATAACAGTAAGCTTGCAAACAGCAGTTGAACAGAGACCAAGTTAAAGCATAGTTCCATCACTTAAGATGCTCTCTGCGTCGTTTAAATGTCTACCGGCGCCTATTTCTCGTGATCACTGGAGAATCGCAGTCAACGTACAGGGCAGCATTGCTTCCAGATTGAGTCTGAGTGAGTGCTCCGTGTGATCTATGTAAAATGTCAGGGTGTCGTTGTTTGCTCAAAGCTCACGAATCTTCCAGCTTCGTCTGAGGGCTGACCTTTCTATTGACGCGGACTGATTCCGGGTACCCTTGTTTATGCTGTACGATTTAGCTGGAATATCAATGCGCTCTTCCGTTTTCGTAGCTCTCAGAGAAATGTGCTTGGCATTCTGTGTGTTTACTGCCGAGCGAACTGGGGATAGAAGAAGAAGTGAGTATATGAGGGTGATTGCTTACAAATTCCCCAAACACCTTTCTATTTATTAGACAACAACAATCGCTAGGTTCACAGTCCTCCGAAATGATCAGGGCGCCACAAAGACTGCGTGAAACATTGAGCGACTCCATTATGTCAGCCATCTGTCCGTCTGTCTTGCTTTGTCTGAAGGGAAGGGAATCCGTGCCGATATTTTCAGGATTAGACTTTCGATAATGGATGCAACGTTATCATTGCTGCCAGTGCTGCTTGTTCTATGATAAAACGTTAAGGATAACCTTCAGTTGTAAATATACCTGGAACCATTATTTCATTGTGAACACCATCGTCAACAACCAAGCAAACTGTCCTAGAAAAACTTGGAAATTGTCAGAACTAACTTAGCACTACTCGGCGACAGCAACTTGTGTTCCAAACTTGTATCTATCGATAAAACATGTCTTGGAGTTTAACCCTATCAGAGATACACGCTTCTTGTATATGCTCAACAGTTGTAGCCTAAACGCCCATTATATTTAATTGTATATATGCCCTGATATTCCCAAAACGACGCCTTGCTAAAACAGAGAGTAGACAACAATAACTAAATACAGACCTGCATAGAATACAAATGATACTTCTAACTTATTTGCGCGAGCGCCCACACACACACACACACACACACACACAAACACGCACACACATACGTACACACATACACACAGACAGGTAATCATGGATAAAGTAGACGCGATAGAGTGTTAGGGAGAGAGAGAAAGAGAGAGAGAGAGAGAGAGAGAGAGATGTGTCAAGCCAACACTACGTGACTTTTCTCATGAAAACATTAATCAAAATGCGAGAGAAAACATTCTTCTTCTTTTTCTTCATCGTACGAAGTCAGACATCAACCATTATTTTTTTGGAAAAAAGCAGCGGTCATCCTGAGGCTGTCGACACTGCCATAGAGCTTGTCTAGTGTTGCCACTGCTGATGGCCACATCTGCTCTCTCTGATCCCCGTATGTCGGGCAGTTTTGCAGCAAAGTCTCAGCGGTCATTTTCGCGGTACCACACGGGCATTCGTCAGTGCCACCTACCTTCAATTTGTTGAATAGTGGTACCTCAGTCTATTGTGGCTAGTGCGAAGTCTGAAGACCACGACCTGCTCTCTTCTGTTCAACTGGTAATAGGCATCGTTTTTGGTGTAGCCAGTTTGTTCGGTTTCCCATTTTGTCTTGTATCTAGCTCTAATAAGCCGTTTTGACTCTTCGTATGTCATACTAGTATCTGGTTGTGGTAGTTTTGCACCTTCCTTTGCCAGTCTGTCTGCCTCCTCGTTGCCTTGGATGTTGCAGTGGGATGGAACCCACTGCACCACCACCCTTTTTGGTGCGGACTGCTGGCATAGTTGACAGAGTACTGCTCTTAAATCATTAAGTTCAGTATTTTTCTGGCTTTTTAGTGCTGTGACTACGGCCAGCAGGATTTTATGGCTTTCATTCATTTTACCTGTCACCATTTCTTCCACTGCCGCCCTCACTGCCTCTGCCTCCGCTCTGAAATTGCTTGTGTATTTTCCAGTAACGAATGACAGTGTTATTTTTCTGCCATTTGGTAGGTTCAGAAATGTTCCTGCCCCTCCGTTCTGTGTTGTGCATGTTACAGAACCGTCGGTGTATGCATGGGTCAAGTCCATGCTTGGGTAGCTTTCTGTTATGTAACTCAGGGTAGTATCTTTTCTTTCTTTTTCAGTCTGGCAGTTTTTGTTTCCAATACCTGGCATATTTTCTACCACCTCTGGAAATATATGCTGTCTCCAGGTAGGTTTTCGGACAGTTGGGATGGGCTTTGGAGTTATTACTGCGTTCATGGGATCTTCGTGCATCTTTGCTTTGGCTATTTCTGCAAAGTTTCTCCGCTTTAGTTTCCCATTTCCGAAATTCTTTAGTCTCTGGTGCATTGGATGGTCAGTCAGTCTACTGAGTTTCTCTGACTGCAGCTGGGCTCTGCAGTCTCTTCTGTCGGTCATGGATTGCAGTTTTGTAATCTTTTCAAGATCTACAATTGGCGTTGACTTCATGCCTCCTGTTATAAATCTCAGGGCTTGGTTTTGGAGTTTGCTAATTTTATCGAAGTTCGCCTTTGCTGCTGTTGTCCATGCCGCATTGCCATACTCGAGAACATGTCTCACTCTTCCAGTGTACAGTTTCTTTAGTATACTTTCGTCTGCTCCCCAGCTTGTGCCAGCAAGTTTCCTCGTGATTGCCATTCTTTCTCCGGCTCTCATTCGGTTTCTCTCGATCTGACTTTTCCATGTCATGCGCCGATCAAATGTGACTCCCAGGTAGTTTTGGTTGTCGTTTGGCTGCAGGTATTTGCCGTTTAGACTTAATTTGGTGTTTTGAGGTTTGTTTGATAGCGAGAATATTGTACATGTCGTTTTTTCCTCGTTTATTTTGATCAGCCATGAGTTCGCCCACTCTTCCAGCGATGTTAGGGCTTGCTGCATCCGATTTCTTGCTATGGTGAGATTCTTTTCAGAGGTCCACATAGCCAGATCGTCTGCAAACATTGAGCTATGGACTCTTCTTGGTATATTCTCTGTTATATCATTTATATACACCAGGAAGAGTGTGAGTGACAGTACTCCCCTTTGAGGTACTCCCTGCTCAAGTGTCACCTTTTTGCTCATCTGCCCTTGTACTTGAACTCTGGCCGTTCTGTTTTTGAGGTAGTTACTGATCCATTTGTACATTTTCCCACAAACTTCATTTCTTCTTAGCTTGACTCTAAGTCCCTCTTTCCAGACTTTGTCAAATGCCTTTTCTAGGTCCACCCAACCCGCTACTGTGTGTTTTTTCTCCTGGTAGGCATCTTCTATTTCCTGGGCTATGAGGATGACCTGATCCTCAGTGGATCTATGCTGCATAAAGCCTGCTTGCTGTGGAATTAGTATGTGTTTTTCTTCCAAATGCCACATCAGTCTGGTGTTTATCATACGTTCCATCAATTTGCCTACGCAGCTCAGTAGGCTGATAGGCCTATATCCATTTGGATCTGTTTGGTGTTTTCCTTTCTTTGGTACTGGTACAAGTACTGCGTCTTTCCATGCCTGGGGTACAATACCCCTTTTCCAGCTTTGGTTCAGGACTGATAGTAGTTTCCTCTTTGTTGTTTGGCCCAGCCCCATCAGCATTTCGTTTGTTATCCCGTCTTTTCCGGGAGATTTCCTTTTCTTTAATGTTCTCATGGCCTCTTGCATTTCGTTCATTGTTAATTTTGCCATCATATACTCTTCTGGTGCCATATTTATGTTGTCGTGCCCCTTTTGCTCTTCACTAAGAGAAAACATTCATATGACCTGACTTCACTGTATGTTTGCTGACCTGACTTGACTGCATGTTTGCTGACCTGATCAGATGAGAGCCATGTGTGTAGTGTGTAAGTGTTTCTCCAGGTGAAGACCACGTGTGTAGTGTGTAAGGTTGTTTTTTTCCAGGTGAGAGCCATGTGTGTAGTGTGTAAGGGGTTTTCTCCAGGTGAGAATCATGTGTGTAGTGTGTAAGGGGTTTTCTCCAGATGGGGACCATGTGTGTAGTGTGTAAGAGGTATTCTCCAGATAGGGACCATGTGTGTAGTGTGTAAGGGGTTTTCTCCAGATGGGGACAATGTGTGTAGTGTGTAAGGGGTTTTCTCGAGATGGGGACCATGTGTGTAGTGTGTAAGAGGTTTTCTCCAGATGGGGACCATGTGTGTAGTGTGTAAGAGGTATTCTCCAGATGGGGACCATGTGTGTAGTGTGTAAGGGGTTTTCTCCAGATGGGGACCATGTGTGTAGTGTGTAAGGGGTTTTCTCCAGATGGGGACCATGTGTGTAGTGTGTAAGGGGTTTTCTCCAGATGGGGACCATGTGTGTAGTGAGCAAGAGGTTTTCTCCAGATGGGGACCATGTGTGTAGTTGTGTAAGTGTTTTAGTTGTTGTTTGTAATGTACTGTTTATAGGGTCTTTTCTTAACTTTGCTGTTATTGATGTTATAAAGTTGCTCCTCTTGAGTCTTCCCCTCCCCAGGTTTGTGTGGTTTATCACACTATAGAATGCCGCATCTTGCTGTTTTGTAGTTTATCACCCTATAGAATATCACATCTTGCTGTTGTATGGTTTCTGACTCTACAGAATGTCGCATCTTGCTCTTGTAGGGTTTATCACACTTTAGAATGTCGCATCTTGCTGTTGTGTGGTTTATCAAGGTATAGAATGTAGCATCTTGGTGCTATGCCATGCTGTTCCTTCCGTCTTCCATGAATTGCAGGTTCGTAATCTTTTCTACTTCCCCAATGGGTGTTGTCCTCATGAATATCAATCAATCAAAGCCCGTCCTTTCTCTCGGTACATAGGTCATCTCGTCAGCGTACACGATCCTGTGCTGCTATCTCTGCCTCTCTCCAGGTGTAGTTATTTAACTCCTTCTCACATTCTCTTCTCCTTGTATTTTTGGGGTCTACCACTCTCTCTTTCCCCTTGAGGATTCCATGTAAGAGCCTTTCTGGCTATGTTAGACTGTGCCTTCCGCATCGTATGTCCTATCCAGCCCCATTTTCCTCGCTTAATGTGTTGTTCTAATGGCTGTTGTTGGTTCCTTTCTCACAAGTCTTCATTCCTCACCATGTCCTGCCACTTTATGTCCATTATCCTTCGTAGGCATCTGTTAACGAAGAACTGGAGTCTTCGTTGTATGACCTTGGTCATTCTCCGTGTCTCTGCTCCACACAGCAACACCGACTTGACACTTGAGTTGAATATTCTAATTTTCGTGTGAATCTTGATATTTCTGGATCTCCATATTTATTTAGTGTCAGGAATTTTTGTTTTGTTTTGTTTTTGCGTTCGCCTTATGAATCTATTCCCCAAGGTGATGTGCGTTAGGCTGTGGCTTTTATTTTGCGCCTGTCTGCCCAGTGCATCCGATTTCAGCATTTATTTTATGTAAGGGTTCGCTTCCTCTTGCATTTTCTAAGGGTTTGCTTCCCCGGGGTAACGGCCGGTGCTGTGATGGGGATCGAACCCAGCACCTTCTGATTGTGAGCCGTGTCACTTAACGCCGTCCCCTAATGTCAAGAATGCCCCTCGTGCCTTTCAAATGCTGATCCTTACATCTGTATCTCTACCTCCTGGTGTGTTTATTGTACTGCCTAAATAGGTCAAGGTATCCACTTCCTCCAACTGCTCTCCCTCCATCATGATTGGTTCTTTGCTGTTAGTGTTGAGCTTAAGGAGTTTGGTTTTCTTCATGTTGATATCCAGTCCTAGTTTGGCTGATTGTTCTTTTGCCCTATCCAGTTTCTCTTGCATTTGACAATGACTGTGTGACACAAGTACCAGATCCACATGCTGAGTCCAAGTCCTCCACTTGTGACAATAGTGTCCACTGAACACCAGTTTTTGTTTCCCTTCGATTGATGTGTCCATTATCCAATCTAAAGCCAACAAGAACGGGGAGGGTGTGAGCAGACATCCCTGTCTCACCCTGTTTGCACCCGGAAGCTGTCAGTCAGTATTCATTCATGTACCACTCTACTAACTGTGTCTTTGTACATATTCTGGATGAGGGTTGTGTACTTCTCTGGTATCCCATAGTGTCTCAGTAGTTGCATAGAATACTTCGATCCTCACCGTCAAACGCCTTTTCATAGTCTATAAAATGTGCGTATAGGGATAATTTCCATCCAATGCTTTGTTCTACTATGATGCATAGCGTAGCTATATGATCTGTGCATGATCTTCCCTGGCGAAATCCTGCTTGTTCCCCTCTGAGCATTTTTGTCTACTTCAGTTCTTAATCTGTCCGAGATGATTCTGTTGAATATCTTGCCAGACACCGACAACAATGTAATCCCAAATAATTGCTGCAATCTGCCAGGTCGCCCTTCTTAGGCAGTTCAATCAGATGTCCTTCTTTTCATTATGTTGGCATTCTCTCATCTTCCCATAATCTTCTTAAATAATCATTGGAATGTATCAGTGGCTTTATCTATATCTGCCATTACGGCTTCTGCTGCTATTCCATCTGGTCCTGCCGTTTTCCCTTTCTTGAGTTTGGATATGGCTCTCTGGATTTCTATCTTACTTGGTGGGTTACCGTCTAAGATCAGGGTCTCCTCTGATGGAAGGATGTTTGGTGTTTCTTGTGGTGGAGGTCTGTTTCGGCTTTCTTTGAAATACTCAACCCATCGTTTCTGTATTTCCTCAGATGACGTCAAAATTCTGCCTTCTCTATCTTTGATTGGTTTGGCTGTCTGCATATATCTATTCGCCATTTTCTTTGTTAATGAGTAGATTCTCATATTTCCTCCCTCTGTCCCTCTGCTGCCTCTTGTGCCTCCTCTGCCAGCTTGTCAATATATTCCCTTTTATTTGTCCTTATACATGTCCTGACCTCTTTGTCTGTAACAGTATAATTACTCTGTGCTTCTGCTTTGGTGGCTCGGATTCGGCAATTGTTGAGTATATCTTTCTTCTTTTTCCTTTCTTCTATTTTATGTAATGTCTCTGTTGTGATCCATTCTTTGAGTTGGTCTCTCTAGAATCCAAGTTTCTTCACATGTCTTATTCCACATCACTTTAGCCTGGCCCCACACACAATTAATGTCTATTTCTTCATTCTCAGATAGCTTATGTAGCACTTGGTATCTGTTATTAAGTTTTATGCTAAATGATGTCTTGTTCTCCTGGTGTTGCAATACGTGTACGTTATATCTTGTTCTCCTGGTGTTACAATAAGTGTACGTTGTGTCTTGTTCTCCTTGCGCCCTGTACTGGGTACGTTTTTAGTTTGAGTTGCACAGTCCCCAGCAACATGGAGTGGTCTGAAGCTGGGTCTATACCTAACTTTACTCTTACATCTTGAAGTGTACTTCTAAACGTTTGACTGGCACAGATGTGATCAATCTGATTTTCCGTTACGTGGTCTGAAAATCGCCATGTTGTGGTTCTCATATATCACCTGTTATGATTCTCATTGCCTTATTTGAACTCTATTTATTGTGTCAAAGTTTGGTTTGCTGGCTGTTTACCATGATGTTACACCCTATTCTAGAACTGGTCTCACACATCCAGTATACGAATTCTTTCATTCACTTTCATCGGCTCCTCAAGATGTTCCAGCAAGTTTTGTTTGTGATCAACATTCTTTGTCTTGAAATCGACATTCTTTGTCTTGAACGAATCCGGTTTCTCCATATATGTGATTTCCATGTCAGAAGCCAATCAAATAATTTGGCTTTGTATCCAGTTGCAGATTGATTCAATTAGGCCTTAACTGAGAGTTCTGTGGTTTGGCTCAAAGGTTAAAGGTTGTAAATGTTTGTTTTTTTCCTCGTTCATCTTCATTAGCCATGTCTTTTCCCACACATTCAATATTCTATTGAGATGTTTTCTTCAGAAATCCACCAAGCTTAATCATCTACAGAAAGTAAGCTGCTCTCACCCTGTGTAATTTCCTATTTTCAATCATTGATACGACTCCCCGCACAGATACGATATATATTATGATATTCACTCAACTATTTACATTTATCACCAGGCCATATCACACTGTCTGTCTATGTGTTATACTCTCTATTTGTCTGCCTATTTGTCTAACTATACGTCTGTTAATCTACTGGTCTGTCCGTCTATCTGTTCGTCTGTATACCCTCTTTGTCGGTTCTCATGATGCTCTGTCCGTCTCTCTATCTGTCCGTCTAACACTTTGTCTGTTCACCTGTTGCTCTGTCCGTCTCTTTTCTTATATTTTCCAGCATGCCTTGAAATGGTTCTTTTTTAATTGCATCTATGTGTGTGTGTGTGTGTGTGTAAGTAAGGTAATGTGTATGTGTGCATGTGTGTATGTATGTATATATGTATGTGTGTGTGCGTGCGTGTGTGTGTGTGTGCTTCTGTGTGTGTATGCATGTATGTGTGTATGTGTGTATATATGTATGTATGTATGTATGTGTTTATATATGTATGTTTCTCTGTTTATGTGTATGTGTGTATATATGCATGTCTGATGTGTGTGTATGTGTTCGTCCGCGTGTTTTTTGCCATCTGCATATCTATTAGTTTGTTGAGCCACAGCCCCCTTGTCAGGAATTGTTTTGTCCATCCAATATTCCAATTGTCCTTCGTCTGTATTCATCATTAATGTATCTCTCAAACCGTTACACTTCTCATTTTAACCCGTCGGATTAGCCGGAGCGGATAATCTATTAAAACATGTTATTGCTTCCGATTTCCCCAAATGCAGACGTACAAAGTGCATGCGTTTCACACTCTTCTCTGGTGATAAATTGCCATTCTCCGTCCACGATTTTCTTCTCTACGCCTGACGACGGGGATGACACACGAGTGGGGACTCCAGGGTCTGTACCGCATTTATCACTCGCGAAAAGAGCGTGAGATTCTTCCATATGAGTGCCTTTACAATGACCACGGATATTAGAATCCTTCCGCGGGTCGTTTTCCTCAATATTGGGATGGTTTCCTTCTCGCTCCAATCGTCCTCATGTGGCCACGAACCGAAGGAAAATATAATAAAGACAAAATGAATACATGAGTTTACGCCCCTACAAGTTTCTTTTATAGCCACTTCACGAGCAAGCTTGAAACGGTTTTGATTTATTTCACATAAAGACGTTGGAATAGGGAACCATCAATTTTCCACAGAATAAGATGATGATATTGTTTAGCACATTCCGAGTCCTGTCCTGCACATACATAAAACAAGAAATCTATCAATAATAAGATATTGGGATATGTCTATGAATATGAATTGACACAATATGGCTGTGTAAAGGACGCATGATTTCTTAGGCCGTACATGTCTGTGTTCCTCTTGTTTCTGGTAATGTATTCCTACGCTTGTGACATGAAAGCCGGAAAGAAATACTGAAATTATGAAGGCTGGCATGTCTCCCTTTTGGCCCTTTAAAATTTAAAGCACACAGCAGCCATTTTGTTTCTTAATCTGTCCTGTGCGGCGGTTGTGTCTTAAGGGTATTCTTTGTTTGTTTGTGTGTTTTTATTTGTATGCTCTTAAATATTTTGAAAGGTAGCTAAAAAAAAGTGTAAGGAAACAGGGCTCTGCACACAATAATGTTCGTTGTAATGAATGTACGTGCACGTTTAAGCAGCAGAATGAGATTAATATATATATATATTGTTTAGTTTGTGATGTTATATGTGTTGTTATGGGGAGTGGTGTAGTTATGTCATATCAAGCGATGTTTAACGGAGTTCACGTGCTGCTAAGCTTAAGTCGCATTCCTGAATCGTCTACTTGCTGGATATTAAATATAAATATACTTCAATAATAACAATGTGAATTGTGCGCTACTTTGTCTACTGTAAGGGTTAGCGGCTTTTACTGGTCACTCAATAAGTTGGTCCCCCCCCCCCCCTCCCTCCCCAATCTCAGATGAACCAGAGAGCTGGACAATGTACTAATGATTGGACAAGATAGATACTAATGATTAAACAAGATAGATATTAATGATTGGACAAGATAGATACTAATGTTTGAACAAGATAGATACTAATGATTGGACAAGATATATACTAATGATTGGACAAGATAGATACTAATGATTGGACAAGATAGATATTAATGATTGGACAAGATAGATACTAATGATTAAACAAGATAGATACTAATGATTGGACAAGATAGATACTAATGATTGGACAAGATAGATATTAATGATTGGACAAGATAGATACTAATGATTGGACAAGATAGATACTAATGATGCAGACTAACAACACGGATATGAATCTTGCATATTTAGGAAATAATATGTTTGTAGAACTAATTGAACAACAAATTTTCTGGCCAGTTGTAAATGTCAACTTGCCCCTTCTTTGTTGTGATGTGCATGAGCATATTTTTACCTTTGCATGTGTGTACTCTTCGTATTCTCCTCTTCATCCGTTTAAAAATCGCTTTTCGTATTTCCTTTCCGTGTGCAAATTGTACCGGCAGATCACCTCGCTTACGTTCAACACAACAGACAAGAAAATAAAAGCTTGCATCGACAAGTCAACAAGAAGATTTCAACAGCACAGACAAGAAAATCAAACCTTGCTTTGGCAAGCCAACAGGAAGATTTCAACAGCATAGACAATAAAATCAAACCTTGCTTTGGCAAGCCAACAGGAAGATTTCAACAGCACAGACAAGAAAATCAAACCTTGTTTTGGCAAGCCAACAGGAAGATTTCAACAGCACAGACAAGAAAATCAAACCTTGCTTTGGCAAGCCAACAGCAAGATTTCAACAGCACAGACAAGAAAATCAAACCTTGTTTTGGCAAGTCAAGAAAAATATCGGAGATACTATAGTCACGAAAGAAAGAGGTTGTGGTGGGATACAAAGACAATTTATCATTCTGATAGCTTCACTATCCGCCTAATATGATTCGACTTCTTAGTTTGGTCCATGGCTTATCAGCAAGACTGTCCCGCCGTGGACAGGTTCGAAAGATGGCTGGAAATTAGGGAATTATTTGTCCTAAATTGCCGCTAATGCGACTGGAATGACGCGAACCAATGGACGTCTAATACGATTGTGGTGACAGTCTTTGTAAGCCCTCATCAATTACTTTTTATCATTGCAGAGCAGGCTGACTCTCTCATTAATACAGCCCATACAGAGAGGCTGTCCATCACAGACACACAGACATGTTTTCCGATGCGGGATAAATGGCACGTGCGCTTTGTGAGCAAGGCATGCCTCAGGTTAGAGAATGTAAATGATTTCCCTCCCTGCTTTCCCCCGTCCGATATCTGTATTGGAATCAATTGAGTTTTTAATTGTTTAGATTACCGTTTATATAAAACGTATTGAACAAAACGCAACGGTGGAAGCAATGATTTCAATCAGCCATTGTTACAACAATAGTTACCTGTAATGGTATCGTTGGGAACGTTGGTTGGCTCTCGTGTTCTATTGCGGAATAATGTCGCACTTTCTGTGTGACAGACTGGAAAGTTTACCTGTGTTGTTGTGCCAGTGAACGGACAGGTGTTCGGTGAGACGTACTTGGGAGAGAGGTAGCGGACAGACCCTGTTTAATACTAGATTTCTGAGGCTTGGAAATGATTTGGAGCACTGCATTCCTTAAATTCTGACACAAAATTGCCGATGTATTTGTGTGTGTGTTTATGTCGGGAAAAGGAGGGGGTGGACGGGGGAGGGTCTGGTGTGTGAGGCCAGGTATATAGAAACAGAATTGGAGAGAGTCAGTGAGGGTTTGGGAAAGAGAGAAAGAACAAGACAGGTGCCACAATATGTGAGGCGATGTACTACACGTCCTCTCTCTTTACGTCTATCCCATAAACTATGATATCGTGCCCGCATCTCGTGACATAACATTATAAACCAACTATCGCAACTTCGGTCTGTCTGTCCCCTGACAGTGTTTCGGTCTGCCTGTCCTCTGACAGCGTTTCGGACTGTCTGTCTACTGACAGCATTTATGTCTGTCCGCGTTTCGATCTGTCTGTCCTTTGACAGCGTTTCGGTCTGTCTGTCCACTGACAGCGTTTCGGTCTGTCTGTCCCCTGACAGCAATTCGATCTGTCTGTCCAACTGCGTTTCAGTCTGTCTGTCCCCTGACAGCGTTTCGGGTTATCTGTTCACTGACAGCATTTCGGTCTGTCTGTCCGATAGCGTTTCGGGCTGTCCGTCCCCTGACATCGTTTCGGTCTGTCTGTCCGACAGCGTTTCGGTCTGTCCGTCCGCTGACAGCATTTTGATCTGTCTGTCCGACAGCGTTTCGGTCTGTCTGTCCTCTGCCAGCGTTTTGGTCTGTCTGTCCAACTGCGTTTCAGTCTGTTTGTCCCCTGACAGCGTTTCGGGTTATCTGTCCACTGACAGCATTTCGGTATGTCTATCCGACAGCGTTTCGGTCTGTCTGTCCACTAACAGCGTTTTGGTCTGTCCAGTGCCACTTTTCGGTCTGTCTGTCGTTTCGGTCTGTCTGTCCTCTGACAGCGTTTCGGTCTCTTTCAAGGTTTGCCTGTCTATTCCCGAATGTCATCAGCCCAGCGTAACTTAGAACGACCTCGTTTTATTTGGCAAGGACCTGTGTCCCTGTTTATCAAATCATATATTTGATCTGGCCATATACCTGTACCATTGGAGTATGCGCGCTTGTACCACTGATAGGAGGTCTCGATATGGTACGATAAATTGTCATAATCTCAAACGATGTATGTATCTATTTAAAGTTTACCATCCCTAACGTCTGGATCGTAGGCTCCAACTCAGCATTCAATGTCCGTGTTTCACAAGCATATATGTGTGCATAGACGATCAATGTTTGCAATAATTTGATCTTCGTTTTAAGCGATATGTGGCATCAGTGAGGTGAGAATCGTTACTGCTTGTGTGGTACTTGTTCTTAATCGTATATATACATATTGTACATCCAATTCAATGTTGGACAGATCGATCACAGTCTTAGGTGAAAACAGGGGAGCGACAGAGATGCCCATTATAAACTATTTTCTTACTAAATGTTATATAGTTAGAGGCGCGACAGGACACATATGACACACCAACAGGAATGAGTTATCCATAATTTTGTTTTGCACTGAAAGATCTGGTATACGCAGATGGCATTGCACTATCTGCACCCTCACATCAACACAATCAAGAGAACACAGAAATAGCCAATAAGTGAAACTAAACATTAATAAATAAGACAGAAGTCATGGCACTAAATAAGTTACATCCAACATCATTTGAAATAGAAAATAAAGAATTAGCATCAACGTACACAGGTAGGAACCTCAGAAGAACAGTTACAACATACGATGGGACACGCAAAGACATCAAACGTAGAATGAACAAAGCCAAATTAGATCTTGCTAGTTCAAATAACCTTTGGAGGTCATCACAGTATAATGCAGCACAAACACGAACCAAGGAATACAGAAAGATGGACTCCATCACTAACCGAGATCTGCTTGCCTTGATCAATCAAGATGACGTGCCCATCGCCGTAACCAATCGACCCTGGAATTGAATCGTCCATGTTCTAAGACGTGAACTTGAAACCAACACCAGAACCGCCATGGTATAGACACAACAAGGAAGACGAGAGGCTGATCTAATGCAACTTGGCGAAGAATCGTAACAGCTTTACTTGAGATCATGAATCAAAGCTTGAGCACATATGAAGGATGGCTGCAGACCGGGACAAGTGGAGGAAGTTTGTTGCTGCCCTTAAAGACGCAATCAGGCGTGATGGTCACTGACATATTTGTCAGTCACTGACTAAGGTTCTAAGGGGAAGCCTTCTATAAGTTTGTTCTTCAACTATGATCATTTTAGCTTTTGGTTGTAACCAGTTAAGTATGAGCGAAATTCGAACCCGGTGATTTGGGATTGTGAAGCCGTGGCTCAACCCCTAGGCCATGCTGCCTCACTAAGAACATATTAGTACTACTCAAATGTGACTGGATGCACGAGGAATGCACGAGAACGTCGAAATATATGTCTATTGTTTAATAACGGTTATTGAATTCGAGCGAGGTGACAATTATTGGATGGCGGCTCTCTACTGTACAACTCGGCACATGCTAGATTGTGGCTCTCTAATGTACAACTCGGCAATTGCTGGATTTCGGCTCTCTACTGTAAAACTCGGCACATGCTGGATTGTGGCTCTCTACTGTACAACTACTGCACGGAAAGGTGCAAGGCGGACGACGAAAAGGTCGTCCCCAAAATGAAGTGGGAGGACAGTATAAAAGAATAGACCAATCTCCGATCAGAGGAGGCACAGGCAGAGGCCGCTAACAGAATGGGGTAACGTGGGGTTGTCGGGGGTGTCTTCATGGGTGCTCCAACGGCCTCACCTGTAACGGGATGACCTAACCTGACCTGACTGTACACCAGTTATTGGATTCTAAATCTCTACCTGAATGCTCAGGAACCATTGTAAAACTCATAAATGGAAGCTGGGGTGGACAGAATTGACTCACTTCAACTTGTCAACCTTTACATTGCTACTCAATCCATTTGTGCCCAGGGTTTGCAACCTAATAATGCAAAACGTATTGCTAGAAAAACCAGCACTGTAAGACTGTAGGTAAATTCTTTTGTAAAGGCCTTGTGTACAGAGGTCAGCTAAGCTTTGAATGAGCGAAAGTCTCAGAATGGTCACCACATTGCCCGTACACTGGACACGTACTAACTTGGACAAAACCAGTGTTCTTTCAATCTTTTATTTGTATTGTGTTTGTGTTATATTGTATATATTTCTCTCTCTCTCTCTCTCTCTCTCTCTTTCTCTCCCTCTCTATCGCTCTCACTCAATTTCTCTCATTCTCTTTCTAGATTTGAGAAAATAATCATTACAACTGATATAATGGAGGCTCTGTGTGCAGTAATGTTATTAGAAATTCGTCTCGTGCAAGCAGAGATCTTGTCATATTATAAGTAGTGGACACTGGGAACAGACCCAACCAAATTAAGCTCCAGTATGCATGGGACATATCTTGGCTCTAACGCTTCTGGATTACACGGACTCCAGTGGACGATTTATCAAATTATGTCCACAAAATTCAATCAGTCTTATCGTGAAACTTTCCCGGCAACTTTTAACGATCGCTGAAAGTCTTTGTGCTCCGTCGGCGTTTGATCGAGCCGAATCAAAAGTTGGCCGCACGATAATGCCTTCACCTTTCCTAACTATGATTTTTGTGTATGGTACGAGATACAAATCCTAACCATCACGACAATGAGATTGGAGTATTCTCCCCTTGTGGTCTTGTAGTCACGAGAACATTTATTAGAAATTGCGGAAGCTACATTCGTAGATTGGGTGAGACTTTTAGAGGAACCGGCCTAACCTATTACAGGGGTGTTCAACATGTCTGTGGGTACGCTCCCATTCGTGTATTATTCTGTTTAGAACATCATGCAACAAAGTAAATAAAATCACAGATTTCACATTAAGTTTCATAATCTCTTCATGCAAATAGTGTTTTTACATGATCAAATGTGATTCGAGAAAATACACAGGTAGAACACAGCACAACTGTAACGTACCAATTCAGGTCGTCAAAGGCTAGAACACTCATCATGAACAACCATTGTTATTGAAACCACCACTGCAAATAATTCTCGTTATGAGGCTTGCTGTAGTGATGGCCCTGAGCTTCCCTGGGAGCCACAACACTAGTGGTTATCATCAATGTCAATTACATCTTGGTGTGTGTGTGTGTGTGGGGAGGGGAGAGTGGGGTAGCTCTAACCGGGAGGTGAGGCGCTCGCCTCTCAAGAGACAGACGGACGAGAGAAGAGAAACTTTGAGTGTTCTAATTCTGCAAGTTTCAAACGTGCACTGATCTCAATAGAAATGAGATCTGAGTCTAGTCCTATCGGAGACTTGGGAAACATTTAGAGGTCCTTTGTGGAAAATGTGTTCGTAAAAGAACAATTCACATTTGAAAATCGAAAAGAGTAAGATGCTAGTCGCTAACAGGACAAACCTTCTGAAGGTAACAATTATTCCTTCCCAAAGTAGACATGCATGAAGGCCAAAAGGAGTAGCCCCTCCATCATGAAAAAACACACCAGGCCAATCACTGATTTGTCTGCACATTCGATTACAAGAAGTATGTGCAGATAATAACAAGATGGCATCTACACCCCTGGGGGTCGAAGAGAAGCGACTATTCATTATATGTTGCAATTAAATGTGTCAACATGTTGGATTTAGCTAGACAGAGAAAGTATTGTATGTGCGATATGACGAAATTAATGTGACTAGGTCTTGTAAATATAGAAAGTACACACAACAATTACAACAGCAGCCATCACAACGCATCTACCACGTCAGCAGCCATCGTAACAGCAGCCAACACAACAGAATCCGTCACAACAGCAGCCAACACAACAGAATCCGTCACAACAGCAGCCATAACGACACCAGCCATCACAACAGCAGCCAACACAACAGTATCCGTCACAACAGCAGCCATAACGACACCAGCCATCACAACAGCAGCCAACACAACAGTATCCGTCACAACAGCAGCCAACACAACAGAATCCGTCACAACAGCAGCCATAACGACACCAGCCATCACAACAGCAGCCAACACAACAGCAGCCAACACAACAGTATCCGTCACAACAGAAGCCAACACAACAGTATCCGTCACAACAGCAGCCATAACGACACCAGCCCTCACAACAGCAGCCAACACAACAGTATCCGTCACAACAGAAGCCAACACAACAGTATCCGTCACAACAGCAGCCAACACAACAGTATCCGTCACAACAGCAGCCATAACGACACCAGCCAACACAACAGTATCCGTCACAACAGCAGCCATAACGACACCAGCCAACACAACAGCAGCCAACACAACAGTATCCGTCACAACAGCAGCCAACACAACAGCATCCGTCACAACAGTATCAGTTACTTAAAATAACTTAACGTCTTTATACTGGTATAGAAGACTATGCAGAGTCTGTATAAAACTAGTTTAGTTTACATTACCTTGCTCTAACATTTATGCGCATCCAATCTATTCTTAAATACATTAATTGTCCTTTCCTCCACTACTTCATGTAGCAATGCATTCCAAGCAGACACCACTCTCTGGCTACAAAAAATATTTCCTAATATCTAATCGGGACCTTTCTTTAGTTAATTTGTACCTATGCCCTTTTGTTTCTGTAGGTGGTTGTATTTTGAAGAACTTGTTATAGTCTAATTTATCGGTTCCTTTGATTATCTTATGAACCTGTCACCACGAATTCTTCTCTTTCCTAGACACTGTAAGCCGGGCTTTCTGAGTCTTTCCTCATAACTGTAATTCTGGAATCCCACAATCAGCTTTGTCGCTCTTTTTTGTATCCTTTCCAGCATGTTTATATTACCTCTACGATAAGGACTCCACACCTGTACACAGTACTCCAATCTAGGTCTAACTTATTTTTTATACAATTTGACTGTCACTTCCTTGCTCCTATGTTTAATATTTATTTTTATCATACCTAACATTGCATTTGCCTTTTTCACTGTTACCTGAACTTGCTCACTCCCCTTACCTGTATGATCTATTATAACCACTAGGTCCTTTTCCTTTTCTGTCTTACTAATATTGCTCTCCCTCATTCTGTAATTATGTTCCATATTTGATCTACCCATGTGGATAACTGTACATTTATCTACATTAAACTCCATTTGCCAGCTTACAGACCATTCTCGAATTTTATCTAAATTCGACCTCAATATATCCACTTCCGCTTTAGATGAGACACTACTGCATAGTTTTGTGTCTTCAGCGAATTATGCAACCATGGATCCAACATCAATGTCCAAATCATTTATATACTGGTATTTCAAGAACAAAATTAGTCCCAAAACCGAACCATGTGGCACTCCACTTTTCACTTCACACCACTCAAGAGTACTCTTCATTTATACCAACTCTCTTCCTTTTTCCGGTTAACCAATTTTAAATCCATTTGGTAACTTCCCCACCTATTCCAAGTGATTTTAACTTTCATGATGTACTCTATCAAAGGCCTTTGCAAAATCTAGATAAATAACATCTACTGGCTCCCCTTTATCTATTATTTTAGTAATCTCCTCCATGAATTCTAATAGATTTGTTAAGCACGATCTCCCTCTAGTAAACACATGTTGACTATTTGTGATTAGATTAAACTGGTCTAGATGCATTACAATGTTTTCTTTGATTATTGTATCTAACAATTTACAGACTATGCTCACCGGTCTATAATTTGCTGGATCTGATTTTTTGACCTTTTTAAATAATTGAGATGACTCCTGCATCTTTCCAATCCCGTGGAACAATCCCTTTAGTAAGTGATTGAGAACATAATATTGCAAATGGTTTTGTTAGTTGGTCTCTAACTTCAAACAGCAATTTTGGATGAATACCATCTTGTCCTGGACATTTATCCACTTTCAACCGCACAACAGCATCCGACACAACAACATCCGTCACACAACAGCATCCGTCACAACAGCATCAATCACAAAAGCAACAACTCTGTTTCTCGAGTCCCTGTTGTAATCCAGCACCATTCGAACTTTTGCCTTTCAGCCCAATGCCGTGTTTGCTAGTTGTAATTAAGCAGTAGAAAGTATTTCATTGTTCTGGTGACTGAGGAAGAATCATATTAATACCATGTTTTATTAATGTTGAATGCTGTGAATAACAAATCAACAATGATATTAACAGAAATGAAAGAAAACATGATTTTCACAAAATGTTTGGCAATTCGAATGTAGAATATGACACTGAAAATTAGGAATGATAGTTCCCGTAATGTGAGCTTGAATTTTGGATGATAGTCTCCATTATATGAGTTAGAATGTTGAATGATTGCTTCCATTATATGAGTTTGAATGATGGTCTCCATTATATGAGCTTGAATGATGGAATTGAAGATCGTCACTCCTGGTATATCTGCTGCATCATGACGCCCATTACAACCTAGATTGTGTTTTGTAAAGTGCTAATAATATACTAGCCTGCACACTGTACGGCAGAAGCCAACGAATGCGAACTGTATTCCTCGGCACAATTAATCAGTCTCCCCCTTCCATCGTCGTCCATCATCGATGATAATTGCCGAAGTAATGATAACATAAAAATGATAACATAAAAATGATAACATAAAAATGATAACCAGAAATTGTAGTTATAAATTATGAGGAAAATATGATTAGGAAATTCATGATTCTAAATATGCCATAGACAGTCGCTTTATTGCCCATACTATTCAATTACATGATTACACAGGTTGCGTTTTAAATAAGCGGGTTTGTGTTGTTTTATATCCTTTCTCTCATTCCGAGTAAACGTTGGCGATCTTTTAATAACCTAATTGGGGTCTCGACCCGTGGGTTGTGCAGCATTGTCCTGTCAGCCCCTCAGCTGTTAGTGTTTAGACATTCTTGAGGAAACTCTGTCGTCGGTTATTCCATCTTATTGCCAGACGGCTTAAGCCTTAATCCGGATTGATTATTCAAAAAGCTGGCCACGCGTGCCGAAAATGAAACCTGGGTACGCCTAAGGTTTACGACATGATCCTCTGATATTTGTCTATCGGGTGAATATTGCTGACAGGGAATGCCTTCAACTATGGGATAGTCTGTCAATAAGCGGAGAGGGTGAGAGGAGTAATTGTTCAGAATATAGGCACTTGTGTTCTTTCGTTGCGTCGTCGCTACCACCCAGGTAAGGCGGTCCTGTCAGGCTATCAATTATATACCTGTAGTTCTTATCAACACGGTTCCTACAACTCTCAACATCAAGAAGGGTTCGCTTTCCAGTCTCGACACGCGACAATCTACCAAATTATAAACGACTACTTTAACGGAAGTTAGACAAGGAATGGTAGCTTCTAAAGTTGAAGTTAGACAAGGAATGGGAGCTTCTGGTTGAAGTTAGACAAGGAATGGGAGCTTCTGGTTGAAGTTAGACAAGGAATGGGAGCTTCTGGTTGAAGTTAGACAAGGAATGGGAGCTTCTAAAGTTGAAGTTAGACAAGGAATGGCAGCTTCTAAAGTTGAAGTTAGACAACGAATGGTAGCTTCTAAAGTTGAAGTTAGACAAGGAATGGTAGCTTCTAAAGTTGAAGTTAGACAAGTAATGGGAGCTTCTGGTTGAAGTTAGACAAGGAATGGGAGCTTCTGGTTGAAGTTAGACAAGGAATGGGAGCTTCTAAAGTTGAAGTTAGACAAGGAATGGCAGCTTCTAAAGTTGAAGTTAGACAAGGAATGGTAGCTTCTAAAGTTGAAGTTAGACAAGGAATGGGAGCTTCTGGTTGAAGTTAGACAAGGAATGGGAGCTTCTGATTGAAATTAGACAAGGAATGGGAGCTTCTGGTTGAAGTTAGACAAGGAATGGGAGCTTCTGGTTGAAGTTAGACAAGAAATGGGAGCTTCTGGTTGAAGTTAGACAAGGAATGGGAGCTTCTAAAGTTGAAGTTAGACAAGGAATGGGACCTTCTGGTTGAAGTTAGACAAGGAATGGGAGCTTCTGATTGAAGTTAGACAAGGAATGGGAGCTTCTGGTTGAAGTTAGACAAGGAATGGGAGCTTCTGGTTGAAGTTAGACAAGGAATGGGAGCTTCTGGTTGAAGTTAGACAAGGAATGGGAGCTTCTGGTTGAAGTTAGACAAGGAATGGGAGCTTCTGGTTGAAGTTAGACAAGGAATGGGAGCTTCTGGTTGAAGTTAGACAAGGAATGGGAGCTTCTGGTTGAAGTTAGACAAGGAATGGGAGCTTCTAAAGTTGAAGTTAGACAAGGAATGGGAGCTTCTGGTTGAAGTTAGACAAGGAATGGGAGCTTCTAAAGTTGAAGTTAGACAAGGAATGGGAGCTTCTGGTTGAAGTTAGACAAGGAATGGGAGCTTCTGGTTGAAGTTAGACAAGGAAAAGTATCTTCTAAAGTTGAAGTTAGACAAGGTATGGTAGCTTCTAAAGTTGAAGTTAGACAAGGAATGGTTATTTCTAAAGTTGAAGTTAGACAAGGAATGGGACCTTCTGGTTGAAGTTAAACAAGGAATGGGAGCTTCTAAAGTTGAAGTTAGACAAGGAATGGTAGCTTCTAAAGTTAAAGTTAGACAAGGAATGGTAGCTTCTAAAGTTGAAGTTAGTCAAGGAATGGTAGCTTCTTTTTGAAGTTAGATAAGGAATGGTAGCTTCTAAAGTTAAAGTTAGTCAAGGAATGGTAGCTTCTAAACTTGAAGTTAGTCAAGGAATGGTAGCTTCTAAAGTTGAAGTTAGTCAAGGAATGGTAGCTTCTGGTTGAAGTTAGATAAGGAATGGTAGCTTCTAAAGTTGAAGTTAGACAAGGAATGGGAGCTTCTAAAGTTGAAGTTAGACAAGGAATGGTAGCTTCTAAAGTTGAAGTTAGACAAGGAATGGGAGCTTCTAAAGTTGAAGTTAGACAAGGAATGGTAGCTTCTGGTTGAAGTTAGACAAGGAATGGGAGCTTCTAAAGTTGAAGTTAGACAAGGAATGGTAGCTTCTAAAGTTGAAGTTAGACAAGGAATGGTAGCTTCTGGTTGAAGTTAGACAAGGAATGGGAGCTTCTAAAGTTGAAGTTAGACAAGGAATGGGAGCTTCTAAAGTTGAAGTTAGACACGTAATGGGAGCTTCTAAAGTTGAAGTTAGACAAGGAATGGTAGCTTCTGGTTGAAGTTAGACAAGGAATAGTAGCTTCTAAAGTTGAAGTTAGACAAGGAATGGTAACTTCTGGTTGAAGTTAGACAAGGAATGGTAACTTCTGGTTGAAGTTAGACAAGGAATGGTAGCTTCTAAAGTTGAAGTTAGAGAAGGAATGGCAGCTTCTAAAGTTGAAGTTAGAGAAGGAATGGCAGCTTCTAAAGTTGAAGTTAGAGAAGGAATGGCAGCTTCTAAAGTTAAAGTTAGAGAAGGAATGGCAGCTTCTAAAGTTGAAGTTAGACAAGGAATGGGAGCTTCTGGTTGAAGTTAGACAAGGAATGGGAGCTTCTGGTTGAAGTTAGACAAGGAATAGTAGCTTCTAAAGTTGAAGTTAGACAAGAAATGGGAGCTTCTGGTTGAAGTTAGACAAGGAATGGTAGCTTCTAAAGTTGAAGTTAGTCAAGGAATGGTAGCTTCTAAAGTTGAAGTTAGACAAGGAATGGTAGCTTCTAAAGTTGAAGTTAGTCAAGGAATGGTAGCTTCTAAAGTTGAAGTTAGTCAAGGAATGGTAGCTTCTAAAGTTGAAGTTAGTCAAGGAATGGTAGCTTCTAAAGTTGAAGTTAGACAAGGAATGGTAGCTTCTAAAGTTGAAGTTAGACAAGGAATGGTAGCTTCTAAAGTTGAAGTTAGAGAAGGAATAGTAGCTTCTAAAGTTGAAGTTAGACAAGGAATGGGAGCTTCTAAAGTTGAAGTTAGACAAGGAATGGGAGCTTCTAAAGTTGAAGTTAGACAAGGAATGGTAGCTTCTGGTTGAAGTTAGACAAGGAATGGTAGCTTCTAAAGTTGAAGTTAGACAAGGAATGGCAGCTTCTAAAGTTGAAGTTAGACAAGGAATGGGAGCTTCTAAAGTTGAAGTTAGACAAGGAATGGGAGCTTCTAAAGTTGAAGTTAGACAAGGAACGGGAGCTTCTAAAGTTGAAGTTAGACAAGGAATGGCAGCTTCTAAAATTGAAGTTAGACAAGGAATGGTAGCTTCTGGTTGAAGTTAGACAAGGAATGGTAGCTTCTGGTTGAAGTTAGACAAGGAATGGTAGCTTCTGGTTGAAATTAGACAAGGAATAGTAGCTTCTGGTTGAAGTTAGACAAGGAATAGTAGCTTCTAAAGTTGAAGTTAGACAAGGAATAGTAGCTTCTAAAGTTGAAGTTAGAGAAGGAATGGTAGTTTCTAAAGTTGAAGTTAGAGAAGGAATGGGAGCTTCTGGTTGAAGTTAGACAAGGAATGGTAGCTTCTAAAGTTGAAGTTAGACAAGGAATGGTAGCTTCTAAAGTTGAAGTTAGACAAAGAATGGTAGATTCTGGTTGAAGTTAGACAAGGAATGGTAGCTTCGGGTTGAAGTTAGACAAGGAATGGTAGCTTCTAAAGTTGAAGTTAGAGAAGGAATGGTAGCTTCTAAAGTTGAAGTTAGACAAGGAATGGTAGCTTCTAAAGTTGAAGTTAGAGAAGGAATGGTAGCTTCTAAAGTTGAAGTTAGACAAGGAATGGTAGCTTCTAAAGTTGAAGTTAGAGAAGGAATGGCAGCTTCTAAAGTTGAAGTTAGACCAGGAATGGCAGCTTCTAAAGTTGAAGTTAGAGAAGGAATGGGAGCTTCTAAAGTTGAAGTTAGACAAGGAATGGTAGCTTCTAAAGTTGAAGTTAGACAAGGAATGGGAGCTTCTGGTTGAAGTTAGACAAGGAATGGTAGCTTCTGGTTGAAGTTAGATACGGAATGGTAGCTTCTAAAGTTGAAATTAGACAAGGAATGGTAGCTTCTAAAGTTGAAGTTAGACAAGGAATGGGAGCTTCTAAAGTTGAAGTTAGACAAGGAATGGGAGCTTCTAAAGTTGAAGTTAGACAAGGAATGGTAGCTTCTAAAGTTGAAGTTAGACAAGGAATGGTAGCTTCTAAAATTGAAGTTAGACAAGGAATGGTAGCTTCTAAAGTTGAAGTTAGACAAGGAATGGGATCTTCTAAAGTTGAAGTTAGACAAGGAATGGTAGCTTCTAAAGTTGAAGTTAGTCAAGGAATGGCAGCTTCTGGTTGAAGTTAGACAAGGAATGGTAGCTTCTAAAGTTGAAGTTAGACAAGGAATGGTAGCTTCTAAAATTGAAGTTAGACAAGGAATGGTAGCTTCTAAAGTTGAAGTTAGAGAAGGAATGGCAGCTTCTAAAGTTGAAGTTAGAGAAGGAATGGTAGCTTCTAAAGTTGAAGTTAGACAAGGAATGGGAGCTTCTAAATTTGAAGTTAGACAAGGAATGGGAGCTTCTAAATTTGAAGTTAGAGAAGGAATGGGAGCTTCTAAAGTTGAAGTTAGACAAGGAATGGGAGCTTCTAAAGTTGAATTTAGACAAGGAATGGGAGCTTCTAAATTTGAAGTTAGAGAAGGAATGGTAGCTTCTGGTTGAAGTTAGAGAAGGAATGGCAGCTTCTAAAGTTGAAGTTAGAAAAGGAATGGGAGCTTCTGGTTGAAGTTAGACAAGGAATGGTAGCTTCTAAAGTTGAAGTTAGACAAGGAATGGTAGCTTCTAAAGTTGAAATTAGACAAGGAATGGTAGCTTCTAAAGTTGAAGTTAGACAAGGAATGGTAGCTTCTGGTTGAAGTTAGATAAGGAATGGCAGCTTCTAAAGTTGAAGTTAGAACGGGAATGGGAGCTTCTAAAGTTGAAGTTAGACAAGGAATAGTAGCTTCTAAAGTTAAAGTTAGACAAGGAATGGTAGCTTCTAAAGTTGAAGTTAGTCAAGCAATGGTAGCTTCTAAAGTTGAAGTTAGACAAGGAATGGGAGCTTCTAAAGTTGAAGTTAGTCAAGGAATGGTAGCTTCTTTTTGAAGTTAGATAAGGAATGGTAGCTTCTAAAGTTAAAGTTAGTCAAGGAATGGTAGCTTCTAAACTTGAAGTTAGTCAAGGAATGGTAGCTTCTAAAGTTGAAGTTAGTCAAGGAATGGTAGCTTCTGGTTGAAGTTAGATAAGGAATGGTAGCTTCTAAAGTTGAAGTTAGACAAGGAATGGGAGCTTCTAAAGTTGAAGTTAGACAAGGAATGGTAGCTTCTAAAGTTGAAGTTAGACAAGGAATGGGAGCTTCTAAAGTTGAAGTTAGACAAGGAATGGTAGCTTCTGGTTGAAGTTAGACAAGGAATGGGAGCTTCTAAAGTTGAAGTTAGACAAGGAATGGTAGCTTCTAAAGTTGAAGTTAGACAAGGAATGGTAGCTTCTGGTTGAAGTTAGACAAGGAATGGGAGCTTCTAAAGTTGAAGTTAGACAAGGAATGGGAGCTTCTAAAGTTGAAGTTAGACACGTAATGGGAGCTTCTAAAGTTGAAGTTAGACAAGGAATGGGAGCTTCTGGTTGAAGTTAGACAAGGAATGGGAGCTTCTGGTTGAAGTTAGACAAGGAATGGGAGCTTCTAAAGTTGAATTTAGACAAGGAATGGGAGCTTCTAAATTTGAAGTTAGAGAAGGAATGGTAGCTTCTGGTTGAAGTTAGAGAAGGAATGGCAGCTTCTAAAGTTGAAGTTAGAAAAGGAATGGGAGCTTCTGGTTGAAGTTAGACAAGGAATGGTAGCTTCTAAAGTTGAAGTTAGACAAGGAATGGTAGCTTCTAAAGTTGAAATTAGACAAGGAATGGTAGCTTCTAAAGTTGAAGTTAGACAAGGAATGGTAGCTTCTGGTTGAAGTTAGATAAGGAATGGCAGCTTCTAAAGTTGAAGTTAGAACGGGAATGGGAGCTTCTAAAGTTGAAGTTAGACAAGGAATAGTAGCTTCTAAAGTTAAAGTTAGACAAGGAATGGTAGCTTCTAAAGTTGAAGTTAGTCAAGCAATGGTAGCTTCTAAAGTTGAAGTTAGACAAGGAATGGGAGCTTCTAAAGTTGAAGTTAGTCAAGGAATGGTAGCTTCTTTTTGAAGTTAGATAAGGAATGGTAGCTTCTAAAGTTAAAGTTAGTCAAGGAATGGTAGCTTCTAAACTTGAAGTTAGTCAAGGAATGGTAGCTTCTAAAGTTGAAGTTAGTCAAGGAATGGTAGCTTCTGGTTGAAGTTAGATAAGGAATGGTAGCTTCTAAAGTTGAAGTTAGACAAGGAATGGGAGCTTCTAAAGTTGAAGTTAGACAAGGAATGGTAGCTTCTAAAGTTGAAGTTAGACAAGGAATGGGAGCTTCTAAAGTTGAAGTTAGACAAGGAATGGTAGCTTCTGGTTGAAGTTAGACAAGGAATGGGAGCTTCTAAAGTTGAAGTTAGACAAGGAATGGTAGCTTCTAAAGTTGAAGTTAGACAAGGAATGGTAGCTTCTGGTTGAAGTTAGACAAGGAATGGGAGCTTCTAAAGTTGAAGTTAGACAAGGAATGGGAGCTTCTAAAGTTGAAGTTAGACACGTAATGGGAGCTTCTAAAGTTGAAGTTAGACAAGGAATGGTAGCTTCTGGTTGAAGTTAGACAAGGAATAGTAGCTTCTAAAGTTGAAGTTAGACAAGGAATGGTAACTTCTGGTTGAAGTTAGACAAGGAATGGTAACTTCTGGTTGAAGTTAGACAAGGAATGGTAGCTTCTAAAGTTGAAGTTAGAGAAGGAATGGCAGCTTCTAAAGTTGAAGTTAGAGAAGGAATGGCAGCTTCTAAAGTTGAAGTTAGAGAAGGAATGGCAGCTTCTAAAGTTAAAGTTAGAGAAGGAATGGCAGCTTCTAAAGTTGAAGTTAGACAAGGAATGGGAGCTTCTGGTTGAAGTTAGACAAGGAATGGGAGCTTCTGGTTGAAGTTAGACAAGGAATAGTAGCTTCTAAAGTTGAAGTTAGACAAGGAATGGGAGCTTCTGGTTGAAGTTAGACAAGGAATGGTAGCTTCTAAAGTTGAAGTTAGTCAAGGAATGGTAGCTTCTAAAGTTGAAGTTAGACAAGGAATGGTAGCTTCTAAAGTTGAAGTTAGTCAAGGAATGGTAGCTTCTAAAGTTGAAGTTAGTCAAGGAATGGTAGCTTCTAAAGTTGAAGTTAGTCAAGGAATGGTAGCTTCTAAAGTTGAAGTTAGACAAGGAATGGTAGCTTCTAAAGTTGAAGTTAGACAAGGAATGGTAGCTTCTAAAGTTGAAGTTAGAGAAGGAATAGTAGCTTCTAAAGTTGAAGTTAGACAAGGAATGGGAGCTTCTAAAGTTGAAGTTAGACAAGGAATGGGAGCTTCTAAAGTTGAAGTTAGACAAGGAATGGTAGCTTCTGGTTGAAGTTAGACAAGGAATGGTAGCTTCTAAAGTTGAAGTTAGACAAGGAATGGCAGCTTCTGAAGTTGAAGTTAGACAAGGAATGGGAGCTTCTAAAGTTGAAGTTAGACAAGGAATGGGAGCTTCTAAAGTTGAAGTTAGACAAGGAATGGGAGCTTCTAAAGTTGAAGTTAGACAAGGAATGGCAGCTTCTAAAATTGAAGTTAGACAAGGAATGGTAGCTTCTGGTTGAAGTTAGACAAGGAATGGTAGCTTCTGGTTGAAGTTAGACAAGGAATGGTAGCTTCTGGTTGAAATTAGACAAGGAATAGTAGCTTCTGGTTGAAGTTAGACAAGGAATAGTAGCTTCTAAAGTTGAAGTTAGACAAGGAATAGTAGCTTCTAAAGTTGAAGTTAGAGAAGGAATGGTAGTTTCTAAAGTTGAAGTTAGAGAAGGAATGGGAGCTTCTGGTTGAAGTTAGACAAGGAATGGTAGCTTCTAAAGTTGAAGTTAGACAAGGAATGGTAGCTTCTAAAGTTGAAGTTAGACAAAGAATGGTAGATTCTGGTTGAAGTTAGACAAGGAATGGTAGCTTCGGGTTGAAGTTAGACAAGGAATGGTAGCTTCTAAAGTTGAAGTTAGAGAAGGAATGGTAGCTTCTAAAGTTGAAGTTAGACAAGGAATGGTAGCTTCTAAAGTTGAAGTTAGAGAAGGAATGGTAGCTTCTAAAGTTGAAGTTAGACAAGGAATGGTAGCTTCTAAAGTTGAAGTTAGAGAAGGAATGGCAGCTTCTAAAGTTGAAGTTAGACCAGGAATGGCAGCTTCTAAAGTTGAAGTTAGAGAAGGAATGGGAGCTTCTAAAGTTGAAGTTAGACAAGGAATGGTAGCTTCTAAAGTTGAAGTTAGACAAGGAATGGGAGCTTCTGGTTGAAGTTAGACAAGGAATGGTAGCTTCTGGTTGAAGTTAGATACGGAATGGTAGCTTCTAAAGTTGAAATTAGACAAGGAATGGTAGCTTCTAAAGTTGAAGTTAGACAAGGAATGGGAGCTTCTAAAGTTGAAGTTAGACAAGGAATGGGAGCTTCTAAAGTTGAAGTTAGACAAGGAATGGTAGCTTCTAAAGTTGAAGTTAGACAAGGAATGGTAGCTTCTAAAATTGAAGTTAGACAAGGAATGGTAGCTTCTAAAGTTGAAGTTAGACAAGGAATGGGATCTTCTAAAGTTGAAGTTAGACAAGGAATGGTAGCTTCTAAAGTTGAAGTTAGTCAAGGAATGGCAGCTTCTGGTTGAAGTTAGACAAGGAATGGTAGCTTCTAAAGTTGAAGTTAGACAAGGAATGGTAGCTTCTAAAATTGAAGTTAGACAAGGAATGGTAGCTTCTAAAGTTGAAGTTAGAGAAGGAATGGCAGCTTCTAAAGTTGAAGTTAGAGAAGGAATGGTAGCTTCTAAAGTTGAAGTTAGACAAGGAATGGGAGCTTCTAAATTTGAAGTTAGACAAGGAATGGGAGCTTCTAAATTTGAAGTTAGAGAAGGAATGGGAGCTTCTAAAGTTGAAGTTAGACAAGGAATGGGAGCTTCTAAAGTTGAATTTAGACAAGGAATGGGAGCTTCTAAATTTGAAGTTAGAGAAGGAATGGTAGCTTCTGGTTGAAGTTAGAGAAGGAATGGCAGCTTCTAAAGTTGAAGTTAGAAAAGGAATGGGAGCTTCTGGTTGAAGTTAGACAAGGAATGGTAGCTTCTAAAGTTGAAGTTAGACAAGGAATGGTAGCTTCTAAAGTTGAAATTAGACAAGGAATGGTAGCTTCTAAAGTTGAAGTTAGACAAGGAATGGTAGCTTCTGGTTGAAGTTAGATAAGGAATGGCAGCTTCTAAAGTTGAAGTTAGAACGGGAATGGGAGCTTCTAAAGTTGAAGTTAGACAAGGAATAGTAGCTTCTAAAGTTAAAGTTAGACAAGGAATGGTAGCTTCTAAAGTTGAAGTTAGTCAAGCAATGGTAGCTTCTAAAGTTGAAGTTAGACAAGGAATGGGAGCTTCTAAAGTTGAAGTTAGTCAAGGAATGGTAGCTTCTTTTTGAAGTTAGATAAGGAATGGTAGCTTCTAAAGTTAAAGTTAGTCAAGGAATGGTAGCTTCTAAACTTGAAGTTAGTCAAGGAATGGTAGCTTCTAAAGTTGAAGTTAGTCAAGGAATGGTAGCTTCTGGTTGAAGTTAGATAAGGAATGGTAGCTTCTAAAGTTGAAGTTAGACAAGGAATGGGAGCTTCTAAAGTTGAAGTTAGACAAGGAATGGTAGCTTCTAAAGTTGAAGTTAGACAAGGAATGGGAGCTTCTAAAGTTGAAGTTAGACAAGGAATGGTAGCTTCTGGTTGAAGTTAGACAAGGAATGGGAGCTTCTAAAGTTGAAGTTAGACAAGGAATGGTAGCTTCTAAAGTTGAAGTTAGACAAGGAATGGTAGCTTCTGGTTGAAGTTAGACAAGGAATGGGAGCTTCTAAAGTTGAAGTTAGACAAGGAATGGGAGCTTCTAAAGTTGAAGTTAGACACGTAATGGGAGCTTCTAAAGTTGAAGTTAGACAAGGAATGGTAGCTTCTGGTTGAAGTTAGACAAGGAATAGTAGCTTCTAAAGTTGAAGTTAGACAAGGAATGGTAACTTCTGGTTGAAGTTAGACAAGGAATGGTAACTTCTGGTTGAAGTTAGACAAGGAATGGTAGCTTCTAAAGTTGAAGTTAGAGAAGGAATGGCAGCTTCTAAAGTTGAAGTTAGAGAAGGAATGGCAGCTTCTAAAGTTGAAGTTAGAGAAGGAATGGCAGCTTCTAAAGTTAAAGTTAGAGAAGGAATGGCAGCTTCTAAAGTTGAAGTTAGACAAGGAATGGGAGCTTCTGGTTGAAGTTAGACAAGGAATGGGAGCTTCTGGTTGAAGTTAGACAAGGAATAGTAGCTTCTAAAGTTGAAGTTAGACAAGGAATGGGAGCTTCTGGTTGAAGTTAGACAAGGAATGGTAGCTTCTAAAGTTGAAGTTAGTCAAGGAATGGTAGCTTCTAAAGTTGAAGTTAGACAAGGAATGGTAGCTTCTAAAGTTGAAGTTAGTCAAGGAATGGTAGCTTCTAAAGTTGAAGTTAGTCAAGGAATGGTAGCTTCTAAAGTTGAAGTTAGTCAAGGAATGGTAGCTTCTAAAGTTGAAGTTAGACAAGGAATGGTAGCTTCTAAAGTTGAAGTTAGACAAGGAATGGTAGCTTCTAAAGTTGAAGTTAGAGAAGGAATAGTAGCTTCTAAAGTTGAAGTTAGACAAGGAATGGGAGCTTCTAAAGTTGAAGTTAGACAAGGAATGGGAGCTTCTAAAGTTGAAGTTAGACAAGGAATGGTAGCTTCTGGTTGAAGTTAGACAAGGAATGGTAGCTTCTAAAGTTGAAGTTAGACAAGGAATGGCAGCTTCTAAAGTTGAAGTTAGACAAGGAATGGGAGCTTCTAAAGTTGAAGTTAGACAAGGAATGGGAGCTTCTAAAGTTGAAGTTAGACAAGGAATGGGAGCTTCTAAAGTTGAAGTTAGACAAGGAATGGCAGCTTCTAAAATTGAAGTTAGACAAGGAATGGTAGCTTCTGGTTGAAGTTAGACAAGGAATGGTAGCTTCTGGTTGAAGTTAGACAAGGAATGGTAGCTTCTGGTTGAAATTAGACAAGGAATAGTAGCTTCTGGTTGAAGTTAGACAAGGAATAGTAGCTTCTAAAGTTGAAGTTAGACAAGGAATAGTAGCTTCTAAAGTTGAAGTTAGAGAAGGAATGGTAGTTTCTAAAGTTGAAGTTAGAGAAGGAATGGGAGCTTCTGGTTGAAGTTAGACAAGGAATGGTAGCTTCTAAAGTTGAAGTTAGACAAGGAATGGTAGCTTCTAAAGTTGAAGTTAGACAAAGAATGGTAGATTCTGGTTGAAGTTAGACAAGGAATGGTAGCTTCGGGTTGAAGTTAGACAAGGAATGGTAGCTTCTAAAGTTGAAGTTAGAGAAGGAATGGTAGCTTCTAAAGTTGAAGTTAGACAAGGAATGGTAGCTTCTAAAGTTGAAGTTAGAGAAGGAATGGTAGCTTCTAAAGTTGAAGTTAGACAAGGAATGGTAGCTTCTAAAGTGGAAGTTAGAGAAGGAATGGCAGCTTCTAAAGTTGAAGTTAGACCAGGAATGGCAGCTTCTAAAGTTGAAGTTAGAGAAGGAATGGGAGCTTCTAAAGTTGAAGTTAGACAAGGAATGGTAGCTTCTAAAGTTGAAGTTAGACAAGGAATGGGAGCTTCTGGTTGAAGTTAGACAAGGAATGGTAGCTTCTGGTTGAAGTTAGATACGGAATGGTAGCTTCTAAAGTTGAAATTAGACAAGGAATGGTAGCTTCTAAAGTTGAAGTTAGACAAGGAATGGGAGCTTCTAAAGTTGAAGTTAGACAAGGAATGGGAGCTTCTAAAGTTGAAGTTAGACAAGGAATGGTAGCTTCTAAAGTTGAAGTTAGACAAGGAATGGTAGCTTCTAAAATTGAAGTTAGACAAGGAATGGTAGCTTCTAAAGTTGAAGTTAGACAAGGAATGGGATCTTCTAAAGTTGAAGTTAGACAAGGAATGGTAGCTTCTAAAGTTGAAGTTAGTCAAGGAATGGCAGCTTCTGGTTGAAGTTAGACAAGGAATGGTAGCTTCTAAAGTTGAAGTTAGACAAGGAATGGTAGCTTCTAAAATTGAAGTTAGACAAGGAATGGTAGCTTCTAAAGTTGAAGTTAGAGAAGGAATGGCAGCTTCTAAAGTTGAAGTTAGAGAAGGAATGGTAGCTTCTAAAGTTGAAGTTAGACAAGGAATGGGAGCTTCTAAATTTGAAGTTAGACAAGGAATGGGAGCTTCTAAATTTGAAGTTAGAGAAGGAATGGGAGCTTCTAAAGTTGAAGTTAGACAAGGAATGGGAGCTTCTAAAGTTGAATTTAGACAAGGAATGGGAGCTTCTAAATTTGAAGTTAGAGAAGGAATGGTAGCTTCTGGTTGAAGTTAGAGAAGGAATGGCAGCTTCTAAAGTTGAAGTTAGAAAAGGAATGGGAGCTTCTGGTTGAAGTTAGACAAGGAATGGTAGCTTCTAAAGTTGAAGTTAGACAAGGAATGGTAGCTTCTAAAGTTGAAATTAGACAAGGAATGGTAGCTTCTAAAGTTGAAGTTAGACAAGGAATGGTAGCTTCTGGTTGAAGTTAGATAAGGAATGGCAGCTTCTAAAGTTGAAGTTAGAACGGGAATGGGAGCTTCTAAAGTTGAAGTTAGACAAGGAATAGTAGCTTCTAAAGTTAAAGTTAGACAAGGAATGGTAGCTTCTAAAGTTGAAGTTAGTCAAGCAATGGTAGCTTCTAAAGTTGAAGTTAGACAAGGAATGGGAGCTTCTGGTTGAAGTTAGACAAGGAATGGCAGCTTCTGGTTGAAGTTAGATAAGGAATGGCAGCTTCTAAAGTTGAAGTTAGAACGGGAATGGGAGCTTCTAAAGTTGAAGTTAGACAAGGAATAGTAGCTTCTAAAGTTGAAGTTAGACAAGGAATGGGAGCTTCTGGTTGAAGTTAGACAAGGAATGGTAGCTTCTAAAGTTGAAGTTAGTCAAGGAATGGTAGCTTCTAAAGTTGAAGTTAGACAAGGAATGGTAGCTTCTAAAGTTGAAGTTAGTCAAGGAATGGTAGCTTCTAAAGTTGAAGTTAGTCAAGGAATGGTAGCTTCTAAAGTTGAAGTTAGTCAAGGAATGGTAGCTTCTAAAGTTGAAGTTAGACAAGGAATGGTAGCTTCTAAAGTTGAAGTTAGACAAGGAATGGTAGCTTCTAAAGTTGAAGTTAGAGAAGGAATAGTAGCTTCTAAAGTTGAAGTTAGACAAGGAATGGGAGCTTCTAAAGTTGAAGTTAGACAAGGAATGGGAGCTTCTAAAGTTGAAGTTAGACAAGGAATGGTAGCTTCTGGTTGAAGTTAGACAAGGAATGGTAGCTTCTAAAGTTGAAGTTAGACAAGGAATGGCAGCTTCTAAAGTTGAAGTTAGACAAGGAATGGGAGCTTCTAAAGTTGAAGTTAGACAAGGAATGGGAGCTTCTAAAGTTGAAGTTAGACAAGGAATGGGAGCTTCTAAAGTTGAAGTTAGACAAGGAATGGCAGCTTCTAAAATTGAAGTTAGACAAGGAATGGTAGCTTCTGGTTGAAGTTAGACAAGGAATGGTAGCTTCTGGTTGAAGTTAGACAAGGAATGGTAGCTTCTGGTTGAAATTAGACAAGGAATAGTAGCTTCTGGTTGAAGTTAGACAAGGAATAGTAGCTTCTAAAGTTGAAGTTAGACAAGGAATAGTAGCTTCTAAAGTTGAAGTTAGAGAAGGAATGGTAGTTTCTAAAGTTGAAGTTAGAGAAGGAATGGGAGCTTCTGGTTGAAGTTAGACAAGGAATGGTAGCTTCTAAAGTTGAAGTTAGACAAGGAATGGTAGCTTCTGAAGTTGAAGTTAGACAAAGAATGGTAGATTCTGGTTGAAGTTAGACAAGGAATGGTAGCTTCGGGTTGAAGTTAGACAAGGAATGGTAGCTTCTAAAGTTGAAGTTAGAGAAGGAATGGTAGCTTCTAAAGTTGAAGTTAGACAAGGAATGGTAGCTTCTAAAGTTGAAGTTAGAGAAGGAATGGTAGCTTCTAAAGTTGAAGTTAGACAAGGAATGGTAGCTTCTAAAGTTGAAGTTAGAGAAGGAATGGCAGCTTCTAAAGTTGAAGTTAGACCAGGAATGGCAGCTTCTAAAGTTGAAGTTCGAGAAGGAATGGGAGCTTCTAAAGTTGAAGTTAGACAAGGAATGGTAGCTTCTAAAGTTGAAGTTAGACAAGGAATGGGAGCTTCTGGTTGAAGTTAGACAAGGAATGGTAGCTTCTGGTTGAAGTTAGATACGGAATGGTAGCTTCTAAAGTTGAAATTAGACAAGGAATGGTAGCTTCTAAAGTTGAAGTTAGACAAGGAATGGGAGCTTCTAAAGTTGAAGTTAGACAAGGAATGGGAGCTTCTAAAGTTGAAGTTAGACAAGGAATGGTAGCTTCTAAAGTTGAAGTTAGACAAGGAATGGTAGCTTCTAAAATTGAAGTTAGACAAGGAATGGTAGCTTCTAAAGTTGAAGTTAGACAAGGAATGGGAGCTTCTAAAGTTGAAGTTAGACAAGGAATGGTAGCTTCTAAAGTTGAAGTTAGTCAAGGAATGGCAGCTTCTGGTTGAAGTTAGACAAGGAATGGTAGCTTCTAAAGTTGAAGTTAGACAAGGAATGGTAGCTTCTAAAATTGAAGTTAGACAAGGAATGGTAGCTTCTAAAGTTGAAGTTAGAGAAGGAATGGCAGCTTCTAAAGTTGAAGTTAGAGAAGGAATGGTAGCTTCTAAAGTTGAAGTTAGACAAGGAATGGGAGCTTCTAAATTTGAAGTTAGACAAGGAATGGGAGCTTCTAAATTTGAAGTTAGAGAAGGAATGGGAGCTTCTAAAGTTGAAGTTAGACAAGGAATGGGAGCTTCTAAAGTTGAATTTAGACAAGGAATGGGAGCTTCTAAATTTGAAGTTAGAGAAGGAATGGTAGCTTCTGGTTGAAGTTAGAGAAGGAATGGCAGCTTCTAAAGTTGAAGTTAGAAAAGGAATGGGAGCTTCTGGTTGAAGTTAGACAAGGAATGGTAGCTTCTAAAGTTGAAGTTAGACAAGGAATGGTAGCTTCTAAAGTTGAAATTAGACAAGGAATGGTAGCTTCTAAAGTTGAAGTTAGACAAGGAATGGTAGCTTCTGGTTGAAGTTAGATAAGGAATCGCAGCTTCTAAAGTTGAAGTTAGAACGGGAATGGGAGCTTCTAAAGTTGAAGTTAGACAAGGAATAGTAGCTTCTAAAGTTAAAGTTAGACAAGGAATGGTAGCTTCTAAAGTTGAAGTTAGTAAAGGAATGGTAGCTTCTAAAGTTGAAGTTAGACAAGGAATGGGAGCTTCTGGTTGAAGTTAGACAAGGAATGGCAGCTTCTGGTTGAAGTTAGATAAGGAATGGCAGCTTCTAAAGTTGAAGTTAGAACGGGAATGGGAGCTTCTAAAGTTGAAGTTAGACAAGGAATAGTAGCTTCTAAAGTTAAAGTTAGACAAGGAATGGTAGCTTCTAAAGTTGAAGTTAGTCAAGGAATGGTAGCTTCTAAAGTTGAAGTTAGTCAAGGAATCGTAGCTTCTAAAGTTGAAGTTAGTCAAGGAATGGTAGCTTCTAAAGTTGAAGTTAGACAAGGAATGGGAGCTTCTAAAGTTGAAGTTAGTCAAGGAATGGTAGCTTCTGGTTGAAGTTAGACAAGGAATGGTAGCTTCTAAAGTTGAAGTTAGACAAGGAATGGTAGCTTCTAAAGTTGAAGTTAGAGAAGGAATAGTAGCTTCTAAAGTTGAAGTTAGACAAGGAATGGTAGCTTCTAAAGTTGAAGTTAGAGAAGGAATAGTAGCTTCTAAAGTTGAAGGTAGACAAGGAATGGGAGCTTCTAAAGTTGAAGTTAGACAAGGAATAGTAGCTTCTAAAGTTAAAGTTAGACAAAGAATGGTAGCTTCTAAAGTTGAAGTTAGTCAAGGAATGGTAGCTTCTAAAGTTGAAGTTAGTCAAGGAATGGTAGCTTCTAAAGTTGAAGTTAGACAAGGAATGGGAGCTTCTAAAGTTGAAGTTAATCAAGGAATGGTAGCTTCTGGTTGAAGTTAGACAAGGAATGGTAGCTTCTAAAGTTGAAGTTAGACAAGGAATGGTAGCTTCTAAAGTTGAAGTTAGAGAAGGAATAGTAGCTTCTAAAGTTGAAGTTAGACAAGGAATGGTAGCTTCTAAAGTTGAAGTTAGAGAAGGAATAGTAGCTTCTAAAGTTGAAGGTAGACAAGGAATGGGAGCTTCTAAAGTTGAAGTTAGACAAGGAATAGTAGCTTCTAAAGTTAAAGTTAGACAAAGAATGGTAGCTTCTAAAGTTGAAGTTAGTCAAGGAATGGTAGCTTCTAAAGTTGAAGTTAGTCAAGGAATGGTAGCTTCTAAAGTTGAAGTTAGTCAAGGAATGGTAGCTTCTAAAGTTGAAGTTAGTCAAGGAATGGTAGCTTCTAAAGTTGAAGTTAGTCAAGGAATGGTAGCTTCTGGTTGAAGTTAGACAAGAGGAATGGTAGCTTCTAAAGTTGAAGTTAGACAAGGAATGGTAGCTTCTAAAGTTGAAGTTAGAGAAGGAATAGTAGCTTCTAAAGTTGAAGTTAGACAAGGAATGGTAGCTTCTAAAGTTGAAGTTAGACAAGGAATAGTAGCTTCTAAAGTTGAATTTAGACAAGGAATGGGAGCTTCTAAAGTTGAAGTTAGACAAGTAATGGGAGCTTCTAAAGTTGAAGTTAGACAAGGAATGGTAGCTTCTGGTTGAAGTTAGACAAGGAATAGTAGCTTCTGGTTGAAGTTAGACAAGGAATAGCAGCTTCTGGAGTTGAAGTTAGACAAGGAATAGTAGCTTCTAAAGTTGAAGTTAGACAAGGAATAGTAGCTTCTAAAGTTGAAGTTAGAGAAGGAATGGTAGCTTCTAAAGTTGAAGTTAGACAAGGAATGGTAGCTTCTAAAGTTGAAGTTAGACAAGGAATGGTAGCTTCTAATGTTGAAGTTAGAGAAGGAATGGGAGCTTCTAAAGTTGAAGTTAGACAAGGAATGGTAGCTTCTAAAGTTGAAGTTAGACAAGGAATGGTAGCTTCTAAAGTTGAAGTTAGACAAGGAATGGTAGCTTCTAAAGTTGAAGTTAGAGAAGGAATGGCAGCTTCTAAAGTTGAAGTTAGACAAGGAATGGTAGCTTCTAAAGTTGAAGTTAGAGAAGGAATGGCAGCTTCTAAAGTTGAAGTTAGAGAAGGAATTGGAGCTTCTAAAGTTGAAGTTAGAGAAGGAATGGTAGCTTCTAAAGTTGAAGTTAGTCAAGGAATGGTAGCTTCTAAAGTTGAAGTTAGTCAAGGAATGGGAGCTTCTGGTTGAAGTTAGTCAAGGAATGGTAGCTTCTAAAGTTGAAGTTAGACAAGGAATGGTAGCTTCTAAAGTTGAAGTTAGACAAGGAATGGTAGCTTCTAAAGTTGAAATTAGACAAGGAATGGTAGCTTCTAAAGTTGAAGTTAGACAAGGAATGGTAGCTTCTGGTTGAAGTTAGATAAGGAATGGCAGCTTCTAAAGTTGAAGTTAGAACGGGAATGGGAGCTTCTAAAGTTGAAGTTAGACAAGGAATGGTAGCTTCTAAAGTTGAAGTTAGAGAAGGAATAGTAGCTTCTAAAGTTGAAGTTAGACAAGGAATGGTAGCTTCTAAAGTTGAAGTTAGACAAGGAATAGTAGCTTCTAAAGTTGAATTTAGACAAGGAATGGGAGCTTCTAAAGTTGAAGTTAGACAAGTAATGGGAGCTTCTAAAGTTGAAGTTAGACAAGGAATGGTAGCTTCTGGTTGAAGTTAGACAAGGAATAGTAGCTTCTGGTTGAAGTTAGACAAGGAATAGCAGCTTCTGGAGTTGAAGTTAGACAAGGAATAGTAGCTTCTAAAGTTGAAGTTAGACAAGGAATAGTAGCTTCTAAAGTTGAAGTTAGAGAAGGAATGGTAGCTTCTAAAGTTGAAGTTAGACAAGGAATGGTAGCTTCTAAAGTTGAAGTTAGACAAGGAATGGTAGCTTCTAATGTTGAAGTTAGAGAAGGAATGGGAGCTTCTAAAGTTGAAGTTAGACAAGGAATGGTAGCTTCTAAAGTTGAAGTTAGACAAGGAATGGTAGCTTCTAAAGTTGAAGTTAGACAAGGAATGGTAGCTTCTAAAGTTGAAGTTAGAGAAGGAATGGCAGCTTCTAAAGTTGAAGTTAGACAAGGAATGGTAGCTTCTAAAGTTGAAGTTAGAGAAGGAATGGCAGCTTCTAAAGTTGAAGTTAGAGAAGGAATTGGAGCTTCTAAAGTTGAAGTTAGAGAAGGAATGGTAGCTTCTAAAGTTAAAGTTAGACAAGGAATGGTAGCTTCTAAAGTTGAAGTTAGACAAGGAATGGTAGCTTCTAAAGTTGAAGTTAGTCAAGGAATGGTAGCTTCTAAAGTTGAAGTTAGTCAAGGAATGGGAGCTTCTGGTTGAAGTTAGTCAAGGAATGGTAGCTTCTAAAGTTGAAGTTAGACAAGGAATGGTAGCTTCTAAAGTTGAAGTTAGACAAGGAATGGTAGCTTCTAAAGTTGAAATTAGACAAGGAATGGTAGCTTCTAAAGTTGAAGTTAGACAAGGAATGGTAGCTTCTGGTTGAAGTTAGATAAGGAATGGCAGCTTCTAAAGTTGAAGTTAGAACGGGAATGGGAGCTTCTAAAGTTGAAGTTAGACAAGGAATAGTAGCTTCTAAAGTTAAAGTTAGACAAGGAATGGTAGCTTCTAAAGTTGAAGTTAGTCAAGCAATGGTAGCTTCTAAAGTTGAAGTTAGACAAGGAATGGGAGCTTCTGGTTGAAGTTAGACAAGGAATGGCAGCTTCTGGTTGAAGTTAGATAAGGAATGGCAGCTTCTAAAGTTGAAGTTAGAACGGGAATGGGAGCTTCTAAAGTTGAAGTTAGACAAGGAATAGTAGCTTCTAAAGTTGAAGTTAGACAAGGAATGGGAGCTTCTGGTTGAAGTTAGACAAGGAATGGTAGCTTCTAAAGTTGAAGTTAGTCAAGGAATGGTAGCTTCTAAAGTTGAAGTTAGACAAGGAATGGTAGCTTCTAAAGTTGAAGTTAGTCAAGGAATGGTAGCTTCTAAAGTTGAAGTTAGTCAAGGAATGGTAGCTTCTAAAGTTGAAGTTAGTCAAGGAATGGTAGCTTCTAAAGTTGAAGTTAGACAAGGAATGGTAGCTTCTAAAGTTGAAGTTAGACAAGGAATGGTAGCTTCTAAAGTTGAAGTTAGAGAAGGAATAGTAGCTTCTAAAGTTGAAGTTAGACAAGGAATGGGAGCTTCTAAAGTTGAAGTTAGACAAGGAATGGGAGCTTCTAAAGTTGAAGTTAGACAAGGAATGGTAGCTTCTGGTTGAAGTTAGACAAGGAATGGTAGCTTCTAAAGTTGAAGTTAGACAAGGAATGGCAGCTTCTAAAGTTGAAGTTAGACAAGGAATGGGAGCTTCTAAAGTTGAAGTTAGACAAGGAATGGGAGCTTCTAAAGTTGAAGTTAGACAAGGAACGGGAGCTTCTAAAGTTGAAGTTAGACAAGGAATGGCAGCTTCTAAAATTGAAGTTAGACAAGGAATGGTAGCTTCTGGTTGAAGTTAGACAAGGAATGGTAGCTTCTGGTTGAAGTTAGACAAGGAATGGTAGCTTCTGGTTGAAATTAGACAAGGAATAGTAGCTTCTGGTTGAAGTTAGACAAGGAATAGTAGCTTCTAAAGTTGAAGTTAGACAAGGAATAGTAGCTTCTAAAGTTGAAGTTAGAGAAGGAATGGTAGTTTCTAAAGTTGAAGTTAGAGAAGGAATGGGAGCTTCTGGTTGAAGTTAGACAAGGAATGGTAGCTTCTAAAGTTGAAGTTAGACAAGGAATGGTAGCTTCTAAAGTTGAAGTTAGACAAAGAATGGTAGATTCTGGTTGAAGTTAGACAAGGAATGGTAGCTTCGGGTTGAAGTTAGACAAGGAATGGTAGCTTCTAAAGTTGAAGTTAGAGAAGGAATGGTAGCTTCTAAAGTTGAAGTTAGACAAGGAATGGTAGCTTCTAAAGTTGAAGTTAGAGAAGGAATGGTAGCTTCTAAAGTTGAAGTTAGACAAGGAATGGTAGCTTCTAAAGTTGAAGTTAGAGAAGGAATGGCAGCTTCTAAAGTTGAAGTTAGACCAGGAATGGCAGCTTCTAAAGTTGAAGTTAGAGAAGGAATGGGAGCTTCTAAAGTTGAAGTTAGACAAGGAATGGTAGCTTCTAAAGTTGAAGTTAGACAAGGAATGGGAGCTTCTGGTTGAAGTTAGACAAGGAATGGTAGCTTCTGGTTGAAGTTAGATACGGAATGGTAGCTTCTAAAGTTGAAATTAGACAAGGAATGGTAGCTTCTAAAGTTGAAGTTAGACAAGGAATGGGAGCTTCTAAAGTTGAAGTTAGACAAGGAATGGGAGCTTCTAAAGTTGAAGTTAGACAAGGAATGGTAGCTTCTAAAGTTGAAGTTAGACAAGGAATGGTAGCTTCTAAAATTGAAGTTAGACAAGGAATGGTAGCTTCTAAAGTTGAAGTTAGACAAGGAATGGGAGCTTCTAAAGTTGAAGTTAGACAAGGAATGGTAGCTTCTAAAGTTGAAGTTAGTCAAGGAATGGCAGCTTCTGGTTGAAGTTAGACAAGGAATGGTAGCTTCTAAAGTTGAAGTTAGACAAGGAATGGTAGCTTCTAAAATTGAAGTTAGACAAGGAATGGTAGCTTCTAAAGTTGAAGTTAGAGAAGGAATGGCAGCTTCTAAAGTTGAAGTTAGAGAAGGAATGGTAGCTTCTAAAGTTGAAGTTAGACAAGGAATGGGAGCTTCTAAATTTGAAGTTAGACAAGGAATGGGAGCTTCTAAATTTGAAGTTAGAGAAGGAATGGGAGCTTCTAAAGTTGAAGTTAGACAAGGAATGGGAGCTTCTAAAGTTGAATTTAGACAAGGAATGGGAGCTTCTAAATTTGAAGTTAGAGAAGGAATGGTAGCTTCTGGTTGAAGTTAGAGAAGGAATGGCAGCTTCTAAAGTTGAAGTTAGAAAAGGAATGGGAGCTTCTGGTTGAAGTTAGACAAGGAATGGTAGCTTCTAAAGTTGAAGTTAGACAAGGAATGGTAGCTTCTAAAGTTGAAATTAGACAAGGAATGGTAGCTTCTAAAGTTGAAGTTAGACAAGGAATGGTAGCTTCTGGTTGAAGTTAGATAAGGAATGGCAGCTTCTAAAGTTGAAGTTAGAACGGGAATGGGAGCTTCTAAAGTTGAAGTTAGACAAGGAATAGTAGCTTCTAAAGTTAAAGTTAGACAAGGAATGGTAGCTTCTAAAGTTGAAGTTAGTAAAGGAATGGTAGCTTCTAAAGTTGAAGTTAGACAAGGAATGGGAGCTTCTGGTTGAAGTTAGACAAGGAATGGCAGCTTCTGGTTGAAGTTAGATAAGGAATGGCAGCTTCTAAAGTTGAAGTTAGAACGGGAATGGGAGCTTCTAAAGTTGAAGTTAGACAAGGAATAGTAGCTTCTAAAGTTAAAGTTAGACAAGGAATGGTAGCTTCTAAAGTTGAAGTTAGTCAAGGAATGGTAGCTTCTAAAGTTGAAGTTAGTCAAGGAATCGTAGCTTCTAAAGTTGAAGTTAGTCAAGGAATGGTAGCTTCTAAAGTTGAAGTTAGACAAGGAATGGGAGCTTCTAAAGTTGAAGTTAGTCAAGGAATGGTAGCTTCTGGTTGAAGTTAGACAAGGAATGGTAGCTTCTAAAGTTGAAGTTAGACAAGGAATGGTAGCTTCTAAAGTTGAAGTTAGAGAAGGAATAGTAGCTTCTAAAGTTGAAGTTAGACAAGGAATGGTAGCTTCTAAAGTTGAAGTTAGAGAAGGAATAGTAGCTTCTAAAGTTGAAGGTAGACAAGGAATGGGAGCTTCTAAAGTTGAAGTTAGACAAGGAATAGTAGCTTCTAAAGTTAAAGTTAGACAAAGAATGGTAGCTTCTAAAGTTGAAGTTAGTCAAGGAATGGTAGCTTCTAAAGTTGAAGTTAGTCAAGGAATGGTAGCTTCTAAAGTTGAAGTTAGACAAGGAATGGGAGCTTCTAAAGTTGAAGTTAATCAAGGAATGGTAGCTTCTGGTTGAAGTTAGACAAGGAATGGTAGCTTCTAAAGTTGAAGTTAGACAAGGAATAGTAGCTTCTAAAGTTGAAGTTAGACAAGGAATGGTAGCTTCTAAAGTTGAAGTTAGAGAAGGAATAGTAGCTTCTAAAGTTGAAGGTAGACAAGGAATGGGAGCTTCTAAAGTTGAAGTTAGACAAGGAATAGTAGCTTCTAAAGTTAAAGTTAGACAAAGAATGGTAGCTTCTAAAGTTGAAGTTAGTCAAGGAATGGTAGCTTCTAAAGTTGAAGTTAGTCAAGGAATGGTAGCTTCTAAAGTTGAAGTTAGTCAAGGAATGGTAGCTTCTAAAGTTGAAGTTAGTCAAGGAATGGTAGCTTCTAAAGTTGAAGTTAGTCAAGGAATGGTAGCTTCTGGTTGAAGTTAGACAAGAGGAATGGTAGCTTCTAAAGTTGAAGTTAGACAAGGAATGGTAGCTTCTAAAGTTGAAGTTAGAGAAGGAATAGTAGCTTCTAAAGTTGAAGTTAGACAAGGAATGGTAGCTTCTAAAGTTGAAGTTAGACAAGGAATAGTAGCTTCTAAAGTTGAATTTAGACAAGGAATGGGAGCTTCTAAAGTTGAAGTTAGACAAGTAATGGGAGCTTCTAAAGTTGAAGTTAGACAAGGAATGGTAGCTTCTGGTTGAAGTTAGACAAGGAATAGTAGCTTCTGGTTGAAGTTAGACAAGGAATAGCAGCTTCTGGAGTTGAAGTTAGACAAGGAATAGTAGCTTCTAAAGTTGAAGTTAGACAAGGAATAGTAGCTTCTAAAGTTGAAGTTAGAGAAGGAATGGTAGCTTCTAAAGTTGAAGTTAGACAAGGAATGGTAGCTTCTAAAGTTGAAGTTAGACAAGGAATGGTAGCTTCTAATGTTGAAGTTAGAGAAGGAATGGGAGCTTCTAAAGTTGAAGTTAGACAAGGAATGGTAGCTTCTAAAGTTGAAGTTAGACAAGGAATGGTAGCTTCTAAAGTTGAAGTTAGACAAGGAATGGTAGCTTCTAAAGTTGAAGTTAGAGAAGGAATGGCAGCTTCTAAAGTTGAAGTTAGACAAGGAATGGTAGCTTCTAAAGTTGAAGTTAGAGAAGGAATGGCAGCTTCTAAAGTTGAAGTTAGAGAAGGAATTGGAGCTTCTAAAGTTGAAGTTAGAGAAGGAATGGTAGCTTCTAAAGTTAAAGTTAGACAAGGAATGGTAGCTTCTAAAGTTGAAGTTAGACAAGGAATGGTAGCTTCTAAAGTTGAAGTTAGTCAAGGAATGGTAGCTTCTAAAGTTGAAGTTAGTCAAGGAATGGGAGCTTCTGGTTGAAGTTAGTCAAGGAATGGTAGCTTCTAAAGTTGAAGTTAGTCAAGGAATGGTAGCTTCTGGTTGAAGTGAGACAAGGAATGATAGCTTCTAAAGTTGAAGTTAGACAAGGAATAGTAGCTTCTAAAGTTAAAGTTAGACAAGGAATGGTAGCTTCTAAAGTTGAAGTTAGTAAAGGAATGGTAGCTTCTAAAGTTGAAGTTAGACAAGGAATGGGAGCTTCTGGTTGAAGTTAGACAAGGAATGGCAGCTTCTGGTTGAAGTTAGATAAGGAATGGCAGCTTCTAAAGTTGAAGTTAGAACGGGAATGGGAGCTTCTAAAGTTGAAGTTAGACAAGGAATAGTAGCTTCTAAAGTTAAAGTTAGACAAGGAATGGTAGCTTCTAAAGTTGAAGTTAGTCAAGGAATGGTAGCTTCTAAAGTTGAAGTTAGTCAAGGAATCGTAGCTTCTAAAGTTGAAGTTAGTCAAGGAATGGTAGCTTCTAAAGTTGAAGTTAGACAAGGAATGGGAGCTTCTAAAGTTGAAGTTAGTCAAGGAATGGTAGCTTCTGGTTGAAGTTAGACAAGGAATGGTAGCTTCTAAAGTTGAAGTTAGACAAGGAATGGTAGCTTCTAAAGTTGAAGTTAGAGAAGGAATAGTAGCTTCTAAAGTTGAAGTTAGACAAGGAATGGTAGCTTCTAAAGTTGAAGTTAGAGAAGGAATAGTAGCTTCTAAAGTTGAAGGTAGACAAGGAATGGGAGCTTCTAAAGTTGAAGTTAGACAAGGAATAGTAGCTTCTAAAGTTAAAGTTAGACAAAGAATGGTAGCTTCTAAAGTTGAAGTTAGTCAAGGAATGGTAGCTTCTAAAGTTGAAGTTAGTCAAGGAATGGTAGCTTCTAAAGTTGAAGTTAGACAAGGAATGGGAGCTTCTAAAGTTGAAGTTAATCAAGGAATGGTAGCTTCTGGTTGAAGTTAGACAAGGAATGGTAGCTTCTAAAGTTGAAGTTAGACAAGGAATGGTAGCTTCTAAAGTTGAAGTTAGAGAAGGAATAGTAGCTTCTAAAGTTGAAGTTAGACAAGGAATGGTAGCTTCTAAAGTTGAAGTTAGAGAAGGAATAGTAGCTTCTAAAGTTGAAGGTAGACAAGGAATGGGAGCTTCTAAAGTTGAAGTTAGACAAGGAATAGTAGCTTCTAAAGTTAAAGTTAGACAAAGAATGGTAGCTTCTAAAGTTGAAGTTAGTCAAGGAATGGTAGCTTCTAAAGTTGAAGTTAGTCAAGGAATGGTAGCTTCTAAAGTTGAAGTTAGTCAAGGAATGGTAGCTTCTAAAGTTGAAGTTAGTCAAGGAATGGTAGCTTCTAAAGTTGAAGTTAGTCAAGGAATGGTAGCTTCTGGTTGAAGTTAGACAAGAGGAATGGTAGCTTCTAAAGTTGAAGTTAGACAAGGAATGGTAGCTTCTAAAGTTGAAGTTAGAGAAGGAATAGTAGCTTCTAAAGTTGAAGTTAGACAAGGAATGGTAGCTTCTAAAGTTGAAGTTAGACAAGGAATAGTAGCTTCTAAAGTTGAATTTAGACAAGGAATGGGAGCTTCTAAAGTTGAAGTTAGACAAGTAATGGGAGCTTCTAAAGTTGAAGTTAGACAAGGAATGGTAGCTTCTGGTTGAAGTTAGACAAGGAATAGTAGCTTCTGGTTGAAGTTAGACAAGGAATAGCAGCTTCTGGAGTTGAAGTTAGACAAGGAATAGTAGCTTCTAAAGTTGAAGTTAGACAAGGAATAGTAGCTTCTAAAGTTGAAGTTAGAGAAGGAATGGTAGCTTCTAAAGTTGAAGTTAGACAAGGAATGGTAGCTTCTAAAGTTGAAGTTAGACAAGGAATGGTAGCTTCTAATGTTGAAGTTAGAGAAGGAATGGGAGCTTCTAAAGTTGAAGTTAGACAAGGAATGGTAGCTTCTAAAGTTTAAGTTAGACAAGGAATGGTAGCTTCTAAAGTTGAAGTTAGACAAGGAATGGTAGCTTCTAAAGTTGAAGTTAGAGAAGGAATGGCAGCTTCTAAAGTTGAAGTTAGACAAGGAATGGTAGCTTCTAAAGTTGAAGTTAGAGAAGGAATGGCAGCTTCTAAAGTTGAAGTTAGAGAAGGAATTGGAGCTTCTAAAGTTGAAGTTAGAGAAGGAATGGTAGCTTCTAAAGTTAAAGTTAGACAAGGAATGGTAGCTTCTAAAGTTGAAGTTAGACAAGGAATGGTAGCTTCTAAAGTTGAAGTTAGTCAAGGAATGGTAGCTTCTAAAGTTGAAGTTAGTCAAGGAATGGGAGCTTCTGGTTGAAGTTAGTCAAGGAATGGTAGCTTCTAAAGTTGAAGTTAGTCAAGGAATGGTAGCTTCTGGTTGAAGTGAGACAAGGAATGATAGCTTCTAAAGTTGAAGTTAGACAAGGAATGGGAGCTGCTAAAGTTGAAGTTAGACAAGGAATGGTAGCTTCTAAAGTTGAAGTTAGACAAGGAATGGTAGCTTCTAAAATTGAAGTTAGACAAGGAATGGTAGCTTCTAAAGTTGAAGTTAGACAAGGAATGGAAGCTTCTAAAGTTGAAGTTAGACAAGGAATGGTAGCTTCTAAAGTTGAAGTTAGTCAAGAAATGGCAGCTTCTGGTTGAAGTTAGACAAGGAATGGTAGCTTCTAAAGTTGAAGTTAGACAAGGAATGGTAGCTTCTGGTTGAAGTTAGACAAGGAATAGCAGCTTCTGGAGTTGAAGTTAGACAAGGAATAGTAGCTTCTAAAGTTGAAGTTAGACAAGGAATAGTAGCTTCTAAAGTTGAAGTTAGAGAAGGAATGGTAGCTTCTAAAGTTGAAGTTAGAGAAGGAATGGGAGCTTCTGGTTGAAGTTAGACAAGGAATGGTAGCTTCTAAAGTTGAAGTTAGACAAGGAATGGTAGCTTCTAAAGTTGAAGTTAGAGTTGGAATGGGAGCTTCTAAAGTAGAAGTTAGACAAGGAATGGTAGCTTCTAAAGTTGAAGTTAGACAAGGAATGGTAGCTTCTAAAGTTGAAGTTAGACAAGGAATGGTAGCTTCTAAAGCTGAAGTTAGAGAAGGAATGGCAGCTTCTAAAGTTGAAGTTAGAGAAGGAATGGTAGCTTCTAAAGTTGAAGTTAGACAAGGAATGGTAGCTTCTAAAGTTGAAGTTAGAGAAGGAATGGCAGCTTCTAAAGTTGAAGTTAGAGAAGGAATGGTAGCTTCTAAAGTTGAAACGAGAAGGAATGGGAGCTGCTAAAGTTGAAGTTAGACAAGGAATGGGAGCTTCTGGTTGAAGTTAGACAAGGAATGGGAGCTTCTGGTTGAAGTTAGACAAGGAATAGTAGCTTCTAAAGTTGAAGTTAGACAAGGAATGGGAGCTTCTGGTTGAAGTTAGACAAGGAATGGTAGCTTCTAAAGTTAAAGTTAGACAAGGAATGGTAGCTTCTAAAGTTGAAGTTAGACAAGGAATGGTAGCTTCTAAAGTTAAAGTTAGTCAAGGAATGGTAGCTTCTAAAGTTGAAGTTAGTCAAGGAATGGTAGCTTCTAAAGTTGAAGTTAGTCAAGGAATGGTAGCTTCTAAAGTTGAAGTTAGTCAAGGAATGGTAGCTTCTGGTTGAAGTTAGACAAGGAATGGTAGCTTCTAAAGTTGAAGTTAGACAAGGAATGGGAGCTGCTAAAGTTGAAGTTAGACAAGGAATGGTAGCTTCTAAAGTTGAAGTTAGACAAGGAATGGTAGCTTCTAAAATTGAAGTTAGACAAGGAATGGTAGCTTCTAAAGTTGAAGTTAGACAAGGAATGGGAGCTTCTAAAGTTGAAGTTAGACAAGGAATGGTAGCTTCTAAAGTTGAAATTAGTCAAGGAATGGCAGCTTCTGGTTGAAGTTAGACAAGGAATGGTAGCTTCTAAAGTTGAAGTTAGACAAGGAATGGTAGCTTCTGGTTGAAGTTAGACAAGGAATGGGAGCTTCTAAAGTTGAAGTTAGACAAGGAATGGGAGCTTCTAAAGTTGAAGTTAGACAAGGAATGGTAGCTTCTAAAGTTGAAGTTAGACAAGGAATGGGAGCTTCTAAAGTTGAAGTTAGACAAGGAATGGTAGCTTCTAAAGTTGAAGTTAGACAAGGAATGGGAGCTTCTAAAGTTGAAGTTAGACAAGGAATGGTAGCTTCTAAAGTTGAAGTTAGTCAAGGAATGGCAGCTTCTGGTTGAAGTTAGACAAGGAATGGTAGCTTCTAAAGTTGAAGTTAGACAAGGAATGGTAGCTTCTGGTTGAAGTTAGACAAGGAATAGCAGCTTCTAAAGTTGAATTTAGACAAGGAATGGGAGCTTCTAAAGTTGAAGTTAGACAAGTAATGGGAGCTTCTAAAGTTGAAGTTAGACAAGGAATGGTAGCTTCTGGTTGAAGTTAGACAAGGAATAGTAGCTTCTGGTTGAAGTTAGACAAGGAATAGCAGCTTCTGGAGTTGAAGTTAGACAAGGAATAGTAGCTTCTAAAGTTGAAGTTAGACAAGGAATAGTAGCTTCTAAAGTTGAAGTTAGAGAAGGAATGGTAGCTTCTAAAGTTGAAGTTAGACAAGGAATGGTAGCTTCTAAAGTTGAAGTTAGACAAGGAATGGTAGCTTCTAATGTTGAAGTTAGAGAAGGAATGGGAGCTTCTAAAGTTGAAGTTAGACAAGGAATGGTAGCTTCTAAAGTTGAAGTTAGACAAGGAATGGTAGCTTCTAAAGTTGAAGTTAGACAAGGAATGGTAGCTTCTAAAGTTGAAGTTAGAGAAGGAATGGCAGCTTCTAAAGTTGAAGTTAGACAAGGAATGGTAGCTTCTAAAGTTGAAGTTAGAGAAGGAATGGCAGCTTCTAAAGTTGAAGTTAGAGAAGGAATTGGAGCTTCTAAAGTTGAAGTTAGAGAAGGAATGGTAGCTTCTAAAGTTAAAGTTAGACAAGGAATGGTAGCTTCTAAAGTTGAAGTTAGACAAGGAATGGTAGCTTCTAAAGTTGAAGTTAGTCAAGGAATGGTAGCTTCTAAAGTTGAAGTTAGTCAAGGAATGGGAGCTTCTGGTTGAAGTTAGTCAAGGAATGGTAGCTTCTAAAGTTAAAGTTAGTCAAGGAATGGTAGCTTCTGGTTGAAGTGAGACAAGGAATGATAGCTTCTAAAGTTGAAGTTAGACAAGGAATGGGAGCTGCTAAAGTTGAAGTTAGACAAGGAATGGTAGCTTCTAAAGTTGAAGTTAGACAAGGAATGGTAGCTTCTAAAATTGAAGTTAGACAAGGAATGGTAGCTTCTAAAGTTGAAGTTAGACAAGGAATGGAAGCTTCTAAAGTTGAAGTTAGACAAGGAATGGTAGCTTCTAAAGTTGAAGTTAGTCAAGAAATGGCAGCTTCTGGTTGAAGTTAGACAAGGAATGGTAGCTTCTAAAGTTGAAGTTAGACAAGGAATGGTAGCTTCTGGTTGAAGTTAGACAAGGAATAGCAGCTTCTGGAGTTGAAGTTAGACAAGGAATAGTAGCTTCTAAAGTTGAAGTTAGACAAGGAATAGTAGCTTCTAAAGTTGAAGTTAGAGAAGGAATGGTAGCTTCTAAAGTTGAAGTTAGAGAAGGAATGGGAGCTTCTGGTTGAAGTTAGAGTTGGAATGGGAGCTTCTAAAGTAGAAGTTAGACAAGGAATGGTAGCTTCTAAAGTTGAAGTTAGACAAGGAATGGTAGCTTCTAAAGTTGAAGTTAGACAAGGAATGGTAGCTTCTAAAGCTGAAGTTAGAGAAGGAATGGCAGCTTCTAAAGTTGAAGTTAGAGAAGGAATGGTAGCTTCTAAAGTTGAAGTTAGACAAGGAATGGTAGCTTCTAAAGTTGAAGTTAGAGAAGGAATGGCAGCTTCTAAAGTTGAAGTTAGAGAAGGAATGGTAGCTTCTAAAGTTGAAACGAGAAGGAATGGGAGCTGCTAAAGTTGAAGTTAGACAAGGAATGGGAGCTTCTGGTTGAAGTTAGACAAGGAATGGGAGCTTCTGGTTGAAGTTAGACAAGGAATAGTAGCTTCTAAAGTTGAAGTTAGACAAGGAATGGGAGCTTCTGGTTGAAGTTAGACAAGGAATGGTAGCTTCTAAAGTTAAAGTTAGACAAGGAATGGTAGCTTCTAAAGTTGAAGTTAGACAAGGAATGGTAGCTTCTAAAGTTAAAGTTAGTCAAGGAATGGTAGCTTCTAAAGTTGAAGTTAGTCAAGGAATGGTAGCTTCTAAAGTTGAAGTTAGTCAAGGAATGGTAGCTTCTAAAGTTGAAGTTAGTCAAGGAATGGTAGCTTCTGGTTGAAGTTAGACAAGGAATGGTAGCTTCTAAAGTTGAAGTTAGACAAGGAATGGGAGCTGCTAAAGTTGAAGTTAGACAAGGAATGGTAGCTTCTAAAGTTGAAGTTAGACAAGGAATGGTAGCTTCTAAAATTGAAGTTAGACAAGGAATGGTAGCTTCTAAAGTTGAAGTTAGACAAGGAATGGGAGCTTCTAAAGTTGAAGTTAGACAAGGAATGGTAGCTTCTAAAGTTGAAATTAGTCAAGGAATGGCAGCTTCTGGTTGAAGTTAGACAAGGAATGGTAGCTTCTAAAGTTGAAGTTAGACAAGGAATGGTAGCTTCTGGTTGAAGTTAGACAAGGAATGGGAGCTTCTAAAGTTGAAGTTAGACAAGGAATGGGAGCTTCTAAAGTTGAAGTTAGACAAGGAATGGTAGCTTCTAAAGTTGAAGTTAGACAAGGAATGGGAGCTTCTAAAGTTGAAGTTAGACAAGGAATGGTAGCTTCTAAAGTTGAAGTTAGACAAGGAATGGGAGCTTCTAAAGTTGAAGTTAGACAAGGAATGGTAGCTTCTAAAGTTGAAGTTAGTCAAGGAATGGCAGCTTCTGGTTGAAGTTAGACAAGGAATGGTAGCTTCTAAAGTTGAAGTTAGACAAGGAATGGTAGCTTCTGGTTGAAGTTAGACAAGGAATAGCAGCTTCTGGAGTTGAAGTTAGACAAGGAATTGTAGCTTCTAAAGTTGAAGTTAGACAAGGAATAGCAGCTTCTAAAGTTGAAGTTAGAGAAGGAATGGTAGCTTCTAAAGTTGAAGTTAGAGAAGGAATGGGAGCTACTGGTTGAAGTTAGACAAGGAATGGTAGCTTCTAAAGTTGAAGTTAGACAAGGAATGGTAGCTTCTAAAGTTGAAGTTAGAGAAGGAATGGCAGCTTCTAAAGTTGAAGTTAGAGAAGGAATGGGAGCTTCTAAAGTTGAAGTTAGAGAAGGAATGGGAGCTGCTAAAGTTGAAGTTAGACAAGGAATGGGAGCTTCTGGTTGAAGTTAGACAAGGAATGGGAGCTTCTGGTTGAAGTTAGACAAGGAATAGTAGCTTCTAAAGTTGAAGTTAGACAAGGAATGGGAGCTTCTGGTTGAAGTTAGACAAGGAATGGTAGCTTCTAAAGTTAAAGTTAGACAAGGAATGGTAGCATCTAAAGTTGAAGTTAGACAAGGAATGGTAGCTTCTAAAGTTGAAGTTAGTCAAGGAATGGTAGCTTCTAAAGTTGAAGTTAGTCAAGGAATGGTAGCTTCTAAAGTTGAAGTTAGTCAAGGAATGGTAGCTTCTAAAGTTGAAGTTAGTCAAGGAATGGTAGCTTCTGGTTGAAGTTAGACAAGGAATGGTAGCTTCTAAAGTTGAAGTTAGACAAGGAATGGGAGCTGCTAAAGTTGAAGTTAGACAAGGAATGGTAGCTTCTAAAGTTGAAGTTAGACAAGGAATGGTAGCTTCTAAAATTGAAGTTAGACAAGGAATGGTAGCTTCTAAAGTTGAAGTTAGACAAGGAATGGGAGCTTCTAAAGTTGAAGTTAGACAAGGAATGGTAGCTTCTAAAGTTTAAATTAGTCAAGGAATGGCAGCTTCTGGTTGAAGTTAGACAAGGAATGGTAGCTTCTAAAGTTGAAGTTAGACAAGGAATGGTATCTTCTGGTTGAAGTTAGACAAGGAATGGGAGCTTCTAAAGTTGAAGTTAGACAAGGAATGGGAGCTTCTAAAGTTGAAGTTAAACAAGGAATGGTAGCTTCTAAAGTTGAAGTTAGAGAAGGAATGGTAGCTTCTAAAGTTTAAGTTAAACAAGGAATGGTAGCTTCTGGTTGAAGTTAGACAAGGAATGGTAGCTTCTAAAGTTGAAGTTAGACAAGGAATGGTAGCTTCTGGTTGAAGTTAGACAAGGAATGGTAGCTTCTAAAGTTGAAGTTAGACAAGGAATGGTAGCTTCTAAAGTTGAAGTTAGACAAGGAATGGTAGCTTCTAAAGTTGAAGTTAGAGAAGGAATGTTAGCTTCTAAAGTTGAAGTTACACAAGGAATGGCAGCTTCTGGTTGAAGTTAGACAAGGAATGGTAGCTTCTAAAGTTGAAGTTAGACAAGGAATGGTAGCTTCTAAAGTTGAAGTTAGACAAGGAATGGGAGCTTCTAAACTTGAAGTTAGTCAAGGAATGGTAGCTTCTAAAGTTGAAGTTAGTCAAGGAATGGTAGCTTCTGGTTGAAGTTAGATAAGGAATGGTAGCTTCTAAAGTTGAAGTTAGACAAGGAATGGGAGCTTCTAAAGTTGAAGTTAGACAAGGAATGGTAGCTTCTAAAATTGAAGTTAGACAAGGAATGGGAGCTTCTAAAGTTGAAGTTAGACAAGGAATGGTAGCTTCTGGTTGAAGTTAGACAAGGAATGGTAGCTTCTAAAGTTAAAGTTAGACAAGGAATGGTAGCTTCTAAAGTTGAAGTTAGACAAGGAATGGTAGCTTCTAAAGTTGAAGTTAGTCAAGGAATGGTAGCTTCTAAAGTTGAAGTTAGTCAAGGAATGGGAGCTTCTGGTTGAAGTTAGTCAAGGAATGGTAGCTTCTAAAGTTGAAGTTAGTCAAGGAATGGTAGCTTCTGGTTGAAGTTAGACAAGGAATGATAGCTTCTAAAGTTGAAGTTAGACAAGGAATGGGAGCTGCTAAAGTTGAAGTTAGACAAGGAATGGTAGCTTCTAAAGTTGAAGTTAGACAAGGAATGGTAGCTTCTAAAATTGAAGTTAGACAAGGAATGGTAGCTTCTAAAGTTGAAGTTAGAAAAGGAATGGAAGCTTCTAAAGTTGAAGTTAGACAAGGAATGGTAGCTTCTAAAGTTGAAGTTAGTCAAGAAATGGCAGCTTCTGGTTGAAGTTAGACAAGGAATGGTAGCTTCTAAAGTTGAAGTTAGACAAGGAATGGTAGCTTCTGGTTGAAGTTAGACAAGGAATAGCAGCTTCTGGAGTTGAAGTTAGACAAGGAATAGTAGCTTCTAAAGTTGAAGTTAGACAAGGAATAGTAGCTTCTAAAGTTGAAGTTAGAGAAGGAATGGTAGCTTCTAAAGTTGAAGTTAGAGAAGGAATGGGAGATTCTGGTTGAAGTTAGACAAGGAATGGTAGCTTCTAAAGTTGAAGTTAGACAAGGAATGGTAGCTTCTAAAGTTGAAGTTAGAGTTGGAATGGGAGCTTCTAAAGTAGAAGTTAGACAAGGAATGGTAGCTTCTAAAGTTGAAGTTAGACAAGGAATGGTAGCTTCTAAAGTTGAAGTTAGACAAGGAATGGTAGCTTCTAAAGCTGAAGTTAGAGAAGGAATGGCAGCTTCTAAAGTTGAAGTTAGACAAGGAATGGTAGCTTCTAAAGTTGAAGTTAGAGAAGGAATGGCAGCTTCTAAAGTTGAAGTTAGAGAAGGAATGGTAGCTTCTAAAGTTGAAGTTAGAGAAGGAATGGGAGCTGCTAAAGTTGAAGTTAGACAAGGAATGGGAGCTTCTGGTTGAAGTTAGACAAGGAATGGGAGCTTCTGGTTGAAGTTAGACAAGGAATAGTAGCTTCTAAAGTTGAAGTTAGACAAGGAATGGGAGCTTCTGGTTGAAGTTAGACAAGGAATGGTAGCTTCTAAAGTTAAAGTTAGACAAGGAATGGTAGCTTCTAAAGTTGAAGTTAGACAAGGAATGGTAGCTTCTAAAGTTAAAGTTAGTCAAGGAATGGTAGCTTCTAAAGTTGAAGTTAGTCAAGGAATGGTAGCTTCTAAAGTTGAAGTTAGTCAAGGAATGGTAGCTTCTAAAGTTGAAGTTAGTCAAGGAATGGTAGCTTCTGTTTGAAGTTAGACAAGGAATGGTAGCTTCTAAAGTTGAAGTTAGACAAGGAATGGGAGCTGCTAAAGTTGAAGTTAGACAAGGAATGGTAGCTTCTAAAGTTGAAGTTAGACAAGGAATGGTAGCTTCTAAAATTGAAGTTAGACAAGGAATGGTAGCTTCTAAAGTTGAAGTTAGACAAGGAATGGGAGCTTCTAAAGTTGAAGTTAGACAAGGAATGGTAGCTTCTAAAGTTGAAATTAGTCAAGGAATGGCAGCTTCTGGTTGAAGTTAGACAAGGAATGGTAGCTTCTAAAGTTGAAGTTAGACAAGGAATGGTAGCTTCTGGTTGAAGTTAGACAAGGAATGGGAGCTTCTAAAGTTGAAGTTAGACAAGGAATGGGAGCTTCTAAAGTTGAAGTTAGACAAGGAATGGTAGCTTCTAAAGTTGAAGTTAGACAAGGAATGGGAGCTTCTAAAGTTGAAGTTAGACAAGGAATGGTAGCTTCTAAAGTTGAAGTTAGACAAGGAATGGGAGCTTCTAAAGTTGAAGTTAGACAAGGAATGGTAGCTTCTAAAGTTGAAGTTAGACAAGGAATGGGAGCTTCTAAAGTTGAAGTTAGACAAGGAATGGTAGCTTCTAAAGTTGAAGTTAGTCAAGGAATGGCAGCTTCTGGTTGAAGTTAGACAAGGAATGGTAGCTTCTAAAGTTGAAGTTAGACAAGGAATGGTAGCTTCTGGTTGAAGTTAGACAAGGAATAGCAGCTTCTAAAGTTGAAGTTAGAGAAGGAATGGTAGCTTCTAAAGTTGAAGTTAGAGAAGGAATGGGAGCTTCTGGTTGAAGTTAGACAAGGAATGGTAGCTTCTAAAGTTGAAGTTAGACAAGGAATGGTAGCTTCTAAAGTTGAAGTTAGAGTTGGAATGGGAGCTTCTAAAGTTGAAGTTAGACTAGGAATGGTAGCTTCTAAAGTTGAAGTTAGACAAGGAATGGTAGCTTCTGGTTGAAGTTAGACAAGGAATGGTAGCTTCTAAAGTTGAAGTTAGACAAGGAATGGTAGCTTCTAAAGTTGAAGTTAGACAAGGAATGGTAGCTTCTAAAGTTGAAGTTAGAGAAGGAATGTTAGCTTCTAAAGTTGAAGTTACACAAGGAATGGCAGCTTCTGGTTGAAGTTAGACAAGGAATGGTAGCTTCTAAAGTTGAAGTTAGACAAGGAATGGTAGCTTCTAAAGTTGAAGTTAGACAAGGAATGGTAGCTTCTAAACTTGAAGTTAGTCAAGGAATGGTAGCTTCTAAAGTTGAAGTTAGTCAAGGAATGGTAGCTTCTGGTTGAAGTTAGATAAGGAATGGTAGCTTCTAAAGTTGAAGTTAGACAAGGAATGGGAGCTTCTAAAGTTGAAGTTAGACAAGGAATGGTAGCTTCTAAAGTTGAAGTTAGACAAGGAATGGGAGCTTCTAAAGTTGAAGTTAGACAAGGAATGGTAGCTTCTGGTTGAAGTTAGACAAGGAATGGTAGCTTCTAAAGTTAAAGTTAGACAAGGAATGGTAGCTTCTAAAGTTGAAGTTAGACAAGGAATGGTAGCTTCTAAAGTTGAAGTTAGTCAAGGAATGGTAGCTTCTAAAGTTGAAGTTAGTCAAGGAATGGGAGCTTCTGGTTGAAGTTAGTCAAGGAATGGTAGCTTCTAAAGTTGAAGTTAGTCAAGGAATGGTAGCTTCTGGTTGAAGTTAGACAAGGAATGATAGCTTCTAAAGTTGAAGTTAGACAAGGAATGGGAGCTGCTAAAGTTGAAGTTAGACAAGGAATGGTAGCTTCTAAAGTTGAAGTTAGACAAGGAATGGTAGCTTCTAAAATTGAAGTTAGACAAGGAATGGTAGCTTCTAAAGTTGAAGTTAGAAAAGGAATGGAAGCTTCTAAAGTTGAAGTTAGACAAGGAATGGTAGCTTCTAAAGTTGAAGTTAGTCAAGAAATGGCAGCTTCTGGTTGAAGTTAGACAAGGAATGGTAGCTTCTAAAATTGAAGTTAGACAAGGAATGGTAGCTTCTGGTTGAAGTTAGACAAGGAATAGCAGCTTCTGGAGTTGAAGTTAGACAAGGAATAGTAGCTTCTAAAGTTGAAGTTAGACAAGGAATAGTAGCTTCTAAAGTTGAAGTTAGAGAAGGAATGGTAGCTTCTAAAGTTGAAGTTAGAGAAGGAATGGGAGCTTCTGGTTGAAGTTAGACAAGGAATGGTAGCTTCTAAAGTTGAAGTTAGACAAGGAATGGTAGCTTCTAAAGTTGAAGTTAGAGTTGGAATGGGAGCTTCTAAAGTAGAAGTTAGACAAGGAATGGTAGCTTCTAAAGTTGAAGTTAGACAAGGAATGGTAGCTTCTAAAGTTGAAGTTAGACAAGGAATGGTAGCTTCTAAAGCTGAAGTTAGAGAAGGAATGGCAGCTTCTAAAGTTGAAGTTAGAGAAGGAATGGTAGCTTCTAAAGTTGAAGTTAGACAAGGAATGGTAGCTTCTAAAGTTGAAGTTAGAGAAGGAATGGCAGCTTCTAAAGTTGAAGTTAGAGAAGGAATGGTAGCTTCTAAAGTTGAAATTAGAGAAGGAATGGGAGCTGCTAAAGTTGAAGTTAGACAAGGAATGGGAGCTTCTGGTTGAAGTTAGACAAGGAATGGGAGCTTCTGGTTGAAGTTAGACAAGGAATAGTAGCTTCTAAAGTTGAAGTTAGACAAGGAATGGGAGCTTCTGGTTGAAGTTAGACAAGGAATGGTAGCTTCTAAAGTTAAAGTTAGACAAGGAATGGTAGCTTCTAAAGTTGAAGTTAGACAAGGAATGGTAGCTTCTAAAGTTAAAGTTAGTCAAGGAATGGTAGCTTCTAAAGTTGAAGTTAGTCAAGGAATGGTAGCTTCTAAAGTTGAAGTTAGTCAAGGAATGGTAGCTTCTAAAGTTGAAGTTAGTCAAGGAATGGTAGCTTCTGTTTGAAGTTAGACAAGAAATGGTAGCTTCTAAAGTTGAAGTTAGACAAGGAATGGGAGCTGCTAAAGTTGAAGTTAGACAAGGAATGGTAGCTTCTAAAGTTGAAGTTAGACAAGGAATGGTAGCTTCTAAAATTGAAGTTAGACAAGGAATGGTAGCTTCTAAAGTTGAAGTTAGACAAGGAATGGGAGCTTCTAAAGTTGAAGTTAGACAAGGAATGGTAGCTTCTAAAGTTGAAATTAGTCAAGGAATGGCAGCTTCTGGTTGAAGTTAGACAAGGAATGGTAGCTTCTAAAGTTGAAGTTAGACAAGGAATGGTAGCTTCTGGTTGAAGTTAGACAAGGAATGGGAGCTTCTAAAGTTGAAGTTAGACAAGGAATGGGAGCTTCTAAAGTTGAAGTTAGACAAGGAATGGTAGCTTCTAAAGTTGAAGTTAGACAAGGAATGGGAGCTTCTAAAGTTGAAGTTAGACAAGGAATGGTAGCTTCTAAAGTTGAAGTTAGACAAGGAATGGGAGCTTCTAAAGTTGAAGTTAGACAAGGAATGGTAGCTTCTAAAGTTGAAGTTAGACAAGGAATGGGAGCTTCTAAAGTTGAAGTTAGACAAGGAATGGTAGCTTCTAAAGTTGAAGTTAGTCAAGGAATGGCAGCTTCTGGTTGAAGTTAGACAAGGAATGGTAGCTTCTAAAGTTGAAGTTAGACAAGGAATGGTAGCTTCTGGTTGAAGTTAGACAAGGAATAGCAGCTTCTGGAGTTGAAGTTAGACAAGGAATAGTAGCTTCTAAAGTTGAAGTTAGACAAGGAATAGCAGCTTCTAAAGTTGAAGTTAGAGAAGGAATGGTAGCTTCTAAAGTTGAAGTTAGAGAAGGAATGGGAGCTTCTGGTTGAAGTTAGACAAGGAATGGTAGCTTCTAAAGTTGAAGTTAGACAAGGAATGGTAGCTTCTAAAGTTGAAGTTAGAGTTGGAATGGGAGCTTCTAAAGTTGAAGTTAGACTAGGAATGGTAGCTTCTAAAGTTGAAGTTAGAGAAGGAATGGCAGCTTCTAAAGTTGAAGTTAGAGAAGGAATGGGAGCTTCTAAAGTTGAAGTTAGAGAAGGAATGGGAGCTGCTAAAGTTGAAGTTAGACAAGGAATGGGAGCTTCTGGTTGAAGTTAGACAAGGAATGGGAGCTTCTGGTTGAAGTTAGACAAGGAATGGGAGCTTCTGGTTGAAGTTAGACAAGGAATAGTAGCTTCTAAAGTTGAAGTTAGACAAGGAATGGGAGCTTCTGGTTGAAGTTAGACAAGGAATGGTAGCTTCTAAAGTTAAAGTTAGACAAGGAATGGTAGCTTCTAAAGTTGAAGTTAGACAAGGAATGGTAGCTTCTAAAGTTAAAGTTAGTCAAGGAATGGTAGCTTCTAAAGTTGAAGTTAGTCAAGGAATGGTAGCTTCTAAAGTTGAAGTTAGTCAAGGAATGGTAGCTTCTAAAGTTGAAGTTAGTCAAGGAATGGTAGCTTCTGTTTGAAGTTAGACAAGAAATGGTAGCTTCTAAAGTTGAAGTTAGACAAGGAATGGGAGCTGCTAAAGTTGAAGTTAGACAAGGAATGGTAGCTTCTAAAGTTGAAGTTAGACAAGGAATGGTAGCTTCTAAAATTGAAGTTAGACAAGGAATGGTAGCTTCTAAAGTTGAAGTTAGACAAGGAATGGGAGCTTCTAAAGTTGAAGTTAGACAAGGAATGGTAGCTTCTAAAGTTGAAATTAGTCAAGGAATGGCAGCTTCTGGTTGAAGTTAGACAAGGAATGGTAGCTTCTAAAGTTGAAGTTAGACAAGGAATGGTAGCTTCTGGTTGAAGTTAGACAAGGAATGGGAGCTTCTAAAGTTGAAGTTAGACAAGGGAATGGGAGCTTCTAAAGTTGAAGTTAGACAAGGAATGGTAGCTTCTAAAGTTGAAGTTAGACAAGGAATGGGAGCTTCTAAAGTTGAAGTTAGACAAGGAATGGTAGCTTCTAAAGTTGAAGTTAGACAAGGAATGGGAGCTTCTAAAGTTGAAGTTAGACAAGGAATGGTAGCTTCTAAAGTTGAAGTTAGACAAGGAATGGGAGCTTCTAAAGTTGAAGTTAGACAAGGAATGGTAGCTTCTAAAGTTGAAGTTAGTCAAGGAATGGCAGCTTCTGGTTGAAGTTAGACAAGGAATGGTAGCTTCTAAAGTTGAAGTTAGACAAGGAATGGTAGCTTCTGGTTGAAGTTAGACAAGGAATAGCAGCTTCTGGAGTTGAAGTTAGACAAGGAATAGTAGCTTCTAAAGTTGAAGTTAGACAAGGAATAGCAGCTTCTAAAGTTGAAGTTAGAGAAGGAATGGTAGCTTCTAAAGTTGAAGTTAGAGAAGGAATGGGAGCTTCTGGTTGAAGTTAGACAAGGAATGGTAGCTTCTAAAGTTGAAGTTAGACAAGGAATGGTAGCTTCTAAAGTTGAAGTTAGAGTTGGAATGGGAGCTTCTAAAGTTGAAGTTAGACTAGGAATGGTAGCTTCTAAAGTTGAAGTTAGAGAAGGAATGGCAGCTTCTAAAGTTGAAGTTAGAGAAGGAATGGGAGCTTCTAAAGTTGAAGTTAGAGAAGGAATGGGAGCTGCTAAAGTTGAAGTTAGACAAGGAATGGGAGCTTCTGGTTGAAGTTAGACAAGGAATGGGAGCTTCTGGTTGAAGTTAGACAAGGAATGGTAGCTTCTAAAGTTAAAGTTAGACAAGGAATGGTAGCTTCTAAAGTTGAAGTTAGACAAGGAATGGTAGCTTCTAAAGTTGAAGTTAGTCAAGGAATGGTAGCTTCTAAAGTTGAAGTTAGTCAAGGAATGGTAGCTTCTAAAGTTGAAGTTAGTCAAGGAATGGTAGCTTCTAAAGTTGAAGTTAGTCAAGGAATGGTAGCTTCTGGTTGAAGTTAGACAAGGAATGGTAGCTTCTAAAGTTGAAGTTAGACAAGGAATGGGAGCTGCTAAAGTTGAAGTTAGACAAGGAATGGTAGCTTCTAAAGTTGAAGTTAGACAAGGAATGGTAGCTTCTAAAATTGAAGTTAGACAAGAAATGGTAGCTTCTAAAGTTGAAGTTAGACAAGGAATGGGAGCTTCTAAAGTTGAAGTTAGACAAGGAATGGTAGCTTCTAAAGTTGAAATTAGTCAAGGAATGGCAGCTTCTGGTTGAAGTTAGACAAGGAATGGTAGCTTCTAAAGTTGAAGTTAGACAAGGAATGGTATCTTCTGGTTGAAGTTAGACAAGGAATGGGAGCTTCTAAAGTTGAAGTTAGACAAGGAATGGGAGCTTCTAAAGTTGAAGTTAAACAAGGAATGGTAGCTTCTAAAGTTGAAGTTAGAGAAGGAATGGTAGCTTCTAAAGTTTAAGTTAAACAAGGAATGGTAGCTTCTGGTTGAAGTTAGACAAGGAATGGTAGCTTCTAAAGTTGAAGTTAGACAAGGAATGGTAGCTTCTGGTTGAAGTTAGACAAGGAATGGTAGCTTCTAAAGTTGAAGTTAGACAAGGAATGGTAGCTTCTAAAGTTGAAGTTAGACAAGGAATGGTAGCTTCTAAAGTTGAAGTTAGAGAAGGAATGGGAGCTTCTAAAGTTGAAGTTACACAAGGAATGGCAGCTTCTGGTTGAAGTTAGACAAGGAATGGTAGCTTCTAAAGTTGAAGTTAGACAAGGAATGGTAGCTTCTAAAGTTGAAGTTAGACAAGGAATGGTAGCTTCTAAACTTGAAGTTAGTCAAGGAATGGTAGCTTCTAAAGTTGAAGTTAGTCAAGGAATGGTAGCTTCTGGTTGAAGTTAGATAAGGAATGGTAGCTTCTAAAGTTGAAGTTAGACAAGGAATGGGAGCTTCTAAAGTTGAAGTTAGACAAGGAATAGTAGCTTCTAAAGTTGAAGTTAGACAAGGAATGGGAGCTTCTAAAGTTGAAGTTAGACAAGGAATGGTAGCTTCTGGTTGAAGTTAGACAAGGAATGGTAGCTTCTAAAGTTGAAGTTAGACAAGGAATGGGAGCTGCTAAAGTTGAAGTTAGACAAGGAATGGTAGCTTCTAAAGTTAAAGTTAGACAAGGAATGGTAGCTTCTAAAATTGAAGTTAGACAAGGAATGGTAGCTTCTAAAGTTGAAGTTAGACAAGGAATGGGAGCTTCTAAAGTTGAAGTTAGACAAGGAATGGTAGCTTCTAAAGTTAAATTTAATCAAGGAATGGCAGCTTCTGGTTGAAGTTAGACAAGGAATGGTAGCTTCTAAAGTTGAAGTTAGACAAGGAATGGTAGCTTCTGGTTGAAGTTAGACAAGGAATAGCAGCTTCTGGAGTTGAAGTTAGACAAGGAATAGTAGCTTCTAAAGTTGAAGTTAGACAAGGAATAGTAGCTTCTAAAGTTGAAGTTAGAGAAGGAATGGTAGCTTCTAAAGTTGAAGTTAGAGAAGGAATGGGAGCTTCTGGTTGAAGTTAGACAAGGAATGGTAGCTTCTAAAGTTGAAGTTAGACAAGGAATGGTAGCTTCTAAAGTTTAAGTTAGAGTTGGAATGGGAGCTTCTAAAGTTGAAGTTAGACAAGGAACGGTAGCTTCTAAAGTTGAAGTTAGAGAAGGAATGGCAGCTTCTAAAGTTGAAGTTAGACAAGGAATGGTAGCTTCTAAAGTTGAAGTTAGAGAAGGAATGGCAGCTTCTAAAGTTGAAGTTAGAGAAGGAATGGGAGCTTCTAAAGTTGAAGTTAGAGAAGGAATGGGAGCTGCTAAAGTTGAAGTTAGACAAGGAATGGGAGCTTCTGGTTGAAGTTAGACAAGGAATGGGAGCTTCTGGTTGAAGTTAGACAAGGAATAGTAGCTTCTAAAGTTGAAGTTAGACAAGGAATGGGAGCTTCTGGTTGAAGTTAGACAAGGAATGGTAGCTTCTAAAGTTAAAGTTAGACAAGGAATGGTAGCTTCTAAAGTTGAAGTTAGACAAGGAATGGTAGCTTCTAAAGTTGAAGTTAGTCAAGGAATGGTAGCTTCTAAAGTTGAAGTTAGTCAAGGAATTGGTAGCTTCTAAAGTTGAAGTTAGTCAAGGAATGGTAGCTTCTAAAGTTGAAGTTAGTCAAGGAATGGTAGCTTCTGGTTGAAGTTAGACAAGGAATAGTAGCTTCTAAAGTTGAAGTTAGACAAGGAATGGGAGCTGCTAAAGTTGAAGTTGGACAAGGAATGGTAGCTTCTAAAGTTGAAGTTAGACAAGGAATGGTAGCTTCTAAAATTGAAGTTAGACAAGGAATGGTAGCTTCTAAAGTTGAAGTTAGACAAGGAATGGGAGCTTCTAAAGTTGAAGTTAGACAAGGAATGGTAGCTTCTAAAGTTGAAGTTAGTCAAGGAATGGCAGCTTCTGGTTGAAGTTAGACAAGGAATGGTAGCTTCTAAAGTTGAAGTTAGACAAGGAATGGTAGCTTCTGGTTGAAGTTAGACAAGGAATGGGAGCTTCTAAAGTTGAAGTTAGACAAGGAATGGGAGCTTCTAAAGTTGAAGTTAGACAAGGAATGGTAGCTTCTAAAGTTGAAGTTAGACAAGGAATGGGAGCTTCTAAAGTTGAAGTTAGACAAGGAATGGTAGCTTCTAAAGTTGAAGTTAGACAAGGAATGGGAGCTTCTAAAGTTGAAGTTAGACAAGGAATGGGAGCTTCTAAAGTTGAAGTTAAACAAGGAATGGTAGCTTCTAAAGTTGAAGTTAGAGAAGGAATGGTAGCTTCTAAAGTTGAAGTTAAACAAGGAATGGTAGCTTGTGGTTGAAGTTAGACAAGGAATGGTAGCTTCTAAAGTTGAAGTTAGACAAGGAATGGTAGCTTCTGGTTGAAGTTAGACAAGGAATGGTAGCTTCTAAAGTTGAAGTTAGACAAGGAATGGTAGCTTCTAAAGTTGAAGTTAGACAAGGAATGGTAGCTTCTAAAGTTGAAGTTAGAGAAGGAATGGGAGCTTCTAAAGTTGAAGTTACACAAGGAATGGCAGCTTCTGGTTGAAGTTAGACAAGGAATGGTAGCTTCTAAAGTGTAAGTTAGACAAGGAATGGTAGCTTCTAAAGTTGAAGTTAGACAAGGAATGGTAGCTTCCAAAGTTGAAGTTAGACAAGGAATGGGAGCTTCTAAAGTTGAAGTTAGAGAAGGAATAGTAGCTTCTAAAGTTGAAGTTAGACAAGGAATGGGAGCTTCTAAAGTTGAAGTAAGACAAGGAATGGTAGCTTCTAAAGTTGAAGTTAGACAAGGAATGAGAGCTTCTAAAGTTGAAGTTAGACAAGGAATGGTAGCTTCTGGTTGAAGTTAGACAAGGAATGGTAGCTTCTAAAGTTGAAGTTAGACAAGGAATGGGAGCTTCTAAAGTTGAAGTTAGACAAGTAATGGGAGCTTCTAAAGTTTAAGTTAGAGAAGGAATGGTAGCTTCTAAAGTTGAAGTTAGAGAAGGAATGGGAGCTTCTGGTTGAAGTTAGACAAGGAATGGTAGCTTCTAAAGTTGAAGTTAGACAAGGAATGGTAGCTTCTAAAGTTGAAGTTAGACAAGGAATGGGAGCTTCTAAAGTTGAAGTTAGACAAGGAATGGTAGCTTCTAAAGTTGAAGTTAGACAAGGAATGGGAGCTTCTGGTTGAAGTTAGACAAGGAATGGTAGCTTCTAAAGTTGAAGTTAGACAAGGAATGGTAGCTTCTAAAGTTTAAGTTAGAGTTGGAATGGGAGCTTCTAAAGTTGAAGTTAGACAAGGAACGGTAGCTTCTAAAGTTGAAGTTAGAGAAGGAATGGCAGCTTCTAAAGTTGAAGTTAGACAAGGAATGGTAGCTTCTAAAGTTGAAGTTAGAGAAGGAATGGCAGCTTCTAAAGTTGAAGTTAGAGAAGGAATGGGAGCTTCTAAAGTTGAAGTTAGAGAAGGAATGGGAGCTGCTAAAGTTGAAGTTAGACAAGGAATGGGAGCTTCTGGTTGAAGTTAGACAAGGAATGGGAGCTTCTGGTTGAAGTTAGACAAGGAATAGTAGCTTCTAAAGTTGAAGTTAGACAAGGAATGGGAGCTTCTGGTTGAAGTTAGACAAGGAATGGTAGCTTCTAAAGTTAAAGTTAGACAAGGAATGGTAGCTTCTAAAGTTGAAGTTAGACAAGGAATGGTAGCTTCTAAAGTTGAAGTTAGTCAAGGAATGGTAGCTTCTAAAGTTGAAGTTAGTCAAGGAATTGGTAGCTTCTAAAGTTGAAGTTAGTCAAGGAATGGTAGCTTCTAAAGTTGAAGTTAGTCAAGGAATGGTAGCTTCTGGTTGAAGTTAGACAAGGAATAGTAGCTTCTAAAGTTGAAGTTAGACAAGGAATGGGAGCTGCTAAAGTTGAAGTTGGACAAGGAATGGTAGCTTCTAAAGTTGAAGTTAGACAAGGAATGGTAGCTTCTAAAATTGAAGTTAGACAAGGAATGGTAGCTTCTAAAGTTGAAGTTAGACAAGGAATGGGAGCTTCTAAAGTTGAAGTTAGACAAGGAATGGTAGCTTCTAAAGTTGAAGTTAGTCAAGGAATGGCAGCTTCTGGTTGAAGTTAGACAAGGAATGGTAGCTTCTAAAGTTGAAGTTAGACAAGGAATGGTAGCTTCTGGTTGAAGTTAGACAAGGAATGGGAGCTTCTAAAGTTGAAGTTAGACAAGGAATGGGAGCTTCTAAAGTTGAAGTTAGACAAGGAATGGTAGCTTCTAAAGTTGAAGTTAGACAAGGAAGGGGAGCTTCTAAAGTTGAAGTTAGACAAGGAATGGTAGCTTCTAAAGTTGAAGTTAGACAAGGAATGGGAGCTTCTAAAGTTGAAGTTAGACAAGGAATGGGAGCTTCTAAAGTTGAAGTTAAACAAGGAATGGTAGCTTCTAAAGTTGAAGTTAGAGAAGGAATGGTAGCTTCTAAAGTTGAAGTTAAACAAGGAATGGTAGCTTGTGGTTGAAGTTAGACAAGGAATGGTAGCTTCTAAAGTTGAAGTTAGACAAGGAATGGTAGCTTCTGGTTGAAGTTAGACAAGGAATGGTAGCTTCTAAAGTTGAAGTTAGACAAGGAATGGTAGCTTCTAAAGTTGAAGTTAGACAAGGAATGGTAGCTTCTAAAGTTGAAGTTAGAGAAGGAATGGGAGCTTCTAAAGTTGAAGTTACACAAGGAATGGCAGCTTCTGGTTGAAGTTAGACAAGGAATGGTAGCTTCTAAAGTGTAAGTTAGACAAGGAATGGTAGCTTCTAAAGTTGAAGTTAGACAAGGAATGGTAGCTTCCAAAGTTGAAGTTAGACAAGGAATGGGAGCTTCTAAAGTTGAAGTTAGAGAAGGAATAGTAGCTTCTAAAGTTGAAGTTAGACAAGGAATGGGAGCTTCTAAAGTTGAAGTAAGACAAGGAATGGTAGCTTCTAAAGTTGAAGTTAGACAAGGAATGAGAGCTTCTAAAGTTGAAGTTAGACAAGGAATGGTAGCTTCTGGTTGAAGTTAGACAAGGAATGGTAGCTTCTAAAGTTGAAGTTAGACAAGGAATGGGAGCTTCTAAAGTTGAAGTTAGACAAGTAATGGGAGCTTCTAAAGTTTAAGTTAGAGAAGGAATGGTAGCTTCTAAAGTTGAAGTTAGAGAAGGAATGGGAGCTTCTGGTTGAAGTTAGACAAGGAATGGTAGCTTCTAAAGTTGAAGTTAGACAAGGAATGGTAGCTTCTAAAGTTGAAGTTAGACAAGGAATGGGAGCTTCTAAAGTTGAAGTTAGACAAGGAATGGTAGCTTCTAAAGTTGAAGTTAGACAAGGAATGGCAGCTTCTGGTTGAAGTTAGACAAGGAATGGTAGCTTCTGGTTGAAGTTAGACAAGGAATGGTAGCTTCTAAAGTTGAAGTTAGACAAGGAATGGTAGCTTCTGGTTGAAGTTAGACAAGGAATGGGAGCTTCTGGTTGAAGTTAGACAAGGAATGGTAGCTTCTAAAGTTGAAGTTAGACAAGGAATGGTAGCTTCTGGTTGAAGTTAGACAAGGAATGGGAGCTTCTGGTTGAAGTTAGACAAGGAATGGTAGCTTCTAAAGTTGAAGTTAGACAAGGAATGGCAGCTTCTGGTTGAAGTTAGACAAGAAATGGTAGCTTGTGGTTGAAGTTAGACAAGGAATGGGAGCTTCTGGTTGAAGTTAGACAAGGAATGGTAGCTTCTGGTTGAAGTTAGACAAGGAATGGCAGATTCTAAAGTTGAAGTTAGACAAGGAATGGGATCTTCTGGTTGAAGTTAGACAAGGAATGGTAGCTTCTAAAGTTGAAGTTAGACAAGGAATGGTAGCTTCTGGTTGAAGTTAAACAAGGAATGGTAGATTCTAAAGTTGAAGTTAGACAAGGAATGGTAGCTTCTGGTTGAAGTTAGACAAGGAATGGTAGCTTCTAAAGTTGAAGTTAGACAAGAAATGGTAGCTTCTAAAGTGGAAGTTAGACAAGGAATGGTAGCTTCTAAAGTTCAAGTTAGACAAGGAATAGTAGCTTCTAAAGTTGAAGTTAGACAAGGAATAGTAGCTTCTAAAGTTGAAGTTAGACAAGGAATAGTAGCTTCTGGAGTTGAAGTTAGACAAGGAATAGTAGCTTCTAAAGTTGAAGTTAGACAAGGAATAGTAGCTTCTAAAGTTGAAGTTAGAGAAGGAATGGTAGCTTCTAAAGTTCAAGTTAGAGAAGGAATGGGAGCTTCTAAAGTTGAAGTTAGACAAGGAATGGTAGCTTCTAAAGTTGAAGTTAGACAAGGAATGGTAGCTTCTGGTTGAAGTTAGACAAGGAATGGTAGCTTCTGGTTGAAGTTAGACAAGGAATGGGAGCTTCTGGTTGAAGTTAGACAAGGAATGGTAGCTTCTGGTTGAAGTTAGACAAGGAATGGGAGCTTCTGGTTGAAGTTAGACAAGGAATGGTAGCTTCTAAAGTTGAAGTTAAACAAGGAATGGTAGCTTCTGGTTGAAGTTAGACAAGGAATGGTAGCTTCTAAAGTTGAAGTTAGACACGGAATGGTAGCTTCTGGTTGAAGTTAGACAAGGAATGGTAGCTTCTAAAGTTGAAGTTAGACACGGAATGGTAGCTTCTGGTTGAAGTTAGACAAGAAATGGGAGCTTCTGGTTGAAGTTAGACAAGGAATGGTAGCTTCTAAAGTTGAAGTTAGACAATGAATGGCAGCTTCTAAAGTTGAAGTTAGACAAGGAATGGCAGCTTCTGGTTGAAGTTAGACAAGGAATGGTAGCTTCTAAAGTTGAAGTTAGACAAGGAATGGTAGCTTCTAAAGTTGAAGTTAGACAAGGAATGGTAGCTTCTGGTTGAAGTTAGACAAGGAATGGGAGCTTCTAAAGTTGGAGTTAGACAAGGAATGGTAGCTTCTAAAGTTGAAGTTAAACAAGGAATGGTAGCTTCTAAAGTGTAAGTTAGTCAAGGAATGGTAGCTTCTGGTCTAAGTTAGACAAGGAATGGGAGCTTCTAAAGTTGAAGTTAGACAAGGAATGGGAGCTTCTGGTTGAAGTTAGACAAGGAATGGGAGCTTCTAAAGTTCAAGTTAGTCAAGGAATGGTAGCTTCTGGTTGAAGTTAGACAAGGAATGGGAGCTTCTAAAGTTGAAGTTAGACAAGGAATGGTAGCTTCTGGTTGAAGTTAGAGAAGGAATGGGAGCTTCTGGTTGAAGTTAGACAAGGAATGGTAGCTTCTAAAGTTGAAGTTAGTCAAGGAATGGTAGCTTCTAAAGTGTAAGTTAGTCAAGGAATGGTAGCTTCTAAAGTTGAAGTTAGTCAAGGAATGGTAGCTTCTAAAGTTGAAGTTAGTCAAGGAATGGTAGCTTCTAAAGTTGAAGTTATTCAAGGAATGGTAGCTTCTAAAGTTGAAGTTAGTCAAGGAATGGTAGCTTCTAAAGTTGAAGTTAGACAAGGAATGGTAGCTTGTAAAGTTGAAGTTAGTCAAGGAATGGTAGCTTCTAAAGTGTAAGTTAGTCAAGGAATGGTAGCTTCTAAAGTGTAAGTTAGTCAAGGAATGGGAGCTTCTAAAGTTGAAGTTAGACAAGGAATGGGAGCTTCTGGTTGAAGTTAGACAAGGAATGGGAGCTTCTAAAGTTCAAGTTAGTCAAGGAATGGTAGCTTCTGGTTGAAGTTAGACAAGGAATGGGAGCTTCTAAAGTTGAAGTTAGACAAGGAATGGTAGCTTCTGGTTGAAGTTAGAGAAGGAATGGGAGCTTCTGGTTGAAGTTAGACAAGGAATGGTAGCTTCTAAAGTTTAAGTTAGTCAAGGAATGGTAGCTTCTAAAGTGTAAGTTAGTCAAGGAATGGTAGCTTCTAAAGTTGAAGTTAGTCAAGGAATGGTAGCTTCTAAAGTTGAAGTTAGTCAAGGAATGGTAGCTTCTAAAGTTGAAGTTATTCAAGGAATGGTAGCTTCTAAAGTTGAAGTTAGTCAAGGAATGGTAGCTTCTAAAGTTGAAGTTAGACAAGGAATGGTAGCTTGTAAAGTTGAAGTTAGTCAAGGAATGGTAGCTTCTAAAGTTGAAGTTAGTCCTAGTAAAATAAAGTCTAACAGTTTAGTGGCGACGGACATAATTAAAATTGGAAACTATTGACCTTATGTGTGTATGTGTGTGTGTGTGTATATATATATATATATATATATATATATATATATATATATATATATATATATATATATATATATATATATATTATATATATATTATTATTATCATTATTATATGTGTATGGTTTTGTTGTCTGAAAACTATGACATTTAGAAAAAATACAAGTTGCAAAAAAATAGATACATCATTTCAGTCATTTCAATGAGAAGAATATTTCATTGCCCTATCTTGTTCAAATTACAGAATACATTTTCAGCCTGCTAGGCACATCTGCATCTGTTGTGAGGATAATGGTCTGAAGAAAGAGGTAGAATGGCTGAATCAATTGTAAAAGCTTGATTGCGCCTCTTAGCTAATTGTGAACTAAATTGCAGTGAATTTGTCGACGCGATTAAAAAAACAAATAATTTTTAAAGAAAGTTCGAGTTAGTGATACATATTAATAAACTTTTCATAATAAGTTATGTTCAGTTAAGAGTAATTACAAAATATTGCTATATAATTGTTATTTTTTTCTAAACCCCCTCCATTACTTAAACTTTTTGAATCTAAGTACTGAGCTGAATTTACTTCCCTTTCTAAAAAATATCATAGATAGCGCACACTTTCTGTTTAAAGAAAACTCTCGAAACAATCCAGGTTTGAGAAAACAATTTGTTTGTTTGTTTTTTTTGTTTTTGCGTTCGCCTTATTTCTCTAATCCTCAAGGCGGTGTTCGTTGCACTGTGGTTTTTATTTTGCGCCTGTCGGCCCAGTGCATCCGACTTCAGCATTCCTTTTATGTAAGGGTCTGCGTCCTTCTGCATTTTCTAAGGGTTTGCTTCCCCGGGGTAACGGCCGATGCTGTGATTGGGATCGAACCCAGCACCCCCGGGTTGTGAGCCGTGTCACTTAACCACTAGGACACGCCGTACCCAGAAAACAATATTAGGGTAAGTATGTATATATATATATTCTTACTAGTTCATCTTTAGACTTCGGTTTCAATGATTTCTAACAAATAGGAGCAGTCAACTCGAGGCTCTTTCCTTTACAGTTTTTCGTGGAAGGACATTGGTTGCAGCCAAGGGCTAGTCTCTTACACATGTATGATTGTTAGAGCTGAAATAGGTGTTCCGACGTCATGCCGTCTGTGACAAAAGGGGCCCGTAGTGTATTTATTATAAAGATGAGTCGTCAGTCTGTTGTGCCCTTACGTAGCTGGAAGATGGTCACTTTATATCGTCTGGTGAGTTTGTGAACGCGTCATTTTGTATATACCAGGTGAGCTCTTTTCTATGCTGTCTTAAATATGTACGAGGTCGCTTCAAAAAGTTCCCAGAATTAGTGAATTGTATAGAAATAAGTTACAATAGAATTATCTAGACTACATTTTCTTTAAAGTAGTTCCCTTCGGCAACTACACACTTTTACCAACTTGCATACAGCTGCTGGAAACATTCGTGGAACCCATTCTTTGACACCTCTCTCAGCTGTCTTGTCGCATTGGTAATACCACCCGCAGCATCCTTGATTCTCTGTCCTCAATGCCGATTTTAGTCGAAGGAATCGAAATCATTTGGAGGATGTTCCAAGGTAATCACGTTGTGCTTTGTGAGGTACTGCTTCACCAGTAGGGATCGATGTGCTCTCGCATTGTCATACAGAAAAATCAAACTGTTCTCCATTTTTCTTGTCGTTATCTTCTGATTGCATCTCTTAGACGACAGAGGATAACAACGTACATTTCCTTGTTAACCGTTCGGCTTTCATGAATGAAACCATAGTAGGCAATAGCCTGGAAATACTAAAAAAAAACATCCAACGTAACTTTTTATTTGCTCTTGTCCAAACGATATTTCTGTGTCCAGGGAGATTTCCATTCAGAGAACTGACGTTTTGTCTGAGGATCGTACAAAAAACACCAGGTCTCATCTGCTGTTGTTGAGAAAATTGCTATTTTGAGCAGTCATTGTGAATAGGTCTCCGACCAGGGTCAATTTCGTTTCTTTCTGTTCAGGAGATATCATTTTGAGAACAATGTGTTGACAAACACGGTGCATGTGTAGTTCATTGTTGAGAATACTGTGGCAACTTCCAACTGATATTCCAACTTCTGAGGGTATTTTCTCGACACTACGTCTTCTGTCAGCACACACAACGTTTCGTACACTCTTAATGTTTTCATTGTTGATTGAGGTTGGCGATCGTCCACTACGTGCACCCTCATCAACACTAACACGACCTTCACGGAAACGCTTGTGCCACTCAAATACTTGTGATTTCTTCATTGCGGTATTACCAAATACTTTATTAAGCAATGCTTGTGTCTCTGAGGGTGATTTCTCAAGCAAAACACATAATTTGACATTTGTACGTTGTTCAATCACGGACATTTTCAATTCCGACGATGCAACGAGCACAACACAATTATATAACTAATGTATGTGAAGGTCACGTCTGTCATAACTAATGTATGTGAAGGTCAGGTCTGTCATAACTAATGTATGTGAAGGTCACGTCTGTCATAACTAATGTATGTGAAGGTCACGTCTGTCATAACTAATGTATGTGAAGGTCACGTCTGTCATAACTAATGTATGTGAAGGTCAGGTCTGTCATAACTAATGTATGTGAAGGTCACGTCTGTCATAACTAATGTATGTGAAGGTCACGTCTGTCATAACTAATGTATGTGAAGGTCACGTCTGTCATAACTAATGTATGTGAAGGTCACGTCTGTCATAACTAATGTATGTGAAGGTCAGGTCTGTCATAACTAATGTATGTGAAGGTCAGGTCTGTCATAACTAATGTATGTGAAGGTCAGGTCTGTCATAACTAATGTATGTGAAGGTCAGGTCTGTCATGTCATTTCGTCAACCAACTTATAAATATATATTTCATAATATCATCTTTCATTCAAACACGAATCGAATATTGCGGGAACATTATGAAGCTACCTCATATATGTCCCTGTTCGCGGAGGTACACCAGTCTGGCTGTTCTTGTTTCCAATACCTGGTATATTTTCTACCATTTCCGGAATGATACGCTGCTTCCAGGTAGTTTTGCGTACAGTAGGGATGAGCTTTGGTGTTGTTAATGCGTTCATAGGGTCTTCGCTCATCTTTGCTTTGGCTATTTCTGCAAAGTTTCTCCGCTTTAGTTTGCCATTTCCAAATCTATTTAGTCTCTGATGCATTGGATGGTCTGTCAGTCTTCTGAGCTTCTCTGCTTGCTGCTGGGCTCTGCAGTCTCTTCTCTCGGTCATGGATTGCAGATTTGTAATCTTTTCAAGTTCTACAATTGGCGTTGACTTCATGCCTCCTGTTATAACTCTCATGGCTTGGTTTTGAAGTTTGCTAATTTTATCAAAGTTCGCCTTTGCTGCTGTTGTACATGCCGCAATGCCATACTCGAGAACTGGTCTCACTCTTCTAGTGTACAGTTTCTTTAGTATACTTTCGTCTGCTCACCAGCTTGTGTTAGCAAGTTTCCTCATGATTGCCATTCTTTGTCTGGCTCTCATTCGGTTTCTCTCGATCCGACTTTTCTCTGGCAGCTACCATACTTAGTTCCTTCCTCGAATTTAGTTTACCACTCTTGAAAGCTTGCAGTACAGATAATGCGTCTGTGAAAATAACTACCTGACGACATCCGGAACTGCTGTTGTGTATCATATTTGCAGCTTGTTGTATATCATATTGGCAGCTTGTTGTGTATCATATCAGCAGCTTGTTGTGTATCATATCAGCCGCTTGTTGTGTATCATATCAGCAGCTTGTTGTGTATCATATCCGCAGCTTGTTGTGTATCATATCAGTAGCTTGTTGTGTATCATATTAGCAGCTCGTTGTGTATCATATTAGCCACTTGTTGTGTATCATATCAGCAGCTTGTTGTGTATCATATTAGCCGCTTGTTGTGTATCATATCAGCAGCTTGTTGTGTATCATATTAGCAGCTTGCTGTGTATCATATTAGCCATTTATTGTGTATCATATTAGCAGCTTGTTATGTATCATAGCATCAGCTGGTTGTGTATCATACTAGCTCGCTTGTTGTGTATCATATCAGCAGCTTGTTGTGTATCATATTAGACGCTTTTTGTGTATCATATCAGCAGCTTGTTGTGTATCATATTAGCAGCTTGTTGTGTATCATATTAGCCGCTTGTTCTGTATCATATCAGCAGCTTGTTGTGTATCATATTAGCCGCTTGTTGTGTATCATATTAGCAGCTTGGTGTGTATCATATTAGCCATTTATTGTGTATCATATTAGCAGCTTGTTATGTATCATACTAGCAGCTTGTTGTGTATCATATTAGCCATTTATTGTGTATCATATTAGCAGCTTGTTATGTATCATACCAGCAGCTTGTTGTGTATCATACCAGCAGCTTGTTGTGTATTATATTAGCAGCTTGTTATGTATCATATTAGCAGCTTGTTGTGTAGCATATCAGCAGCTTGTTGTGTATCATACCAGCAGCTTGTTGTGTATCATACCATCAGCTTGTTGTGTAGCATATCAGCAGCTTGTTGTGTATCATACCAGCAGCTTATTGTGTATCATACCATCAGCTTGTTGTGTATCATACCAGCAGCTTGTTGTGTATCATATCAGCAGCTTGTTGTGTATCATACCAGAAGCTTGTTATGTATCATACCAGCAGCTTGTTGTGTATCATATCAGCAGCTTGTTGTGTATCATATTAGCCGCTTGTTGTGTATCATATCAGCAGCTTGTTGTGTATCATATTAACCGCTTGTTGTATATCATATCAGCAGCTTGTTGTGTATCATATTAGCAGCTTGTTGTGTATCATATTAGCCATTTATTGTATATCATATTAGCCGCTTGTTGTGTATCGTATCAGCAGCTTGTTGTGTATCATATTAGCCGCTTGTTGTGTATCATATCAGCCGCTTGTTGTGTATCATATCACCAGTTTGTTGTGTATCATATCAGCAGCTTGTTGTGTATCATATTAGCCGCTTGTTGTGTATCATATTAGCCGCTTGTTGTGTGTGGAACAGAATTGACCTGGAACTACTTATTGTCTCGTGACAGTTTTCATAACACGAGACAAAGACACCATCGCCTCCCTTTTTAGCAGCGTCAGTTACTGATCCATCTGTGTAGACTTATATCCACGATTGTTTCGGATACTTTTCTTCCAATTTATTCAACTTTAGAGTCATCAAACCTGCAAGGTCTCGTGTGAATCTATTGTTATCGTCATTCTGGGGTTCAGGGCAACGAAAGAGCTGACATCCTTGCCTAACAAGTGCCAACAATACGTACACTAGATTTAAACGAGAAGTGATACATTTTGAAGTCTATCAATTACACCCCCCCCCCCCCCTTTTTCCCCAATTTTGTTAGAAGCTGATACCGCAATCAGCAAGTCACATATTGCAGAACTTTGATATCGAACGAGTTTTGAGCGGACTTTTAACTTCACAGTGGTCAGAGTACTCCTTATTTATGTCCACTCTCTGCCTTCTTCCCGTTACCCAATTTTCAATCCATTTGGTAACTTCCCTACCTATTCCATGTGGTTTTAACTTTCTAAATAATCTTTGATGAGGTACTCTATCAAAGGCCTTTGCAAAATATAGATAAATAACGTCCACTGGCTCCCCTTTATCTATCATTTTAGTAACCTTCTCAATGAATTCTAATAGATTTGTTAATAAACCCATGCTGACTATTTCTGATTAGATTAAACTTGTCTAAATGCATTACAATGTTTTCTTTGATTATTGTCTCTATCAATTTACAGACTATGCTCGTAAAACTCACCGGTCTATAGTTTGCTGGATCAGATTGTTTGCCCTTTCTGAATAAGTGGATCACTCCTGCATCTTCCCAATCCCATGGAACAATATCTTTTGCAAGTGATTGAGAACATAATATAGCCAATGGTTTTGCTAGTTGTTCACTATTCTCAAACAGCAATTTTAGATGGATACCATCTTGTCCTGGACATTTATCCACTTCTAATTTTTTTTAAACTATTTCCTCTGAAATACAATGTGATCTTAATCCTGCTGTATCCATGTCTCTTTGAAAAATGTCTATAGGCTCTCGGATCTTGAAACAGTCCTCTTTTGTGCAGACTGTGCCAAAGTACTGATTGAGTAGATTAGCTGCCTCTCTATTCTCACTTATTATTTGTCCTGTTCTGTCTATGAGAGGGCCTACTTTGTCTTTCGTAACTTTGTTTATTTCTAACATAAGAAAAGAAGCTTTTACTATGTCTTGATCCTCTGAGCCAAGTTTTTTTTTCTCGAAATATTTTAGCTGTTTTATTCCCTTTTTAAGCTATGTTCTGCTTTTCCAAATATTTAAATATGTTTCTTGTGATTTACCTGTCTCCATATATTTTATCCATGCTTTATTTTTAGTTCTGCTACATTTAACTACAAATCTAGTTATCCACTTTTACCGATTGAGGTTTACCTCCCTACATGGAACACATTCCTCTTTTAGATTTTTTAGAACCGTTTTAAAACTCTCCCACTTTTGTTCAACATCTGTTCCTCCGACAATATCTTTCCAGATTATGTGGCTCGCTGCCTCTTTCATCTTTTTAACATCTGCCTTAATATAGTCGTTTGTTTGCGTGTCTATGTTTACTTCTTTCCGTGCAATAAAACCCCTGGTCTCACGGATTGTACGATCTGCATGTCTACATCTTGAGCTACTTCCAGTCGTCTTGATTGTATGTCCTGCCACTAGTTCACGGTAACTCAGGACGAGAGAGTGAGATTGATGTCCAGCGCAGCTTCTGTCTCACTATAATCCAAATTCAGCTCAAGTTACATCTTCAGGACGAGGACAGTTTGATGATGTCGCCATCTTCGCTTGCGATGGGCAACTTACTTATTTATACTTATTATGTTCATATGTAGAACCTGCATCTTGACCATTGTTGCATTATGCTTGTAAGTGAAACCTGAATCTTGACCCCTGTAAGCTTTGTTAGTATGTGGAACCTGAATCTTGACCATTGTTGCATTATGCTTCTAAGTGAAATCTGAATCTTCACCATTGTAGCTCTGTTAGTATGTGGAATCTGAATCTTGACCATTGTAGCTCTGTTAGTATGTGGAATCTGAATCTTGACCATTGTAGCTCTGTTAGTATGTGGAATCTGAATCTTGACTATTGTAGCTCTGTTAGTATGTGGAATCTGAATCTTGACCATTGTAGCTCTGTTAGTATGTGGAATCTGAATCTTGACCATTGTAGCTCTGTTAGTATGTGGAATCTCCATCCCAAATGAACTTATTGTCTTATGTTATTTGTACATGCCAAGACCACATTCAGAACATTACACATGTATGACTTCAGTACGTCCATGTGGGCCTATCTATAACACATGCATGACTTCAGTACTTCCATGTGGGCCTATCTATAACACATACATGACTTCAGCACTTCCATGTGGGCATATCTATAACACGTGCATGACTTCAGTACTTCCATGTGGGCCTATCTATAACACATGCATGACTTCAGCACTTCCATGTGGGCATATCTATAACACATGCATGACTTAAGTACTTCCATGTGGGCCTATCTATAACACATACATGACTTCAGCACTCCCATGTGGGCCTATCTATAACACATGCATGACTTCAGTACTTCCATGTGGACCTATCTATAACACATACATGACTTCAGTACTTCCATGTGGGCCTATCTATAACACATGCATGACTTCAGCACTTCCATGTGGGCATATCTATAACACATGCATGACTTCAGTACTTCCATGTGGGCATATCTATAACACATACATGACTTCAGTACTTCCATGTGGGCATATCTATAACACGTGCATGACTTCAGTACTTCCATGTGGGCATATATATAACACATACATGACTTCAGCACTTCCATGTGGGCATATCTATAACACGTGCATGACTTCAGTACTTCCATGTGGGCCTAGCCTGATATCCAGAATTAGACAGTGTTTGTTTATTTTAGTAACCTCTGATGGTCAGCGAACCAGACAATATGGTAACCTGCCTATTATGAACTATACCACTAACATATAGACAGATTAATCAAACAGTCGTGATCTGCAGCACACATAAATAATAGGGTTTTAACAACTGAATGTCATTTATAAATGACAATAAAGACATCAATTAAATGTGTTGACATTGAATAGGTATGGCAATGGCCACAGTGGTTAGTGCTCTGGCTGGTCATTTGAGCTATCTAGGTTCAATCACCAATAGTTGCGGGATATTTTTTCAGTCGCAGACGGCAACATGTTCCATCCAACCTCAACAATTTTGTTCCAGAACAAGTCTGGAAAGTAAAGTCGGCCTACGTGATGTTAACCACGTAACCCCTAGTATTAAGTTGGTCAAATAGATGTTCCATGTTGACTACACGGCGAGTAAACCGTATCTTGACTTTTCATACATGTCCAGTTTGGTAGACACAGGTTTTTTCTCAGTACGATCGCTTCTCCGCATACAGAAAGAAATGATAACTGGCCGTACTTCACACCTGTCAAGAAAAATTGATAACAGCCAAATAGGTTGGCAATTGTAAGTAGCACCGCTCTACACAGGACATGCTGCTCACTTTAATATAAACGTACGCTGTATTTAAAGTGACTGCTGTCGACATAAATCGCAAACTCGGACCAAGGTTGCCCAGCTAGTCCAAGAATGTACATATGTGATTGAGTTCATGACGTAACAATACCCATATCTAAGAGCCTAACTTACGCAATCTTCCTGCGCCCACAAATCTCTGTCCTGTCGCAACAGCCCGTTGTTTATGTCCATATCCATATCAATGTTTTATGGAAATATTGTATGACATTGGCTTATATTTGCGCCCTCGTATTATTCTTTTATTAATATAACGACGGCCGTTTTTCCATCACTGTTTGTCTGGTGTTGCTGGGAAGGGAAAAAACGCTTATAGAAAAATGACAACATACTTGATATGAATCAGATTATTGCCTGTAATATTTTAGCGCGTTTCTTTCGCATATCCTTATAACGTTTATTATTATTATTGTTTTTCGTCAATCTGGCAATACATTATACAGTAAACCATCGATATAACTGATTTCGGAAATAACAAGGTTAGCTTAACCTCGTGTCCACTATGAACAGATGATTGTTTGTATGCCTTCTCTGCCACCTATTGGCAATACTGAGTCAGATATTGGAGAGGAGCTGCTCCCTACCGAGCATGTTCTAAGGTACGACTATAGAGGTTAACCCTAGTTCTGTGACGTATATTACTACATAATCCGCCACATATACGGTGCGTAAAGTGATATATCTCCTCACCACATATATGGTGCGTAAAGTGATACATGTCCTCACCACATGTATGGTGCGTAAAGTGATATATGTCCTCACCACATATATGATGCGTAAAGTGATATGGATCCTCACCACATATATGATGCGTAAAGTGATATGGATCCTCACCATATATATGGTGCGTAAAGTGATATGGATCCTCACCATATATATGGTGCGTAAAGTGATATGGATCCTCACCATATATATGGTGCGTAAAGTGATATGGATCCTCACCACATATATGATGCGTAAAGTGATATGGATCCTCACCACATGTATGATGCGTAAAGTGATATGGATCCTCACCATATATATGATGTTGAATGTCCACGGGAGTAAGTTTACTTTTTTGTGCGTTCCTAAAAGGGCGTTAAGTGGCGGTCGGCAGCAGCTGTCCTCACATCTCAAGCATGCTGCTGTAAGGTGTCCTCCATGCTGTTCTATGCGGGGTTTCATCTGCATGTCGCTCACTGTAATTCCTCACAGTTATAGTGCGTACAATGTTATGTGTGCATATCAATTATATAGCGTACAATGTAATGTTTACATATATATTATAGTGCGTAAAGCGATATGTGCACACCTTTATTATAGTGCATAAAGCGATATATGCAACCCTCTATTATAGTGCGTAAAGCGATATGTCGCTCGTTTTCAGTACAGGTCCCACCCAGAGACAGAACATTCACTCTAGGAACACGGGTCTGACCAACTACTACATTATGTGATCGGTAGCAGAAGTAGTTGTCATGGAGACGGCGACACTATACTTAGGAACTTTAAACCACAGCAACAAACTACCTCTACACTCTGTAGAGGATATGGGAGCACAAAGTAAATGTCAGCTCATGCACGAGTGGTAGTTGTGCTTCTACGTTACAGAATATAGTAGTAGATTGTTGTGGTAGTGATGGTAGCGCTAACTTGTAACTGTTATAGTACTTGACTTCGCCTGCAGTAATAACAGATACAATATTGTAGCGCGAGCTTCATCACTGTAGTATGTAGACAGTAGAATTAGAGGTAAGTAGTAGTAGTAGTAGTAGTAGTAGTAGTAGTAGTAGTAGTAGTAGTAGTTGTAGTAGTAGTAGTAGTAGTAGTAGTAGTAGTAGTAGTAGTTGTAGTAGTAGTAGTAGTAGTAGTAGTAGTAGTAGTAGTAGTAGTAGTAGTAGCAGTAGTAGATGTAGAAAGTACCAGTCGTAGTGTCTTGTCCTGTAGTTTATACCTCAATGATCTTACAGTCAGACAAAGTTGAATGACTTGCAAAGCATTTACACAACAAAAAAACAGAAATCATTTACACAAGACAACAGAAAGTATTTACACAAGACAACAGAAAGCATTTATACAAGACAACAGAAAGCATTTATACAAGACAACAGAAAGCATTTACACAAGACAACAGAAAGGATTTACACAAAACAACAGAAAGCATTTACACAAGACAACAGAAAGCATTTACACAAGACAACAGAGAGCATTTACACAAGACAACAGAAAGCATTTACACAAGACAACAGAAAGCATTTACACAAGACAACAGAAAGCATTTACACAAGACAACAGAAAGCATTTACACAAGACAACAGAAAGCATTTACACAAGACAACATAAAGCATTTACACAAGACAACAGAAAGCATTTACACAAGACAACAGAAAGCATTTACACAAGACAACAGAAAGCATTTACACAAGACAACAGAAAGCATTTACACAAGACAACAGAAAGCATTTACACAAGACAACAGAAAGCATTTACACAAGACAACAGAAAGCAAAGTGAGGGGACGGCATTCCCTAGATCGATCTAGTGACCTCCAATTTAAGAATGCGCCTCACTACTAGAAATATTTGTTTTATGGGATTCGACCAAACGTTTCTTCCTATTGTTTATACACATACACAGACACATAGATACATATATACATACACACATAAACACATACATGCATACAAACAAACACATATATGCATACAAACAAACACATATATGTATACAAACAAACACATATGCATACAAACAAACACATATATGCATACAAACAAACACATATATGCATACAAACAAACACGTATATGCATATAGACAAACACATATGCATACAAACAAACACATATATGCATACAAACAAACACGTATATGCATATAAATAAACACATATATGCATACAAACACATATATGCATACAAACAAACACACACATGCATTCAAAAAAAACAAACACACACACGCACGCGCACACACCAGCACGTGCGCAGGCGTGCACACGCACACACACGCAGGCGCACGAACGCGCTACTCACACACTTACACACACGCGCGCACACACACGCGCACCAGGCACACAACCACCAGACACACAACAACAAGACACACAATCGCCAGAACAACCCCCAGACACACAACCCCCAGACACACAACCACTAGACAGACAACCACCAGACATACACACACCAGACACACAACCACCGGACACACAAACACCAGACACACAATCGCCAGACACAGAACCACCAGACACACAACCACCAGACACACAACCACTAAACACACAAACACCAGACACACACTCGCCAGATACACAATCACCAGACACACAACCACCAGACACAACCACCAGACACAATCACCAGGCACACAACCACCAAACACACAAACACACCCGACACACAACTACCAGACACACAACCACCAGACACACACACCAGACACACAACCACCAGACACACACACCAGACACACAGCCACCACACACACACACCAGACACGCAACTACAAGACAAACAACCATCAGACACAATCACCAGAGACACATCCACCAGACACACACCCACCAGACACACAATCAATCAGACACACAACACAACTACTGCACGATCCACCACAACAATTACTGCTCTACCATATCTTTACACCATGCAACCAGGTATACGTCTTTTTCTTTTTCTGATTCATTGTTTTCCTTTTTCTTTTTTTCTTCCTCTATTTCTTTTCTTCTTTTCTTGATGTTCTTTCTTTTCTGATTCTGCTTCTTTTAGTTCTAATTTTTTCTTCTTCTTTTCATTTCATTCTCATTCGCACTTTTCTTACAATGTCTACAAGGGGAGACATGTTCTAGATAAACATTGCTGTGGTGGAGAGTTCTTGGAGGCTTCCAGATAACTTTGTGTGGAAGTTCGTCTTTGGGGACCACAGTGCAAAATACACAATTGACTCAGCATCTTGCTTGCCCATTGTAATCAATTAGGACCTCTGTGTCAACGTTCACTGTTCTCGTGAGTTCCAAGATGGCTAAATCAATCAATCTGAGACCTGAATTGTCTGTTGTATTTAGTACAAGGAACTAGGAGAACTCCTTTCACCTGGGTTGAACTATAAGAGCTCCTTCCACCTGGGTTGATGAAGTGTTGATGTGAGCTGACTTGTCTGTTGTATTTAGCACAAGGAACTATAAGAACACCTTCTACCTGGGTTGAACTAGGAGAGCTCCTTCCACCGGGGTTGATGAAGTGTTGATGTGAGCTGACTTGCGGACCGATGGTTTCTGCATAGCCTTATTTATTCTTGGTGGCCCACGTCTGGGAACACCCTCAGAAATTAGTGCTGCGCCAGTCTGTGCGATTGGTGGCGATTCTTTCTCAGTCCACATAATACCGCACTGGATTAGTGATCTCTTAAGTGTGTCATTGTACCTTTTCCGCTGCCCACCACTTGCTCTCTTGCCCTTTTGGAGTTCCTCATAGAGAAGCTCTTTTGGTAGACGTTGATCCGACATGTGCACCACATGGCCAGCCCATCTCAGCTGTGCTGTACAAATGCTGTCTATACTGGACATGCCCTTCTGTGTTAAACACATCTGTATTTGGCGTCATGTCCTGCCATCTAATCTTCAGTAGTTTCCACAGGCAATTCATGGGGAAGTGGTTTGACTTCCCGACATGACTACCACAGACAGTTCAATCATCACACGCATATAAGAAAGTAGTTAGAACAGTTGCAGCGTAGACCCTCATTTTTTAAGTCCTGATCCCTCGCCTTTCCCTCACCTTACTGCCAAGTCTATCAAAATTACAACACTTTCCCTGGCTATTCTTGTATTGATTTTGTCATCTATGTTAATAACCCGAGGTTCTGAATATGCCATATCTGGAGCCGGTTGACGTAGAACGTCTGTTTTTTGTGGTAGAGATGGTGAAGCTCAAGTTTTTGCAAGCTGCGGCGAACCAATCCATGCATTTCACCTTTCGTATGTGAATTTAAGGTACAGTTATCAGAATAAAGTAAATCACGTATAGTTGGCTACCTTGAAGATTTTGGTGTTGACTTTAAACCTTCTCAGACTGAAAAGTTCGCCGTCAGTGCGTTAGTGAAGTCCAACTTAATCATTGTGGTCGATGTAAGTATTCCACAGCATAAAACATCATCTGACAAGAGCTGGGGCCAGCACACATCCCTGTTTCATACCGTTAGTAATAGTGAAAGGGGCAGAGTAGTTTCTCTCATACGCCAGCCTGAAATTGTCGCACCATTGCAACGAATGAGGCTGGACACCGCCCAAACTTGTACGTAACTCTCCGCATAAAAGTTACAATTGTCCGTAGCAATCAGTTTAGGTCCACACACGTCGTATAGAGGGAAACAATCCTGTTCTTGGCCTCTATTTTAGATCTGCATTGCAGCAAAGATAGTATCGATGGTTCAAATGTTCTTTCGAAAGACACATTGAGTCTCAGGCAGTAAGTTGTGTTCTGGGTCAAGATTGAGCAAGCACCTTTTCTCCTACACACAGCAGACATATCATTCTGTAGTTATCACATATTTCTTTACTACGTTACGCTTATGTATATGAACAATGGACGCGACTTTGAATACTCGCGGAACGCTCTTTTTCTTCTAATTTCGCCACCAAATTGCGTTAGCTTCTCAACCATCTTTTGACCGCCAGCTTTGAAGATCTCTCCTGGGATGGCGTCAGTTCCCGTAGCGTTGTCGTTTGAAAAGAGGTCAGTCATGGTTCTAGTTTCCTGCTCCGTCGGTGGATCATTCATGCTCACTTTCATTTCTATCTGCGGCAGATGACCAATTGTGTACAATCACTCGAGTTCTTGTGAAGACATTCTTGTATGTCACAAATTAAGGATAATTAATGTATGCACTGTGGATGTGGTGTTTCTAGTCTTGCAGTGGCCTGACCCAATTAACAGCTCTCATCAAACCAATCCTGGCTTGCGTGTGCAGATACCGAGGGCAGCAACGGAAGTGGAGTGATCCGTTTTAGCTTGGCTTGGCTTCGTTCGTTTTCAATATCCCCCTACCAAACCCTGAAAGGGCTTAAGTAGCAGAATGTAGTCCAGAGAACGGAATGCGTTGTGTTGTAATTTACAGCTTGACTGCGATATTTGAACCTTTCGGTCCAACACATCCGACTTCAGCAAGCATTTTTTGAGTACCGGGTTAGCATTCCCTCTTCGATCCCTTCTCCTTAGCCAGTCTGTCCTGCTGCAGCCTGTTATCCGGGATGACCGCGTGGAGGTGTAGAAGGGTCTTGACAGCTCTGGTTCGCTAGCAGTCAGCTATGGGTCGCTGACGACTGCAGCTAATGCGCTGCTCAGCATCTTGATCCCGACCCGTTTTTATAATGGTAGTCCAACTGAATTTTACGCCTGGCTAACCATATGACAGTCTTGTATACTATGTTCTGCTGTGCGCCGCTTGTCAGCTCGTAAAAATGAGTGATGGAGCAATGTTAGCCTTAGCAAGTGGCCATTCAATCTGGTATGTCCGTTTCTGACACGGAACATGGTCATATGCTCTGCTCGATCAAGACAGTGATAGTTGTCTATCGTTTGGTTGTTTTTAAATTTCCCGAATAAGTAAGATTGCTCTTTAGAGCACCATGAAAAGGGCGCTCAGTGGCGGGCTGCAGTAACTTTCCTAACATCCCGAGCATGCTGATGAGGGTGGACCGGGGTCCTCCAGTTGGCTGTGCTATGCTTGGCTTCATCTCACTACTCATTCGCTCACTACTACGATATTCACGTCAAATGCTCCCCCCCCCCCCCCATCCCCTAACCCACTAGTTAGTTTGTCATAAAAACAGACAGGTTAGCCTACGGTGAAGCGAGGTGGCGGTCGTGATGATTGGACCGTCTGTGGTAGTCATGTCGGGAGGTGAAACCACTTCCCCATGAATTGCCTGTGGAAACTACTGAAGATTAGATGGCAGGACATGACGCCAAATACAAATGTGTTAACACAGAAGGGCATGTCCAGTATAGACAGCATTTGTACAGCACAGCTGAGATGGGCTGGCCATGTGGTGCGCATGTCGGATCAACGTCTACTAAAAGAGCTGCTCTATGGGGAACTCGAAAATAGCAAGAGAGCGAGCGGCGGTCAGAGGAAAAGGTACAAGGACACACTTAAGAGATCACTGATCCAGTGCGGTATTTAGTGGACTGAGAAAGAATCGCCACGAATCGCACAGACTGGCGCAGCACTAATTTCTGAGGGCGTTCCCAGGCGTGGGCCACCAAGAATAAATAAGGCTATGCAGAAACGATCGGTCCGCAAGTCAGCTCACATCAACACTTCATCAACCCAGGTGGAAGTTCTCCTAGTTCAATCCCAGTGGAAGGAGTTCTCCTAGTTCCTTGTACTAAATACAACAGACAAGTCAGCTCACATCAACACTTCATCTTCTTCTTCTTCGTACGCTGTCAGACGTCAACCTGTATTTTTTCGAAAAAAAGCAGCGGTCATCCTGAGGCTATCGGTACTGCCATATAGCTTGTCTAGTGTTGCCACTGGTGATGGCCATATGTGCTTTCTCTGGTCCTCGTACATCGGGCAGTTTTGCAGCAGATGTTCAGCGGTCATTTTCCCTGTACCACAGGTGCATTCGTCAGTGCCACCTATCTTCAGTTTATTGAATAGGTGGTACCTCAGTCTGTTGTGGCATGTGCGGGGTCTGAAGACCACGACCTGCTCTCTTCTGTTCAACTGGCAGTAGGCATCATTTTTTGTGTGGCCAGTATGTTCTGTTTCCCATTTGGACATGTATCTGGTCCTAATTAGCCTTTTGGACTCTTCGTAGGTTACACTAGAATCTGGTTGTGGTAGTCTTGCACATTCTTTTGCCAGTCTGTCTGCCTCCTCGTTGCCTTGGATGTTAAAGTGGGGTAGAACCCACTGTACCACTACTCTTTTTGGTGCGGACTGCTGGCATAGTTGACAGAGTGCTGCTCTTAAATCATTAAGTTCAGTATTTTTCTGGCTTTTTAGTGCTGTAACTACGGCCAGGGCATCTGCAAACAGGACTATCTGGCTTTCATTGCTTTCGCCTGTGAGCATTGCTTCTACTGCAGCCCCCAGTGCCTCTGCCTCCGCTCTAAAATTGCTTGAGAATTTTTCAGTTGCCACTGACAGTGTTATTTTTCTACCATTTGGTAGGCTCAGGAATACCCCTGCCCCCCGTTCTGTGTTGTGTTTGTTACAGAACCGTCGGTGTATGGATGGATCCAGTCCATGCTTGGGTAGTTTTCCGTTATGTACCTCAGCAACCCTTCATTAACCCAGGTGGAAGGAGTTCTTATAGTTCAACCCAGGTGGAAGGAGTTCTTATAGTTCAACCCAGGTGGAAGGAGCTCTTATAGTTCAACCCAGGTGGAAGGAGTTCTTATAGTTCAACCCAGGTGGAAGGAGTTCTTATAGTTCAACCTAGGTGAAAGGAGCTCTTATAGTTCAACCCAGGTGGAAGGAGCTCTTATAGTTCAACCCAGGTGGAAGGAGCTCTTATAGTTCAACCCAGGTGGAAGGAGCTCTTATAGTTCAACCCAGGTGGAAGGAGCTCTTATAGTTCAACCCAGGTGGAAGGAGCTCTTATAGTTCAACCCAGGTGGAAGGAGCTCTTACAGTTCAACCCAGGTGGAAGGAGCTCTTATAGTTCAACCCAGGTGGAAGGAGCTCTTACAGTTCAACCCAGGTGGAAGGAGCTCTTATAGTTCAACCCAGGTGGAAGGAGCTCTTATAGTTCAACCCAGGTGGAAGGAGCTCTTATAGTTCAACCCAGGTGGAAGGAGTTCTTATAGTTCAACCCAGGTGGAAGGAGTTCTTATAGTTCAACCCAGGTGGAAGGAGTTCTTATAGTTCAACCCAGGTGGAAGGAGTTCTTATAGTTCAACCCAGGTGGAAGGAGTTCTTATAGTTCAACCCAGGTGGAAGGAGCTCTTATAGTTCAACCCAGGTGAAAGGAGTTCTCCTATTTCCTTGTACTAAATACAACAGACAATTTAGGTCTCAGATTGATTGATTTAGCCATCTTGGAACTCATGAGAACAGTGAACGTTGACACAGAGGTCCTAATTGATTACAATGGGCAAGCAAGATGCCGAGTCAATTGTGTATTTTGCACTGGTCCCCAAAGACGAACCTCCACACAAAGTTATCTGGAAGCCTCCAAGAACTCTCCACAACAGCAATGTTTATCTAGAATTTGTCTCCTCTTGTAGACATTTTCAGAAAAGTGCAAAGGAGAAGGAAATGAAAAGAAGAAGAAAAAATTAGAAGGAAAAGAAGCAGAATCAGAAAAGAAAGAACATCAAGAAAAGAAGAAAAGAAATGGAGGAAGAAAAAAAAAAAAGGAAAAAAAAATGAATAAGAAAAAGAAAAAGACGTATACCTGGTTGCATGGTGTAAAGATATGGTAGAGCAGTATTTGTAGTAGTGGATCGTGCAGTAGTTGTGTTGTGTGTCTGATTGATTGTGTGTCTGGTGGGTGTGTGTCTGGTGGGTGTGTCTGTGGTAGATATGTGTCTGGTGGGCGGGTGTCTGGTGGGCGGGTGTCTGGTGGGTGGGTGTCTGGTGGGTGTGTGTCTGGTGGGTGGATGTCTGATTGGTGTGTGTAAGGTGTTTGTGTGTCTGGTGGTTGTGTCTGGTGGGTGTGTGTCTGGTGGTTGTGTGTTCGGTGGTTGTGGGCCTGGTGGGTGTGTGTCTGGTGGTTGTGTGTCTGGTAGTTATGTGTCTGTTGGTTGTGTGTCTGATTGGTGTATATAAGATGTTTGTGTGTCTGGTTGTTGTGTGTCTGGTGGTTGTGTGTCTGGTAGTTGTGTGTCTGGTGGTTGTGTGTCTGATTGGTGTATAGAAGGTGTTTGTGTGTCTGGTTGTTGTGTGTCTGGTGGTTGTGTGCCTGGTGAATATGTGTGTGGTGGATGTGTGTCTGGTTTTGGAGTGTCTGGTTGTTCTATGTCTGTTTGTGGTGTATCCGGTTGTTGTGTATCTAGTGGATATGTTTCTGTTGGTTGTGTGTCTGTTGGTTGTGTGTCTGTTGGCTGCGTGTCTGTTGGTTGTGTGTCAAGTGGATGTGTGTCTGGCTGCTATGTATCTTGTTATTCTGTGTCTGGCTGTTGTGTGTCTGGTTGTTGTGTGTCTGGTGGATGTGTGTGGTTGATGTGTTCTGATGGAAGTGTGTCTGGTTGATCTGTGTCTGGTGGATCTGTGTGTGGTGGAAGTGTGTCTGGCTGGTGCGTGTCTGGTGGATGTGTATCTATTGGATGTGTATCTAGTTGTTGTGTGTCTGAGGAATGTATGTCTGGTGGGTGTAAGTCTGGTTGCTGAGTGTCTTATTGTGTAGTGTCTGGTCATGTGTGTCTGGTGAATGTGTCTCTGTTGTGTTTATAGTTGTTGTGTGTTTGGTCTATGTGTGTCTCATTGTTGATTGTCTGGTTGTTGTGTCTTTGTTGAATATGTGTCTGGTTTTGAGTGTCTGGATAATGTGTGTCTTGTTGTTTTGTTTTTGTTGAATGTGTGTCTGGTTATTGTGTGGCTGGTTGATGGGTGTCTAGTTATTGTGTGTCTGATGGATGTGTGACTTGTGGATGCGTGTTGATGGATATTTGTCTGCTTGTTTTGTTTCTGGTTATTGCTTGTCTGTTGGTTGTGTGTCTGTTGGTTGTGTGTCTTGTGGTTGTGTGTCTGTTGGTTGTGTGTCTGGTGGTTGTGTATCTGTTGGTTGTTTTTCTGGTGGTTGTGTGTTTGTTGGTTGTGTGTTAAATGGGTATGTGTATAGTTGTTGTGTTATCGTATTTAAATTGCTAGCTATACCGTTAGTTATGTTTGTAGCGTTAAGTAATATCTGTATTAGTAGCAGAAGTGGACGTTGAGTTCTTGGTAGTTACATATTACATGATCTTATTACACAAAAACCGTTGTATTGCTATAGCTAAGTAGTACATGAGTGCAAGGAATAGTTGTGTTAGTGATAGTAGTGATAACAGTGTTAGTGGTGATAGTAATGATATTAGTGATAGTAGTCATATTAGTCATAGTAGTGTTAGTAGTGATAATAGTGGTAGTAGTGATATTAGGTGTATTACTTTTTGTACTGATAATATTGATGTTAGTGATAGAAGGTTTGTTAGTGGTAGTAGTGGTAGCAGTGGTAATAGTAACAGTTGTGGAAGTAGAAGTAGTGGAGGTAGTAGAGGTAGTAGGGGTAATAATGGTAATAGATGTAGTAGTGGTAGTAGGGATGTACTGGTAGTAGCGGCAGTAGTCGTAGTGGTAGCAGCTGTGGTAGTAAAAGTAGTAGAGGTAGTAGTAGCAGCAGTAGTAGTAGTAATAGAAGCAGTAATAGTAATGATAGTAGTAATGGCAGTAATATTAGTAATGAAGATAGTAGTGGTAGTTGTTGTAATAGTTATATGAGTGATGAAGATAGTAGTAGTAGCTGTTGTAATAGTTATATGAGTGATCAAGATAGTAGTGGTAGCTGTTGTAATAGTTATATGAGTGATCAAGATAGTAGTGGTAGCTGTTGTAATAGTTATATGAGTGATCAAGATAGTAGTGGTAGCTGTTGTAATAATTATATGAGTGATCAAGATAGTAGTGGTAGCTGTTGTAATAGTTATATGAGTGATCAAGATAGTAGTGGTAGCTGTTGTAATAGTTATATGAGTGATCAAGATAGTAGTGGTAGCTGTTGTAATAGTTATATGAGTGATCAAGATAGTAGTGGTAGCTGTTGTAATAGTTATATGAGTGATCAAGATAGTAGTGGTAGCTGTTGTAATAGATATATGAGTGATCAAGATAGTAGTGGTAGCTGTTGTAATAGTTATATGAGTGATCAAGATAGTAGTGGTAGCTGTTGTAATAGTTATATGAGTGATCAAGATAGTAGTGGTAGCTGTTGTAATAATTATATGAGTGATCAAGATAGTAGTGGTAGCTGTTGTAATAGTTATATGAGTGATCAAGATAGTAGTGGTAGCTGTTGTAATAGTTATATGAGTGATCAAGATAGTAGTGGTAGCTGTTGTAATAGTTATATGAGTGATCAAGATAGTAGTGGTAGCTGTTGTAATAGTTATATGAGTGATAAAGATAGTAATGGCAGTCGTATGTGGTATTGATGGTAGTTTTTGAATAAGTGGTCTAGAGAGTAACTGTAGTGTTAAAGGATAATATTGGCAGTAATGATCTAGACAGTAATGGATGTGATTGTATGAGTGATATATTACGTAAGAAAGTAGTGGTAGTAGTGATCAAGAAAGTAGTGGTGGTATCACTACCTACCATCCCCTAATTTGTCATCAGAATCGTAATGTTGTTTCGATCAGCTGTGAGTTCATGTGTAAAGTATGGTGTATTATGCTTCTGCAATCTGTGTCGCGTGTTATTTTATGCACGTTAGCTTTTCGGCTATAAACGCTATGTTTGATCAACAGTCTAGCACATTCTGTGTTGCGTGTATACATAACTGTGTGTATATACTACGGACTATGATTTGTGTCCTTGCGATACGCCTTGGTTCTTGTATGCACATGCTGTTCTATGTCTATGCTGTATTGCATACGATTGCTCGTAAAATTAGCCGCATCTGCTCTGTTTTGCAAAGCGTGCTGTGCTATGTGTGTTACAATGCACGACGTACTGAATTGATGACACACCGTGTTTATCTGTGTAAGGGACCAGGAAAAACACGTGTAATATTGTCCTTTTTTTTGTTGTTGCAGTTTTACCTTGATCTCATTTCTAGTCAGAAAATAACTACAGGATGGGTTTGATCATGTCCAGTTTTTTTTCTGTCCTGTCTGTTTTCTTTTAATGCTGTCTTATTCTGCAACTGTTGATTTTTTTCATTGATGTTGTTTTGTATTATTGCGTGAGTGTGTGTGTGTGTGTGTTTTGTGTGTGTGTGTGTGTGTGTGTGTGCGTGTGTGTGCCGGCATCTTCTACTAATGCTTTATCCACACCTTCATCATTATCTTCTATTATATATTGCAACATTTTCTCTCTTTTTCTTTACCGCCAGCTTTTTTTAAATTTCCGACTATATCTTTTTCATCTTCTTCAAGTATGTGTATTTTCCAGTGACAGCTCACTCTTACTTCATCTATTTTCTTCGTTGTCGTTTTCGTTATCTTCAACTTCATTTTCTGATTCTCTCATCTTCGCCATCTCTCCTTTTTTTTGCAACTGCTTGTATTATGTACGTGCTTAATTATTTTTCGGATGAGCCTCCTTTCTCGGCCTCATCTTCTTCTTCGTCTGCTTCATTATCTTCCTATTCTCCTGCTAAATCTTGTTTTGTTTTCAAAATATTGCAGCAACTGGACAGATGTTTGGACATGCACGCGGTTTGAATGCCTAACGAGCGTAAACATTCGTGTTCCCTCAAATATGACAAATTCCATTTTCCAGCTGTGTAATGAAGGGAAGAGTTGCTCCATACTGGTGCCTGCTCACTGCCCGATTTGACAGGTTTTGGCTGCAAACACATGCGGTAAGGTGGGCACCCATCCATTTATTCATCCAACCAACCCGACAACCAAAATATCATTGAAGCATTAATCGGAAATTCAAGTAACCAGAATGAGTGGTCCTCCATAGTTTTTGCCTGACTCTACCACAAGCCAATAACGACAAATAACTTACGCCCCGCCTGACAGCGAATCTGGGCGGTCAGCCAATGAAAACGCTGAGAAAAGAGCGAGCGGACGACCCCCTGGTTGTAACAGACGGGGGATCAATGACGGCAGACGGAAATGGGCGGTAAGATCTGGACTTTCCACTTTGTTTGGCACAGCCCCCGATTTACGAGAGTTCTGATTGTTTTGCTGGAAAATGTCGGAGATTTGTTGATAGTGAAGTTAGAACCTATCATTGACTGATACACTGCCATGCCCACACAATATTATTGCTCCTATTATCCGCGCGTGCTTTTCTCTATAAAGAACTCGGATCATGGCGTTTTATTACACAACTCAGTTCCAACGCTCTTAAGCACTCCATTTGATTCCTATAAGCTATCTTATTCTTGCAGAGGTCTGAGACAGTGTCTGATACGACCTAGGACACTGGGATCTCTTTTCGTTGGTTCCTCGGTGCGGATTCTAGTGTTTATGTAACATTTATTGTACACTATTTTATGCCAGTGCTGTAAACATTAATTTAGTGTGCAATTATCTGATCTATTGATCTTCAAAGCCATGTGAGACCAAAAAATCGTGAAAGTTTTGCCAATCAAAATATCTTCTTTTGGATGTAATATAAACTAAGTTAGGAATTGTTTTGTTTTTTAAATGTAAAAAATTTCTCACGTGTCAAACAAATTGATGCATGAAGAACTGTTGGAAAACATTTTTCTATCCTAGCACAGCTTGGTGTTTCTTACCATAAGTTAGAGATAGGAAATTCCGTTTCTGCTAGGGATCTAGCAACAATATTAAAAGTCTATATACTATTAACGTTCTTTGGAGTTGGTTATACGAATGTGCTGATAAGTTGAGGAAACACACTAACGGTAAGCACCAGAACTGTACTGATATATTTCCAGGTTTTAGTTGAGCCTATGAGCTAAGAGCTCCCACAGTCATCCACGCTGACGAATCCGTCTACCCCTTACAACTACGCAGATTTTTCTGCTTGGTTCCCTGGCCACATAACATCGCCAGCATCGTCGTTGTCCTCTTCGTCGTCTCTATCAACTTCACCGGAGGCAACTGTTTCAGAGATGTTGGACTACTGCAGCAACGTCGGCAACGAGGCAGTCCAAAATAGCTACAACAGTCATGGACACCATCATCACCCTCACCATAGTCCCGGCTCAGGGGCCGGGGGATTGGGATCTGGAGTCGGGGGTCCTCCATCCATGGCCTCAATCTTAAACATGAACCACCAGAGCAGCCTAGAGAACTCACGGCAACAGAGCGCCTTCGTTCTTAGCTCACCCCCTCTTGCCGCCCTGCACAATCTGACGGAGATGAAGTTCCCATCAACTTCCTCCAATTATCTCTCACAGGACTATTCACCGGACACCCTCAAACAGATGCAGGTGGCAATGTCCCATGCTCTGTCAACACCTCACGGCATCAACGATATTCTCAGCCGACCACACACAGCTCTAGGGCTCCCTCGGCTCAACACAAGCATGTACCTCGGCCACCAGGCCCGTTTCCCCAAGCTGGCCGAACTACCTGGTAGGCCTCCTATCTACTGGCCAGGAGTCCTCCCCCAACCTTGGAGACCGCCAGGTGAGCACACCTGTGTATGATCCGTCTATAATTAGTCTGTCTTTGATGTATGCACGTGCACATTTGGTTTGTAATGACTTTGTATGGAAAAGACATGACAATAACAGTGTGGGAGTTGGACGCAGTAATAGTTGATATTGCTGCAGGTTGAACAGTACAGTTATTAGTTGCAGCAGTATAAATAGTTGTTCTTGTGAGTCCTAGAATAATGATAATTGTTACGGTGATCCATGCTTATAATGGTGATCTATGCTTATAATGGTGATCCATGCTTATAATGGTGATCCATGCTTATAATGGTGATCCAAGCTTACAATGGTGATCCATGCTTATAATAGTGATCCATGCTTATAACGGTGATCTATGCTTATAATTGTGATCCATGCTTATAATGAGGAACCAATAAATATGGATATATAAGCAAGACGAACATGTAGTTTTGTTATAATAAGAACGGTAGGAGGTGGGTGGCTACAATCGTTACGACATTAATAACACTCAATCACAATCTAAACTTATGAAGACAGTCCACACGGAAACAGTAAATCACAATCTAAACTTATGAAGACAGCCCACACGAAAACAGTAAATCACAATCTAAACTTATGAAGACAGCCCACACGGAAACAGTAAATCAAGTAACACTAATATTAGTACTTTCATCTTCTGCATCGCCATTCCTGTCTTCAGATGTATTCAACACAAAGACTTCTTACTGTTTTTATTCTAAAGTCCTCATTTCTCATTTGATCTCTCTAGATGACACAAATGACTTTTCTTAGACAATTCATTTAACCAGTTCTAATTTTCCTCTCCTGTGCCTTAGACAACGAATCCCTTTGATATTAGCAGCACATAATTAGTATCAATATTATGTTTATTCGTTTTTGCTTTGTTGATAAGCTGGTGATGTTTGGGTACTTGTTGTGATAGTTGATCATTCACAACAGATGAATTCTGAAATCTAGTTCTAATTTCTATGTTAAACCTTCCATAAAAATACTTCTCATATGTTTCAACAAATATGAGTATTACAGATAAAGAAAAAGTTGAATAGAATTCATTTTTTTGTTCATTTAATTTTTAATACTTTATTTTCGATTAGCTTAGCCAGCTGTTTTCAGTTATGTTGTTTTCGTTTGTCCAATCATTGATGAAGACCTATTGAGATGGAAAAGTCAGTACCTTTCTGTTTGTTGTTTCCCTGGCAAAATCTATTGTTAACCTTGCTTGTGTTTAAGCCATGATTTCTTATTGAGTATTACTATACACACTCACATATTTGATGATAATTCACAGAACTTTACACTAGATATTATATTTTCCAACATTTATTTAATTTCAATCTATCTATTGTTAATTCAAACCCTCCTCCCACTGGCTTTTTGTCATCGTTATAAATAACATTGCCATGCCCCATTTAACATAGGCTCAAATTCCTGCGAGCAACGCTTCCAAGACCATAAAAGAGATACCAACTCGAATTGATAACACGCTTATTCCTTCAACCTTTGCCACAGAAGTTATGTTTTATGGAATTATTACTTTGCCCTATTTATAATCCTCTTTTGCGATTTGTCTGCAATTTGTAAAGTTCCAAACATCTTATTTGAGTAGTTTTTGTAACTATTTTTGTCTTCTATTCTTGTTTTGATAATGGGCGTTAAAGCTCTGATGAAACACACCAGGGACGTTCTGAATGTTAAATATATTCTCAAAAAATTACTAGCAGCAGTTTACACTAGAGATCTCAGATTCAATCCACCATGTAGACCCACAACGTGAACCCACCATGTGGACCCACCACGTCCAAGTTAATGGTCCACAAACCTCACAAAATATTGTTACGACCCAATTCCAATGGTTCTAGAGGCCAAACCAAAGTAAAACCTGCAGACTCACTTAATGAAGATGATTTGGTCAAAACATAATTGTCTGTTTATTTTAAACTATTCTACAACTTGCTTATTTATAAATTGCAATTTTCCGCATGTTTATGTAAAGAGAAAACAATAGATCCACGCGGGTGATAGGATGGCAGAGTACCACAGACTCTTCATAACCCTTGGCAGGGAATGCAGGGTGTGGTGTAATGGGATAGGAAATATCGAGGTTAGCCAACTGATAAATGACAACATTCAAAATAGTGATGCTGTCATATCTACCAATGAATCGGTGCTGCGCAGTTGGGGCTTCTCTGCTGGAGTGGGAGGTCAGGTTGTTTATGAACGAAGAGAGACATAAATAACAACACTCTCCAGTTGGAGAGTTGCAGATTGAAGCAGTGACTTCAACTCTGAAATGGTTGAAACCTCTTTAACAATGGCAGTCGTCGCGCCAGACTTCCAGTCCTCACTTCAGACGATACTAAGGCATAAATATTTATGAATTGAGAGGCACTAACCTCCAGGACCTAGTGATAGACATGAGTTTAGAGGCACTAGCCTCCAGGACCTAGTGATAGACATGAGTTAAGAGGCACTCACCTCCAGGACCTAGTGATAGACATGAGTTAAGAGGCACTCACCTCCAGGACCTAGTGATAGACATGAGTTAAGAGGCACTCACCTCCAGGACCTAGTGATAGACATGAGTTGAGAGGCATTAACCTCCAGGACCTAGTGATAGAAATGAGTTGAGAGGTACTAACCTCCAGGACCTAGTAATAGAGATGAGTTGAGAGGCATTAACCTCCAGGACCTAGTGATAGACATGAGTTTAGAGACACTAACCTCCGGGACCTAGTGATAGACATGAGTTGAGAGGCATTAACCTCCAGGACCTAGTGATAGAGATGAGTTGAGAGGCACTAACCTCCAGGACCTAGTGATAGAGATGAGTTGAGAGGCATTAACCTCCAAGGCCTAGTGATAGAGATGAGTTGATAGGCACTAACCTCCAGGACCTAGTGATAGACATGAGTTGAGAGGCATTAACCTCCAGGACCTAGTGATAGACATAAGTTGAGAGACACTAACCTCCAGGACCTAGTGATAGACATGAGTTGAGAGGCACTAACCTCCAGGACCCAGTGATAGACATGAGTTGAGAGGCACTAACCTCCAGGACCTAGTGATAAACATGAGTTGAGAGGCATTAACTTCCAGGACCTAGTGATAGACATGAGTTGAGAGATACTAACCTCCGGGACCTAGTGGGGATTTACTGTCCTGACGAGGCTGCAGGTTAGGGCAACGAAAGAACTGACATCCTGTATCCACAAGCACTCAATATGTTCACACTCAATATAAGTAGAAGGGGGATTTTGAAGTCTATCGATGTCCATATGTTTGAGGATAACACCGCAATAGATGAATCAGTAATAGATAGCTTATAGAACTTTGGAACCAAACTAGGTTCAAGCGGAATGGGACGTATGTGATGACAAAGCAGGAGTGTGTACGTTGAGCGAGCAACAAGAAGCAATAGTAGCCATATCCTTCGCTAATCGCTGAGAGAGAGACTGAGTACCTATAGGTATGTATAGAGAGCAATGAGGTCGATTGTTAGGAACAGAACAGAACAGACCATGCTTGGAAATGAAACTCCACTTTCATTTCACATTGAATCTACTTGACCATCGATACAGTTTCTAGTCTGGGAAGATGACCAACTGCTCGTGTATAGTATTATTGTGTATCCCAGCATCTGGTCCGAGTATACCGTAACATGAAATGGAGGTAAAGGATAGTGGCACTGTAACCTGCCTGGTAGATTGTAAACGACGATTAATGAGACTTGGGTACGGGACTGGCTACCCTTCTACATTACTGTAATGGCACGGGGCTGGCTACCCTACTACATTACTGTAATGGCACGGGGCTGGCTACCCTACTACATTACTGTAATGGCACGGGGCTGGCTACCCTAGTACATTACTGTAATGGCACGGGGCTGGCTACCCTACTACATTACTGTAATGGCACGGGGCTGGCTACCCTAGTACATTACTGTAATGGCACGGGGCTGGCTACTCTACTACATTACTGTAATGGCACGGGACTGGCTACCCTAATACATTACTGTAGAAAGCTTAAATCACAAAAACATCCAGACATATGGGTAAGTCAACATTTTCTGATTTGTTATTGTTGAAGGCATATGCTTCACAGGGAGCTGAACTGATTTTGATTGATTGACTAAATGATTGATTAATCGATTCAGCATTTTGTTGCTTCTCATTTCGTGATCCACTGGGTAAGGCTTGATGGCCCATAATTGATCCTTTCCGGCAGCGAGTTTGTAACTTCTGGCGTATACATTTATATAATCAAAGTCAATAAAACATGTCCTACATGTCTGTCTAGTATAAGGCACACTAAATATTAGGTGTGTCCAATGCAAACGTTATTTCATATACTGCCGCCGTTGTTTAACCCGATAAACACAGAGTAAGCCAATAACAAACACAATTCCACAAATCAGCGCATACACTTAGAATCGATTCTAAATCACATATTCATTGAATGCCGTAGCTTACATGATCTGAGCAGCAAAGATATCACCTACAGTTATTGGAGATAGTACTTTCTGTGGTAACATAATAGATCGACTTGAACTAAACGTTCATAATTGTCAATGTTTATAGGTGTCTTTCTAAGTCAACGAAAGTTAGTAAATGTTGAATATGGGGCAATATGTTTTGATGGGATTATTGTATCATTTAATACAACAGCTAATAATTTATAGATTAATCCCTGCAGCCAATTTAGAAATAATATCATTTGTATCTGTAATGATTTTTGTTGTAGGAATATCTAGTTGCATGTATCCTACTTATTGTGTACACACAATTAGATTCAACATTGAGTTTAGACAAATATATGTGTACATGTACAGACAGCATATGTTTAAAATGCTAGTTTTGTCGCTTGTACATATTGAGTTGACTTCACATTAACAGTTGCTTGTGTTCATCGTGTTTTACGTTTGTTTGTGCTCGTTTCATGATTCTCCTCCAATTGTCTTCATCAATCGATATAGCTTTTGTAATATTTCTTTCTTCTTCTTCTTCTTCTCCTTCTTCATCTTCTATTTCTTCTTCTTCTTCTTCTTCTTCCTTCATTTTTTTCTTTTACTTCTTCTTCTTCTTCTTGTTCAGCTTCTATTTTTTCTCTTACTTCTTCTTCTTCTTGTTCAGCTTCTATTTTTTTCTTTTACTTCTTCTTCTTCTTGTTCAGCTTCTATTTTTTCTTTTACTTCTTCTTCTTCTTGTTCAGCTTCTATTTTTTCTTTTACTTCTTCTTCTTCTTGTTCAGCTTCTATTTTTTCTCTTACTTCTTCTTCTTATTCCTCTTGTCTTCTCCTTCCTCTTCATCTTCTACTTTTTTCTCTTACTTCTTCTTCTTGTTCAGCTTCTATTTTTTCTCTTACTTCTTCTTCTTATTCCTCTTGTCTTCTCCTTCCTCTTCATCTTCTACTTTTTTCTCTTACTTCTTCTTCTTGTTCAGCTTCTATTTTTTTCTTTTACTTCTTCTTCTTCTTGTTCAGCTTCTATTTTTTTCTTTTACTTCTTCTTCTTCTTGTTCAGCTTCTATTTTTTTCTTTTACTTCTTCTTCTTCTTGTTCAGCTTCTATTTTTTCTCTTACTTCTTCTTCTTATTCCTCTTGTCTTCTCCTTCCTCTTCATCTTCTACTTTTTTCTCTTACTTCTTCTTCTTGTTCAGCTTCTATTTTTTCTCTTACTTCTTCTTCTTATTCCTCTTGTCTTCTCCTTCCTCTTCATCTTCTACTTTTTTCTCTTACTTCTTCTTCTTGGTCTTCTTCTCCTTGTTCGTGTTACTATTATTATTATTATTATTATTATTATTATTATTATTATACAGCGTACAGTGCGTTCTCTGACTCTCATATTATTCATTACAATTGTATTGATAATGCAAATGAGGAGATTTGATTGACTTGACTGTTACAGGACATATAAGCGTATGCCAACTAGCTCATGTTATTATTGTCGTCATGACAGAGACATACTCCTTCCTTGTCAACTCATTGTTGTTTGGTATAAAGGCCGCTAGTAGTGTCATCTCGCCGGAACTCTCGTCGCCCATAATACCATCATAATCATATTATGTCAAAAGTAATCCCCGCGTCTCTCTCTCTCTCTCTCTCTCTCTCTCTCTCTCGATGTATATATGTGTCTTGTCTATGTCCGCTCGCTTTCTATCTCTCTCTCTTTCTCTCTCTCTCTCTCTCTCTCTCTCTCTCTCTCTGCCAGTAATATCTCCCGACATCATTCTTATTCTCTCTCACTATTTTTACATCTATCTTTCCCTTTTTGTTTGTTTCTTCTCTTTCACTTTTTTTCCGCATCCCTCGCCCTCATTCCCCCCCTCTCCCCCCCCCCCTCTCTCTCTCTCTCGTATCGATTCCTTCTCTCGTGTGTATAGCAGGTCAAAGATACAGGGGAGATACACGATTCCCCCCCCCCCCAGCACCCTCCCTACTAAGTGGGAAGTAGAGGTCAACTAAGGACAGGTGTGAGTAGATAACCTCATCCGACAAAAGGCTACCCCGATCCTAGCTGGAACAGCACAATCTGCTGTTTTGTCTCACGCATTTCTACCTAGAGAATATCAACAACAGTGTTCCGTGCTCCATCAAAAATGACAATGAATAGAACGAAGGAAGAGAAGACCAAAACAAACTCTACCAGCTACATAAAGCGCATATTTTCTTAACACGATAATTATTGATCCTGCTAGCCCCTTTTTTTTAAACCTGAATTAATGGCGGAAATGTAAGTAGTGCTAGAATGTAGTGTCATGTGAGAGCAGCCAGAGATGTACATCGTAAACCGACTATGAGACATAACTACGTTTCTATCAAGAACTGGTGATACATAAATACGTCTTTATCAAGGACTGGTGCGACATTAATGCGTCTTTACCGTGGCCAGTGAGGCAGAAATACGTTTTGATCTGGACCAGTGAGGCAGAAATATAACTTTGTCACAAACAAAAAGAGCTTAACAAAATTACACGAATATTCTCAATATGTGAGGTTGACATGATTTCATCATATTAGTGGCAGTTGTTGTAACAATTCTAATAATATAAATAACGGTAATATTATTAGTACTTATCACAATGATAATATTGATAATGATAAGCTTTTAAGCGTTATGAATGACAATGAAGAACGCCTTATAGAACAGCCACTGGAATGTATGATCAGCCAACTGCTGTTACAATGAGTATTTACAATAGTCGCAATTTACTCAAAAATACTGAGAATCTACTGTTTTGCCCGAAGTGCAGTGATGTCGATCACGTATAATATAATAAATGATAATTCAGCCCGTATTATGGGTAATGCTTAGCCTGGCAAACAAGCTATGAAAAAAAAACCAAAGTACCAAGACTGTAGATCAAAGCAGAGATGATAGTTAAACATGAACCCAAATATCTTAGTAATAACACAAGATAATAAAACAATATAATAAATTTGATAACAATGAAAACAAAATCAATATATTTGATTATAATGAAAACAATATTAATATATTTTATAATAATGAAGACAATATTAATGTATTTAAAAATAATGAAGACAATATTAATATATTTTATAATAATGAAGACAATAGCAATATATTTTATAATAATGACGAAAATATCATTATATTTTATAACAACGAGAACAATATCAATATGATAAAAATGATAAGAATATCAATAATATATCAGTGATAATAATATCAACAAGATAACAACGAGAATAACACGAATATATTTGATAACAATGAGAACAACACCAATATATTTGATAACAACACCAATATATTTGAGAACAACACCAATATATTTGAGAACAACACCAATATATTTGATAACAATGAGAACAACACCAATATATTTGATAACAATGATAACAACACCAATATATTTGATAACAACACCAATAATATGACAGTAATAACAATATCAATATGTGTAGCAACAAACTCCTGTGTGAGTAAACAACTGCAACACTCAATCATATCACAAAATATCACTAATGAGGAATGTGTGTGGAGTAAAATACTACAGACCCCCACCAATGCAAGAACGCATTCACGTGCCTATGATGTAGGTTTCGTGTTAGAGTGCCGGCTGCCGTGTTGGGCCGTGTGACTAGTAAAAAGCAAAAACTGGACAGGACGGAAGGAATTAATCACAATCGTTTACCCCAATGTAGGAAAGTATGTAAAACAAAGAAAGATTCCAAAGTTAATTAGAACATCTGAAACGTGAGCGTACAGAAATGACTTATGGTCATGTGAAGCGGGAGTGACGGGCCGTGAATAAATGCATGGATTGATAGGTCGATAAATAAGCGATTTGATTTATGGCGGAGTACAGAAATAACAACATTAATTCATAGCACGGCCGCAGAAGTTATCGAGTTTCGGAAAACCTGAAATGTATCATCACTTTGACGAACGCATATCACTAGATTGTGATGGCTTGAAATGATGTAGCTTCTAAATGATGTAGCTATCAAAGTGAATACGAGGTGGACTGTCATAAATTGGATACTCAATAATGACTTCCCGCACAAAATGTCAAAAAGCAGTTTTACTCGTGCATATAAACACTTGCAGACGACGGCGCGAATCTAATGAAATTGTACATGGGATGTGTCCGAACAGTTATGTACTATAACATACCACTGCAGACAATAATTGTTCAAAACAGACCCAAAGAAGTTGTGAAAATTCATAATGAGTTCTCAAGTTTATATGCAGGAGTAGGAGGCCAGACCAAAAGGGTGTCAGTGGAATTGATACCAACAAAGAACATCTGGATCTAAGATGTAAACTGGCATTGATGCTAATAAAGAACCTCTGGTTCTAATGTGTAAACTGGCATTGATGCCAACAAAGAACATCTGGTTCTAATGTGTAAACTGGCATTGATGCCAACAAAGAACATCTGGATCTAAGATGTAAACTGGCATTGATGCCAATAAAGAACCTCTGGTTCTAATGTGTAAACTGGCATTGATGCCAACAAAGAACATCTGGATCTAAGATGTAAACTGGCATTGATGCCAACAAAGAACATCTGGATCTAAGATGTAAACTGGCATTGATGCCAACAAAGAACATCTGGATCTAAGATGTAAACTGGCATTGATGCCAATAAAGAACCTCTGGTTCTAATGTGTAAGCTGGCATTGATGCCAACAAAGAACATCTGGATCTAAGATGTAAACTGGCATTGATGCCAACAAAGAACATCTGGATCTAAGATGTAAACTGGCATTGATGCCAACAAAGAACATCTGGATCTAAGATGTAAACTGGCATTGATGCCAACAAAGAACATCTGGATCTAAGATGTAAACTGGCATTGATGCCAACAAAGAACATCTGGATCTAAGATGTAAACTGGCATTGATGCCAACAAAGAACATCTGGATCTAAGATGTAAACTGGCATTGATGCCAACAAAGAACATCTGGATCTAAGATGTAAACTGGCATTGATGCCAACAAAGAACACCTGGATCTAAGATGTAAACTGGCATTGATGCCAATAAAGAACATCTGGATCTAAGATGTAAGCTGGCATTGATAACTTATTGAAGAAATGCACAGTTTTACCTATAAGTATTTTAGCGATAACGTTACCTAAGATAAAGACACATAACAAGAAATAAACACCTGGATTAACAGAGCTAAATGTATTTTCCTCCCTAATAAAGAAATTGACAGCTTGTCTACAGAAAATACGATGATATTGTTCAATACGAAGGTCCTTTAATTCTATTACATATCTCTGAAACATGGCATGTAGTTAAATGTATCACATTCAGACTGCAGACATCTATCAACACATATCGCTATTTCTGTGTCAGATGTCATTACCAACAGACCTGTGAAAGGAGAGCAAAAAACTGTAACCAACACAGCTGGAGATAAAAGTGAGAAGGAAACACACTCAGAGGGGACTCAGCAATATCAGATGTCGTGGATTGCATTGTAGAAGAAAAGACGAACGTGGGGAAAGGACACAATGTGGCGGGCAGTTGAAGAAGAAACAAGCAGGGAGATTTAAGGACATAATGTGAGTGGTAGTGACCGATGAGACGGATGGTGAGATAAAAGGAAATAATGCAAGTGGTGGTGGACGATGAGACAAGTGGTGAGATAAAAGGACATAATTATAGGTGTGAGACGGATGGGGAGATAAAAGGACATAATGCGAGTGATAGTGGACGATGAGACGGGTGAAGATAAGCTACAAAACAACATAGGAGCACGGAAAGACCACATCGGAGCACGGAAAGACCACATCGGAGCACGGAAAAACCACATCGGAGCATGGAAAGACCACATCGGAGCACGGAAAGACCACATAGGAGCACGGAAACACCACAAAGGAGCACGGACAGATCACATAGGAGCACGTACAGACCACATGCGAGTACGAACAGACCACATAGGAACACGGACAGACCACATAGGAGCACGGAAAGACCACATATGACCACCGACAGTCCCGTTCCAGAACAAGCTCTAGGTAGATTCCAATAGCGTCATCTAATTCACTGCTTCCCTTAGATTCATTCCAATTGGCGTCTGAAAGCACTTGAGCAAATAGAACTCGTAGGATAATATCATAAAACTGAGGACAGCAGTAATAGATACTGAGTGGAGTAATACTATGAGTTGAAAGATGTAAGCTCACTCATTCAAGGCAATGCAATTGAAACATAAAAGTTTAAAAGACAGAAATAGCGCCTGGAGTGTGTACAATCAACATATCAAGTCAGGCTTTTGCCAACAAGGAATCGTTACAATTATTCACGGATATAACTACATAGGTGTACTAGGTTGGGGGGGGGATATTGGGGGAGGGGTTCTATTCTGTTATCGTATCACGCATCTAGCCAATGTCTATGTCGATATTAATAAGTTAAGGTACTAACATAGTTGCTCTAACTGTACACGACATACTTTGTCCCCAACACTAAGTGGTGCAGCTTTCTCATAATTGATATCGTCAACGAATATTACACAGCGGGAGAAATATTTGTCATATTTGTCAGATCAGGTTCTTGACACGAAAATTGGCGCCCGGCGTTAAAGTTGTAATTATCGGGACATGATAACAGCAAATTGGTGTTTATTGGTTATCCCAGCGGCTTCATTCGATTAGCAGAGGAGAAAGAAACATCATAATAGCACCAGGACGAGGGGCTTGGGTGTGGTTCTCTGGGGGAGAGGGGAAGGAAGATTGAACGGCAAACAAATGCAATTGTTCCCGCTGCGCTGCAGACCTATATTTACACAGTTTATCTTGTTTCTTTCTTCCGTATATGTCCTCAGGGGCGTGCAGGCTACTTCTTGTGTGGGACACAAAGACAGATGAGATCCTAGCCACATCATGTTAGCGAGTCTAACATCTTCCCCTCTTGGTTTATCCTCCACGTTTTCATATATGCAGCCTGGTCTTGTCGCGTACATTTTTTTGACCATGTAAACTTTTAGAAATGGTCGATAACAAAAAGGGCTAGTTAAATACGTGGGTGCCTGATCGAATGAAAATGATGCGACCATGAATCGAACTTTATTCCTTCATTCTACCCTGGGGAGTTACCACTTAACTATTACACTGACAACGTTTTAGGTATGGGAGTAGTAGCTAAATACGTGATAATGTTGCAGAGAAAAGGTTCAACATTTGATTTCCGATAACAGTTTCATGCGGCTTAAGAAACATCTTTTATGTTTGTATTTTCACCTACAAATATCAACATTTCTTGTGTACGTGTTGGCAGTCATAAACTCGTATTTATTACTTATGTCGCTCCGTACCTTCCTGTTTGTTTCTTTAATCCTTTTGATCGTTGTACACTTTCTTATTTTTTCCTTCCATCTCCCATTCTCGCACACAGGGAGTTATTCGTTCTTCTATTCTCTGCGACAAATCTAGGATGATATTGTTTCTAGAAGAATATTTTTAGCTGACTTGGCTAACTCCACATTTATGCGAGGTAACTCTATGGCTTAGATCAGAAGGAGAATCCGGAAACTATGTCACTGTTCAAGTCCGTGATCCTTAAACTACAGCTTCTGACATCTTGTTGTGGTTTCTCTGAGGGCTGTGGGCCACACAGACATCATTTCGTAGGAGGCGACACACGTGATGTCTAACTTTTATATGGTAGAACCTTCTCCAACTCACAACAATGCATCCCCCATATTACACACAGGCCAAATAACTGATAAGTGGGGAGTGCCGTGTTTGCAAGAATGTTACAGAAACAATACTCCAAAATGGATGCGGATTTATTTATTTTTTTGAAGAGAATAACTGGTTTCCACGGTGAGCATAATAACACATGGCAGAGTAAGAGCGTTGAGGTGGGGATGAGGAAGACAATCACAACCAAAGAAAGCTAGTAAACAAATGAATGAAGTCCCTTGCTACAAGTGAATGACTTTCTCAACAACCGCAGTAAAATGTTCGTTTCTACATTTGATATCAATGACACATTATTTGATTATTTGTATGATTATTTTTTCAATTATTATTCTGCAAATAATTGTCAAGTAAAGCTATCAATGTAAATATGGACGTTGCTGCATGCGGAGCACTAGGATATACTGATTGCCTGCAGCGGAAAAGCATGTTCATATGACGAACTAAGTTCAGAAATTTGGAGTTTTCTAAAGATGACTGTTTGGAGAATAAGCCACCAAATTTGCCCATCCTCCTTCGAGTTTGCAGACCGCACTATTTAAGAGGTGATATCAGAAGCCACTTGATGTCATCATCTGGGATAGGTTAGTGTCACACCTGCCATTTGTAGTCCTGCGAGCAATTCTCCACTCGTTTCCGGTTTCGTCACAATTACAAGAACAATGAAGGTTCAATACGCAACATATCACCATTGTCTTTCACTTGTTCCATTGGTCTCTGTCTGTGTGCAAGAACAAAGCCAGGAAATACGACGTCTTGAGGGAGGTGGTGGGGGCGTCAGTGTTTGCTGTGGCGACTAGCAGACGTGAAGAAAGCCATAGATTGTGTTCATTTTATCTCTAAAATTATCTGAAGATCTATCGATTGTGTTTAATAATTGCTGTAGTTCTGGGCTATTATTTGTAATGAAAACATTCTGATCGCTTTTCTTGGAAGTTTGTGACAATCGCGTCTCAAATACATGCACATACATGCGCACGCACACACATATACATGCATACAAATACATCATAAACATACACTCGCACGATCATATACATACATACATACATACGCACACAAACACGTACACATGCAATGAAGTAACGACTTAAAGCAACATAGCAAATTTAAAAAAAAATTAAGTAGACATAATTGGTCGGTTTTGGCATATTCAACATAAAGAGAGAGAGGGATGGGAGTGAGAAGGAGAGAGAGATGGAGAGATATAGGAAGTGGGAGGGAGAGGGATAAAGCGATAGAGAGACATAGAGAGAGATAGAGAACGACATGAAAATTTCCACATTCTCGTTGCCATACACTTCACACACAAACGCCTCATATACATACCTCACATTCATACCTCACATGCATACCTCACATTCATACCACACATACCTCACATACACATCTCACATACATACCTCACATACACATCTCACATACACATCTCACATACATACCTCACATACACACAGTACACGCATGCACACAAACATAACCCACACACATACACACAAATACACTTCACAGTCGCAGTACATAGACACACTGACAAATACATCTGTCTAAGAACACAGAACATTGACAAGCGACACTTGATTGATTGCCTGTACACACTGCCATTACCGACGGGTTCTCGTTGTGTGTGCTATAATTAGCAACTGTAAGGAGTGCTACAACATGTTATTTACACCAGCCGATTCGCACCTGAAATTATTCGCTTTCTAATTTTTCCATGCACTGTATTAATATTGTTATGAAACATTGAATATAGTATGGTTACAGTAATTGTTGGTGCATATTTTTAAAATAATGCACTTCTTTATGGAGACATCTGCGACACTAGTAAAGGGCGGGAACCCTGTAGAGATCACAAATAGAGCCATGTTCACTGTGCCTTCAGTACGAGTCACTACAACTTTAGAAATGATAAAGATTACCAAGAAATATCCTGGACTATAATACAATATTATAATAAACCCAGATTGTGGTAAGAGTGCCTTATCTATCAATGGGAGATTGGTCAGCTGAGAGAGAGAACAAGTGTAGATAGATTGGACACAATGAGGAATGACCCAGGAATATTAGCATGAATATACTGGACCTCAACCATAATATAGGAGGCAAGTAGGAAGGTCACTGAACACCCGGAGAATCACAGCGGAAGAGCAAAACCGCTTCAACTGGGATATTATTGAGGCAGCAAGAAGGCGATAAAATGGAATTCCTTGAAGGTTGACCACTGCAGAATTATTTCGCAACTGAAACGAAAGAGAAACTATGATAATTATATTAATATTACATGATAAACACAAATATAAGTAATGACTCAGTAACCCAGTAACCGCATTATGGTCAAAACATAGCGAAATACCTGTAACGGTCCCAATGTCTTCGTCATGGGTCAAAGAACACACCAAAAACATCTAACAAAACAACAGAAAAACAAGACATGACTTATTATATTAATATTATAATTGTAGTGTTTGTACCGTAGGAATTGAGATTCAGAAGTTGTGTTTGTACCGTAGGAATTGAGATTCAGAAGTACATAAAAATAATTGACGCATGCAAAACATATTTATTGGCGATAGCTGTAGCGTCCAGAGACCAAGACAGTCGTGCCGATAAGCTGTGCCTACACACCTAGGCCTCTCTTCACGCCAGGTTACCAGGATAGTTAATACCTCAAGGCTAGAAAGTGTTCATGATTCTCAGGTAATATCTAACTAGTGAATATTAGACTCTCGAAGATTAAAACACTAGGAAGATGACGAGGTCGATGAAGAAGAGGAAGAAGAAGAAGTAGGTACATACATATTGACGGAGGAAAAGAAGTTCGCTTAAGTCAGCAACTCTTCTGTAGACAAATAGTAGGTCGGCAACTCTTAGGTCGGCAACTCTTAGGTAGGCAACACCTATCTAGGCAACTCTTAGGTCAACAACTCCTAGCTAGGCAACTTGTAGGTCGGCAACTCTTAGGTAAGCAACTAATGTATAGGCAACTATTAGGCCAACAACTCCTAGCTAGGCAACTCTTAGGTCGGCAACTCATAGCTAGGCAATTCTTAGGTCGGCAGCTCTTAGCTAGGCAACTTTTAAGTCGGCAACTTCTAGTTAGGTAACTATTAGGTCGGCAACTCCTAGGACGGCAACTCTTAGGTCGACAACTCTTAGGTCGGTAACTCTTTCTACATCCCTCTACCGTTCTCACTGGCCAAGTGAATGCTAAGTATGGAGTAGCCAAATGGAGCTAGAAAAAAGCTCTAGAAACAATGTCTGAACCATCGCACACAAAATACATGTAAAAGACACCAGTTTTGATATTGACATTTATCAGTATCAGTGTCTAACACTTTCTATCGATGCTGGTATCTATCTCTTTATCAACACTTTTCCTGATATCAGAACATGTTATATTTCTCGTCGTCATCTCGCTACACAATACCAAGTGTTCTGTCCGAGTTCTCTAATGAAAACTATTCTTTTTTAAAGCAACAAATAAACGGAACGACTGATCCACAGAATTATTGTTTACATCGAGAGCTACCGAGTATTCAGATGAGTATAGTTCTCTGTGAGCCGAGTATTCAGATGAGCATAGTTCTATGTGAGCCAAGTGTTCAGATGAGTATAGTTATCTGTGAGCCGAATGTTCAGATGAGCATAGTTCTTTACTAGCTATTATTTGTATTATTACGATAAGTTGGATATTATTGTATGTGATACACAGTTGCCGACAAAAACCTTTTAGTCGTAAAGTTTGTCACTGTTTTTCTATGCGCCCACTTTGAGCTGACAAATACTTATTTATTTATGTCCTTATTTGCATCAAATTTATGTCATCGAAAATTAATGTCAACGATTTTACATTCAACTGGCATTTCTTTCCGTAGGCACCGGGAATGACATTATAGTAGCAAGTTTGACACGCACAGCGATCATTTCTCTTGCCTTTCATTACTGATCATCTTTACGATACTATACACATTCACCTTAAATCTTCACTTACTACGTGCTACAATTTCTATTAAATTTGTGGCTGTGTAGTTAGTACCGTAGGAGGTCCTTCTTTGCAAACAATTTACGAGTGTCTACTATTCCCCAGAAATAGAAAGCTCCTATTAAAGCTTAAACACCGAATCGATCGCCAATAGTAGCTCATTCCAAGACAGAAGCAAGTAAAAGGGGCGTGAAAGTGGTCTTAGCAGCCTCAATATTACCAGCAATGTTTACTTTCATGAGCGCTTTATAACAAAATGGAGGGGGCACGGGACAGTTTCATTGCGCCTAATAGGCCTCGTCATTTCAGCGGAGTGGGAGAAGAAACGAGATTAGCTATTACTTCAGTCTCATTATACCGAATTAATTTGTACATTTGCAAAGCCAATGCTGGGCGCAAATCTTTCATATTGGAATGTTGAATAACAACACGAAAAACGCGCTGGGTTCCTTCCGATTATCTGATTGTTCCAAGGCAATAGAGATGTTAGTAAAAATAGTTGCTGTCACATAACCACCGAACATCACCGAGTTTTTGGACTGCAGGGATTGAGGGCACACAAGAGCAGAAAGCGGCGTGAAGCCGTTAACTGTGCACACGAGAGGGCTATAAAACAACAGGAAATTATCATTGAGTTTCTTGCATCTTTGGAGAAGAAAAAAGGGGATAAATAAAGGACACGTGGGAATATCATACCGTATATTAAACACATCAGATTGATAGACAGTGCCAGAGAGTGAGAGAAAAAGAGAGAGAGAGATAAAGAGAGAGAGGGGGAAAGATACAGTTTGTGAGCGTATGTTTGTTTGTGTAAGGCAGAATACTCTCCAAATAATGTTGTTCTATATGTCGCCATTACTACCGGTCAAAGGCATGCTGAGCCATGTGGAGTAATCTACGTTCGACAGAAGGCGAAAGAAACAATCACCCGTCTATAATATATGGTGTAGAAGGGAGAATTGTTCACTTTCCCTGGGGTAGGGAAAGGAAGACGAAGAAGAAGAACAAGAACAAGAAGAAGAAGAAGAAGAATAAAAGGAAGAAGAAGAAGAAGAAAGAAGAAGAGGGAAGAAGAAGAAAGAAGAAGAGGATGAAGAAGAAGAAGAACAATAACAACAAGAACAAGAAGAAAAGGAAGAAGAATAAGAAAAGGAAGAAGAAGAACAAGAACAAGAAGAACAAGAAAAAGAACAAAAAGAACATAAAAGTACAAAAAGTAGAAGAATAAAAGGAAGAAGAAGAAGTGTTAATGAACGTGTTAGTATTAACGGATGAAAAATGTAAGCATACCTCAGTCTTTCTGACAGCAGACGATAGTGAACGAATGATGGGGTACAAAACTTGGCGCTGAGATTTACTTAGAATACATTTGGCAAAAGAATACAAGCAAACAGAGAAAGCAGTCACAAGGCCAACCATTATCAAGAAAATATGCCACACTGCATATCATTGACACAGGTGTAGATAAGGCTGTATAACGGACACTTTGTCTCTGTGCGCATGCTGCTTCAGGAAGGATAACTGTGTTCATCCATAGATTCATTGGGTGCACGTGATGAGAAAGATGCGTGGCCTTATTCGTGCACTCAGACAAGTTAGAAACATGGAAAAGGTATTTCTCCATTGTGAAATATTCACTTATTTCGTTGTCGTCTCCTTTTGTTCTCTCTTCTACTTTGTCACTGTTCTTGTGTTATATATCTTCTTTTATTTTCCATCCAAATCTCCTTGCCTATTTCCACTAATTTTGTTTTGTCTTCATCCGTGTGTATATTCCCTATTCTTCCATTATTACTAATTTTGTCTCTTTGTTCCTCTTCTGTTGACTTCTACTTTTTTCTAGCTTGCTTTACCTACATCCTTTCTTTATTTCTGGCACAAGTTCTCCATCAATGTCACCATCAAGTTGTTTTTTTTTTTTTACAATGCTAAGGATCGTTGTATGATAAATGTAATTTTTCTGTACTTGTCGCTTCTTCTACATATCTTCATTGTTTTGTATATTCCTATAGTTTATGTTATCCGCATTACTTGTACATATTCTCCAAGTCGTTAGTAGCCCCTTTCTCAACATTGAAGGCAAACGCTAATATCAGCCAGTCATTTGATAGTCTAAGTACATATTAGAATATAAACTACTATTGGAACTTACTTACTTAGTCGCTCCTCTTCTACCGTGAGGTGTAGAGGTTTGCCGAATAGAACGCCACACTGCTCTATCCGTCGTCTCGCCTATTCGTCGCCGTTGAGGTCAGTCCGGTTTTCTCTATGTTGTGACTTGTAATCATTTTTTTTAAAGACAAACAGATGATTAGCCTGTTGTGTCTTTGCATGGTGGAGGGGCTGCCTCCTTACAGCCTCCATGCCTGCCGACCCGTTTTTGTCCACGACTGCTTATTTATTCGCAGCTAACCTCCAAATTAGGAGGCCTTTCAGCAATCCGCAACCCTGCTGACGCGCCTGGTAGGAGGTAGGTGCCTCCCCCAGGACTACTATTGGAAAACACATTATATTCGACCACAAGTAGACGTCCTTCTGGTTATCTTTTGACGCATTAATTGGCGTGATTAAGTGTCAGGAAAAGGATTTGAAAAACTGTCACTGACTTTATTTTGTTTTTAGCTTGACATTCGCAACCATTACTGCCTTTTGTACCACGAAGAGCCACTGGATGATTGGTGACAAGAAACGCTTGTACCACGAGAGCCACTGGATGATTGGTGACAAGAAACTCTTGTACCACGAAGAGCCACTGGATGATGGGTGACAAGAAACTCTTGTACCACGAGAGCCACTGGATGATTGGTGACAAGAAACTCTTGTACCACGAAGAAGGGAAACGACAACATCGTAAGGAGAAAGACAACAAAAACCCAGTAAAAATGTGCCACTCCAAGGTCGAATCATGCTATAGTCAGTTATGACTGAAAGCGGCTACTATTACTGCAATTACTACTACTACTACGACTACTACTACTTCTACTACTACGGCTACTACGTGTGCTTCTGTTGTTCTACTACTAATACTACTACTACTACTACTACTGTTACCGTTACTTCTACTACTACTACTGTTACCGTTACTTCTACTACTACTACTCCTACTACTACTACTACTACTACTACTACCAGTGTTACTACTACTACTACGACTACAACTACTTCTACTACTACTTGTGATCAAGATGCTGAGCAGTGCATGAGCTGTAGATGTCAGTGACCCAAAGCTGGCTGCTAGCATCAGGGCCAATGACTCAGAGCTGCCAAGACCCTTCAACACCTCCACGCGGTGTTCCTGGATAACAGGCTGTAACAGAACAGACTGACCAAGGAGAAGGGATTGAAGAGGGAAGGCTAACCCGGTACCCAAAAAAATTCCATGGTGAAGTCGGATGTGTCGGACCGAAAGGTACACATATTGCAGTAAAGCTGTAAACTACAACACAACTCATTCCATTCTCCCGACTATATCCTGGTTATTGCAAAGCCTTAAAGCCCTTTACAGGGCTTTGTAGCGAGAGTTTGAGAACGAACAAAGAAGAAGTACTACTACTGCTACTACCCATGATCAGGACAATCTGGCCAAGTCGATAGGATGTATGTCATCTCACCACGTAGGAATCAGTTCAGCATGGTAGTCTTTTTAAAATTTTTTATATCTGAGGCAAAATACAAACTTAAATGACAGAGAGATGACTGCAGGGGTAATCGACCTTTATTCCCCACGTTCTATAAATCTTCCCGATAGTTTCCTGGTAGGAAAATAAGCTCGCAAAGGTAGATAAAATACCCCAGATGCCATCACACTGATATACCATATGCAAAACATCGTCTCTGTTACGCGGTGCTTGTCAAACTCGATTCTTCTGAGCTGTTGCAAAGGATCACGGGAATTCAAGGATTTAAGTCGTAAGGATCGCGAGAGCTTCATGTCTCGTATATTAATTAGATTGGCGCACTTATCGCGGATACTTATCATGGATACTTATCATGGATACTGGGCGAGTATTAAACGCCTTTTGTGGGTATTACTACAAATTGATAAGACAACCTAACTTATCTGCTCGTTGTTCAGTTGTGTGTTGTTGTCTTTTGACGGGGAGCGCCGCTTTCAACGCTAAGCGTGGTCTTTTTGGTTACATTAGGGCGTACTTGCAGTATAGGTGCGTTTGAGTGTGTGTTTTATATTAATGGGTGGGGCGGCAAGGGGTAGGGTAGCTAGCCTTTCAAGAGTTGTTGCTATAGCTAAGAGGTAAAGTGTTCGAATATCAAGAAAAGAAAGCGCGAAACTGTGGGTGTTGGAATCCTGGAAACTGGAAGCGTTTGTTCGTCTAAAAGGATGTGAGATCGGTGCTCTAGTGATTTCGTTGATGGAAGATAGGCTCGGAGGACCCGTTCACACACTGTTCACGTACAAGAACCTTTGGCAGCTGAAAGTATAAAAGAGCAGGTTGTTAAGCGACGCAAGAACACAAACTCTAAATGTAACGAGATCCCCACCCAATAGTCGCCTGCATAAAGGCCAACATGATGCAGCAGTCCAGTTACCTGTTTGTCAGCACAATCGGCTGCTAGTATGTGCATACAGACCTCTACATCGACATGGGGTAGAAGAGGAGTACCTAAATAAAGTTGTATATATATATATATGGATGTGTGGGTGTGCGTGCGTAAGTGTGTGTGTGGGCGCGTGCGTTTGCGCGCCCCCACACATTGCGGTTCTAGAGGGACATCAAGTCCTTCGACATCCCATCCGAGGTCTGGGAAGAAATTGCTCAGGATCGAGCTATCTAGAAACAGTCAGTTTTAATGGGCATAGTGACTGCTGACACTCGTATAGGTCTTCTGACTGCAGAGAAAAGAGAAAGACTGAAGAGATCAAGGAACAGGCCGACAAGGCAGCATACTCAGTATGGTTGTACGATCTGTGGCAGGGACTGTCACTCGCGGATCGGCCTTTGCAGCTATAGCAGACTGTGTCGAAATACAGGAGACAGAGCTGGACAAAACGTACAGTGCGCCACGCTCATGGTCTATAGAAACTGAGCCGCCTATGATATGAGGATGTGCGTGTGTGCGTATGTGCTTGTGTGTGTGTGTGCGTATGTGCTTATATATGTGTGTTTGTGTACTTGTGTATATGTTCTATTGCACATCTTCTGCACACATCCGAATACACCATTATGCAGTTTCTTGAGTGTGTAATAATAAGAATTGATCTACAAATAAGCCATTTGTTAGTCGGATCGTTCGTGACCATTATGAATTTTGTGTAACAGATAACAGACCGCAATGAATGTTGTGTAACAGATAACAGACCGCAATGAATGCTGGGTATCATTAATATTCATACTGAAATATAAATGACTAGTTCAATGACGAGAAAGAAAAAGACGAACAAAATGTCAACGATAGAAAGATAAGAGAAAGAAGAACTAGATCAACACATTTTTAGTTTGGCAAGTTTCACAGGATTGATTTTGTACACCTCTTCCTCCTTATCTCACTAGAGGAAGCATAATAATACTGTTTTGTTATTAATAGTTATGACAGTAAAGTTAGTAATAACAACTGTAATATTTATGATAATAATAGTAAATCTACATTCAGTTAATGTAACTAATCAGTTTAGTATTCTCAGCTATCATCTTTGATTACAGCAACAATAGATAATAAGATACTAACCGAGCTACCGTCCAGAAAAGTGATAACTTTTTATTTAACCAAGAAAAATGCAACGTTGCTCATTAAACTCTTTAACGGTGGGCTGCGTTTGTCGGCCTGCGGGCCACGTGTAGTCCGCAGTTGGTTTTCCCCTTCTGAGCATCGTGATATATCTTAATTACATATTTAAAATGGACCACAACAATAAGTTGAACATGTTTTGTTACAGTTTGTTTTAGTTAAGGATAAGAACAAGTACCACTAACAAACAGCATCATAGTAGTTAACAAGCTAGAACAGACATTTCAATCGGATAAATGAGGGACACAAACATGATGTGCACAACTGCCTGGTCGGATCTACATGCATATGAGGACCTTAATTACATCCACAGAGACCATGCCAAGATTCAGTCTTTATGTAGACAAAGCATATTTAAACTAAATATAGCAGATTACGCCTCCATGTTATCGAATACTGAAGGAAAAAAATCCGGAAACATGAAAGAAGGAACACTGGAGAACACAATGACCCATACGGGCTTGATACTGGTGAAGATATTGACCATAACTGTCCCTTAAGCTGCTCGTGTAACAACAGTAAGATCGGTACCTATATGTACAGCTTCGCTTCTGGTTTGAGCACGAAATTCAATGCGCTTCATTTCTGGAACATCTTTAGTGTGCTTGTCTTGTTTTAGAAATCCGATAAAATATGAACTGAATCCATTGTTGTCCAAATCCTGCACTTATTTTCTGTAATGAATTCAAGCTATAGCGTGTTTGTAGTGTGTACCTGATCATGGAAAAAGCATACATGAACTATATAAAGTACACCTAAACTAGTTGCACGACATGTTTAGGTAGACCTCACTGCATGTTACAAAAACAGCAAGACAACAGAAACAATGGCCATCTTTAAGAAACGGAACTGTCCAAAATAAACAATTATTGCAAGTGGAATTTATTAGTTGAATTCAATAAGTGCATTATTTCAATATCCATGCGCAATAATAATGCGACAACTAGTCGTAACTAAGGAAAAACAAAATAACTGATGACATCACTAGGGACTAGAAGTTGAGGAACAACGTGATCGCCAATGCTATTGAGACGAACATTACATCACAAGTCCTTAACTTTTGCTCTTTCAGAGGTATTTTGATAAACAATCTCGCAGCTCCTTCTAGCGCTCGAAGCTGTGAATGTGCTCCATTGAGCTCGCTCGGTGAATCGCTTAGCCCAGCTAGTTGTAAAGTATCTTGTCTAATTTGTTGATAGCTTCCTAATGGCGGTGACGAGATTGGGACATGCCCAGTCCTTCATCATCGTTACCGCCGAGAAAACAACTCCCACGGCGCGAGGAAACAGCCGGGAAAGGCAGGGGGGCCGGCTGCTAGAACAATCTGACAGTTGGAGGTGCTGTTCCTGATGGGGATCATGTGTGTGGATAGCTAAACCAGGTCGGGCCCACCATAAAGCGCCACTGGTGGGTAACACGGAAATCAATGGCAGAGATTATTTCTGCAGCCCTCGCCAAGTGGAAGCCGCGAAGACGAGGCTGGTTGGATCTGTAAACGGCTGTATAATGATGAGCTTAAGAAACATGGTTTTCTGATCCTCTAAGCTATCCCCCAGAACTCGCGTCTGCTCGACACGCAAAAAAGAACACACGAGAACAGAATTAACCATGCTGGGTTCATAATGTTGGGAATAATGGCCATAACTGCATCCTTTGGCCACATACGCAGATAACATGCTAACATTCCTCTCTTGTATTTGCTCAATGATTGAGTCTTGGCGTTCTCTTACGGCTTATAGTGTATGGCAGTGATAATCAATTCTATAAGAGATCAATACATTAGGAGCTGATCTGGTCTTCAGAAGTGATTCCCCATTACGTTAGGGTTTTAGCCCTTTAGCTAAAGGAAGTGGTGTGAGGGAGAGGAATGGAGAGAGAGAGAGAGAGAGAGAGAAAGGGAGAGAGAGAGAGAAAGAGAGAGAGAAAAAGAGAAAGAGATAGAAAGAGAAAGAAAGAGAAAGACAGAGAGAGAGAAAGAGAAAGAGAGAGATAGAGAAAGAGAAAGCGAGAGAGAAAGAGAGAGAAAGAGAAAGAGAGATAGAAAGAGAGAGAGAAAGAGAAAGACGGAGAGAGAGAGAAAGAGAGCGAGAGGCAGAGAAAGAGAAAGAGAGAGAGAGAAAGAGAGAGAGAGAGAGAGAGAACACTTGTTATTGTAATGAGGAATCAGGAAAAGGATACCATCTTCTCTTATCTTCTACTTTTTATTAGATTTCTTATCTTCTACTATCCCTCAGTTTAGCGTATCTTTCTCGTCAAGATCTATGGCCCCGATCACACCTCGAAAAGTTCTCTTGTCGTAATAATATCTCTTCAGAGATGAGTTTCAACTTTTCATCATTTTAGCTCAAAATTAAGACAACTCAATTTCTAACATTTTTGATTTCCCAATATTTTTAGACAAAACATGGATACATTTTCTTTTCCACTAAAATTTTGAAACTTTGAAAATCAAAACATGTTAACAAAAAAAAATTTACTGCAAAGAAAAAAAAACAGACAGAGTGGCAATCAATTGTAACACTATTATATATTTAATATTCTGAAAAAAATACAACAGCGGAAGCGGGTTCCTGACTCGGCCAATACAATAATCAGCATTCGACTGCATTTTTCTCTATGGACCAGCCTCTTCCTCTACTAGCCAACATATCGGTCCCACAAGCCAAGCTGCACTCCCTCTAATCAACTCCTTGCAGGATGTATACAAGTGCTGGAGGGTTTATTATAAAACACTTCCAAGTTTGAATTTAGCAAGTTTTTGTCTTCACGTATTTGACATATCAAATCGGCAAATTGTACTTCCTCAAATCACATTTACAAATCACAGTCTTTATAATTCTAACAGTCTTGTCTATATTATCACCTTCTCTTAGTTCTTAGTTCTTAGTTCTTAGTCGAGCTGTACTTCTACAGAAGCAGAACCCCCTGTGCAGGTCCCAGTTCTGGTATGAGCTGGATGTAGCTGGGAGAAGGGTTTTCTGCTTAGCGGGATAGGCTCGAGCAGCTTAATACTCCGCTGCGTCGGGACAAGTGTTTGGAAAGGGTGGTTTACCGATGCGTGAGTCCATCTTAAAAGACTAAAACACTAGAGCAAAGTAGACCAGCAGCTTGTTAGACGCCATCTATGCTGCTCTAAACAAACCACCTAACCATGGCCGGTGTTATGCAATTTCCCACAATTAGTCGCATCTCAAGAATTGCTCTCTGTGAGGCAGTTGTACTATTCTTGTCCTTGTCGTACACAAAGACCCAGGCAGACCATTCGGTCTATACTTGTAATAGTCTTGTCTATATTATCACCTTCTTTACATGTATCCCAATCTTCGCAACTGCCATTTTCTTTCTAAATGATTATTTCCCTCTTCTACAAGTATGTTATCAATTGAAAAATTACCGGAAAACTGAGGTTTCTTTTCGACACGTCAAACACATAACGGACTGGAGGGAATGGTTATGGAAGACATGGTCACTGGAAAGAGAGGCAGGGGCCGACCGAGAAGACGATAGACTCATGACATCAAGGAGACGCTGGATTTGACCCTAGAGCAGGCCGGAAGACTAACGAAAGATAGAGTTTCGTACAGCCAGACTGTCAAGAGAACGACGTTCTGCAAAGGACATGCTACATGATGATGATGATGTTATCAATTTCTTTTTTATATTGTTATCTTATATTCTATAATAGTTATTTGTTTACAGTTATCACTATCGATATAAGTATGATCATCGTCTTATCTTATCATCTTCTTATCTGTATTATCATAAGTGTTTCTATATTAGCGATTTCTTCGCAGTTGACATCGTCTTGACAATTATTATCTTCATCACCGTTATCAGTTTGTTCACTTCTGACAGTTGCCATCTTCTTGTCTGCACTTCTGACCAATGGAAGCGGTCCACAGTAAACTTCCTGTCCTATCCTTTATCTGGCTCACTTATCCTCAAATTAATTCTTAGCGGCCTTTAAAGAAACACTGAGCCAAAGCACAGTAAATGTTCTTGCAGTGCTAGGGTTTGTAGCAATGTATAATGAGGTTACTAGTTGGTTACTAGTTGGTTACTAGTTGGTTACTAGTTGGTTACTAGTTGGTTACTAGTTCCATGTAATGCCTTGATTAGTTGCCTTTCATGACATGCGTTCAGATATGTAGCTGACCTTTTCTTTAGTCATACATGTATGGTTCCGTAAAAGGTCTCTATGGGTTCCATGAAAGGTCTTTAGAGATTGTGACAACAGTCGTTAGTAGTTCCGTGAAAGGTCTTCATCAGTGAAATTTCCTTATGACTTCAGATAAAAGTCGTTAGGGGTTTCGAGAAAGGTCTTCATCAGTGAAATGTCTTTATGACTTCAGAGAAAAGTCTCTAGGGGTCCCGAGAATGGTCTTAGGAGTTACTGAAAGTATTTCCTATAGTTCTGAGAAAAGTGTTTATGAGTTTCGCGAGATGTCTTTAAGAGGTGCGAAATGTCCCTATGGGTCTCGTCAAAGGATTTTGTGAATTGTTCAGAAGATTTCCAAGCGTTTCGTGAAAAGGTCTGCAGAGGTTCCGCAAGCGGTCATTATGAAACAAAATAAAAATCGTTTTAACAAACACAACCGAGCTTCTGTTGTGGGTCGAGCTCCCATTCTTCCCTGTACGCAAATGGTCAGTTAATAAATTATATTAACAATTCAAACCAATGGGGGATCAAGATGCTGAGCAGCGCATGAGCTGCAGTGGTTAGCGACCCATAGCTGACTGCTAGCGTCAGGGCCAGAGAACCAGAGCTGCCAAGACCCTACTACACCTTCACGCGGTGATCCTGGATAACAGGCTGCAGCAGGGCAGACTGGCTAAGGAGAAGGGATCGAAGAGGGAAGGCTAACCCGGTACTCATAAAATGCTTGCTGAAGTCGGATGTGTTGGACAGAAAGGTGCAAATATCGCAGCCAAGCTGTAAACTACGACACAACGCATTCCGTTCTCTTGACTACATTCTGCTACTTAAGCCCTTTCAGGGTTTGGTAGTGGGAGATTGAGAACGAACGAAGAAGAAGAAGAAGAAGAAGAAGAAGAAGAAGAAGAAGAAGAAGAAGAAGAAAAAGAAGAAACCAATTGTTTTTTATAAGTTCAACTTTGTCAAGAAACTTGTATCTAAAGATCATAGACACTTCTGTTAGGATCATCATATCTAAAACATGCAGATCACTCTAACGTAGTGTGAGATGTAGATTATAATGGTTTCTAAGTAGGGATTCTCTTATATCTCATAATTGTCTCAATGTTTCACGAAAATAAACATTTTGGGGACGGTTGCTCTAGAAAGTACAATAGATTATGGTTTCAACATTAATATTACAAATACTAGAACCATTTACAAACAACTAAGAATAAAGTAATTCTTTCTTTTCTTCTAATAAAGTAATAAAAGAGAAAGTCAAACAGATAATCTTGATGTGATGAATTCTGAATATAAGGAAATATGAAGTTCATGTTGGTCCTACTCGTCCTACCAGAGACCAACGTAAGAGAATCTTTACAGGAATATGATACTCACTGGCATGCTTCTAGAGACAGTAAACATCTTGATGTTGCTATCCAAGGGCTACAGATCAACCCTGGACTTGGCAGCTCAAGTCACCCTTATATGAAAACAGGTCTTCTTCCCTTGTTGGACTGTGCCCGGCAGCGATCTGACTATTGTTGCGACACTTGTCAAAATCTTCTTCTTATGACTGAAATTTATTTGCACACTTTCAGTCTATGTAACTGTTTCATCCTGTGAAAACAGCAAGTTCTTCAAACTGTTTCATCCAGTGAAAACAGCAGGTTCTTCAAACTGTTTCAACCAGTGAAAAGAGAAAGTTCTTCAAACTGTTTCATCCTGTGAAAACAGCAAGTTCTTCAAACTGTTTCATCCAGTGAAAACAGCAGGTTCTTCAAACTGTTTCAACCAGTGAAAAGAGAAAGTTCTTCAAACTGTTTCATCCAGTGAAAACAGCAGGTTCTTCTAACTGTCTCATCCAGTGAAAAAAGCAAGTTCTTTAAACTGTTTCAACCAGTGAAAACAGCAGGTTCTTCAAACTGTTTCAACCAGTGAAAACAGCAGGTTCTTCAAACTGTTTTAACCAGTGAAAACAGCAAGTTCTTCAAACTGTTTCAACCAGTTAAAGGAGCAAGTTCTTCAAACTGTTTCAACCAGTGAAAACAGCAGGTTCTTCAAACTGTTTCAACCAGTTAAAACAGCAGGTTCTTCAAACTGTTTCAACCAGTTAAAAGAGCAAGTTCTTCAAACTGTTTCAACCAGTGAAAACAGCAAGTTCTGACATTTGACGCAGTTTAAGTGGCTATTGATTCTCCTGTCTCTTGTTTGGAACTGTACGATGGGACTTTATTCTCTTCTGTGTAGTCTTGTTATGTCATCATTACTTTTTGACTGTCACATTTCGCTAAATACGCCGAGTGCCAATGTTCAGCCAGATTTCCTAATGATTCCTAATGGTAAGTTTAACTATGCAGTAGTAGCATGATCTATCGTTTTGTTGTTTGAATGTTCCTGTTTTTAGCAGCTGTTTTAGAGAGAGAGTAAATTACAAAAATATTATTACGACATTTATACTTTTACTTGGGTCTACCAAGATTCTTAGAAGTAAAGGCTACTTTAAGAAACAATCTAACGTAGTGTGCAGGTTTGGTTTTCATTTTTTCTGTTCCAGTGTGAAGCTGGTGTCTCCAAATTAAGTGATGGTATCCAAACTGGACGGGCATCTATTTTGCACAAGAAATTCGAATGAGGACTAATAAAGTTATCAAACCCACGATTCTTACCAAACCCAACATTCTTACCAAACCCTACAAACTTACAAAGCCCAACAAACTTACCAAACCCAACATTCTTACCAAACCCTACAAACTTACCAAACCCAACAAACTTACCAAACCTAACAAACTTACAAAACCCAACAATCTTACCAAACCCAACAAACTTACCAAACCCAGCAAACTTACCAAACCCAACAAACCTACTAAACCCAACAAACACTTACCAAACCCAACAAACTTACAAAACCCTACAAACTTACAAAACACAACAAACTTATCCAAACCCAACTAACTTACTAAACCCAGCAAATTTACCACACCCAACATTCTTACCAAACCCAACAAACTTACAAAACCCAACAAACTTACAAAACCCAACAAACTTACAAAACCCAACAAACTTACAAAACCCAACACACTTACCAAACACAACATTCTTATCAAACCTAATGAACTTACTAAACCGTTACAGACACGACCCATCCCATCGAACCGTAAACGGGTACGGGGATAACCGGAGGACGTACAGCTGGAATGGAGCTGGCGACCCCACCTGGCAAAAGCTAAGTCTAACACAACGAAGTCTCCAACACCCCATCCCCGACAGCACTGGAACTAATTCTTGTTAAAATCCTGTCTACGTCTGCTTTGTTTGTTCCGCCAGGCTCCTGCCAACGTTACGCATCTCAGTCTAGCACTGTGGTTGTAGACAAAGATGGCAAGAAGAAGCATACAAGACCGACATTCTCTGGGCAACAAATCTTCGCTTTGGAGAAAACCTTTGAACAAACCAAGTATCTAGCTGGACCTGAACGAGCAAGGCTGGCCTACGCTCTCGGCATGTCCGAGTCTCAAGTTAAGGTAGGACAGTTTCCACACGATCTATCTCACACGTTGTATTATTGTATTCTCACTCCATATAAAGCATAGCCCTCCTCTCCTCCCATTTTTGCAGCTGAGCTCCGTTGCAGGAAGTCGAAATCAAAGCATATATATCGTGGTTTCGAGAGCAGAGTAGCGATATTGTAGGTGGCCCATCTTACAGCCAAGACTTGCCGGTGTTAGATTCTTGAACAGTAGAAGCGCAGCCCTGTGGGAAGAAAAACCATTTATACAACAACATATCAATGCGTGCTGAAGGGGGAATTAATGGACCATTATGCGCAAAACACAGCAAAACTGACATGACCTTAGGAAAAAGGCGAATCCAACCACACAAATAAAGCACAGAAAAGAACAAGCCCATTGTGTATTTCTGTCATAACTTGATTTATTTGATCAGGTTAGTAACCACATACACAACCCTGTTTAGTCGTCATGCTTGTTAGGTTACTGTGTGCTTAGTTTGTCCTCCCCAGACATTACTTGTGTAGTTGTTCTCATGTTTACAGTGAGTTTCTCATGTTTACATTGAGTTTCTCGTGTTTGCAGTGAGATTTTCAAATGCTCACATGAGAGAGTCATAAATGAGTTTCTCGTAAGCTTACAGTGACTTTCGCATGTGTTTACAATGAATCTCTTATAAGTTTACATATGAGAATCAAGATTTAGTTTCTCAAAAGTTTACATAGGAGAATCAAAAGTTAGTTTTTCTAATTTTGTGCCTAGGAAAATCAAGAAAGAGTTTTTCATAAGTTTATATAGAGGAATCAAGGTAGAGTTTCTCATAAGTTTACATAGAAGAATCAAGAGAGAGTTTGTCATAAGTTTACATAGAAGAATCAAGAGAGAGTTTGTCATAAGTTTACATAGAAGAATCAAGAGAGAGTTTGTCAGTCTGATTTCAGTAAATCAATAGCAACGAGCTTCGCCGACTGAATGCCTTTTGGACTATCAGTATTGAGATAGCGATTAGACATTTGCCACGGGGAAGCACTTTCTGTGATGCCCAAGTGGTGCCGGGATGTGGAATATTTTTGTGAAGACTCACTCGGTCTGTTATAAACAAAACGACTCTAGATGACTAACAGAAGCGTACCTTTAACAAAAGATGTAAAATCCATAACAAACAATCAGCTAACAATATTTTCAGGGCGAATATGCTTTAATATAACCAAAAGCACTAGTTTTGGTACTGAAATATGCATACTTCGTCATTAAGAAGGCAAACCTGATTTTCTTTTAAATGCAGTTTTTTTTTAAATGCAGAAATATTATAAACCAGCCTTACTTGATTCTTTTGGCGAGAAAAAAAATTAAAAAATATCCGACTTAGTGATTTTAATTGGAGAATAAAACATGGACATATACACCATTTCATAAAAGATTACATGCGCAGTGAGATTTGTTTGTAAGTTGTTACGGAGGTGTTCTATACTGAATAATGGGGGTGTTCTTCTATTGTTGGTAGGTCAGTACCTCGCGATGATTAGAAGACAAAACTCTACGTGTTCTTCTATTGTTGGTAGGTCAGTACCTCGCGGTGATTAGAAGACACAACTCTACGTGTTCCTCTATTTTTGGTAGGTCAGTACCTCGCGGTGATTAGAAGACAAAACTCTACGTGTTCCTCTATTGTTGGTAGGTCAGTACCTACTTAACTTAACTTAACGTCTTTATACTGGTTTGGAAGACTCTGCAGAGTCTGTATACAACCAGTACCTCGCGGTGATTAGAAGACACAACTCTTCTGAATAAAGGGTGGTTTGAAAAATACCGGAAGTCAAGTAGGAGATGATTTGCAGTAACATTTTAGAAATTCCAGCGACATAACAAAGAGGTTTATCCGGTCGTACACAAAGCCAAAGTATCCATTTCGAATGGAATGGTGGAGAACAAATATAGACACAGTACAAAAACAGGCCCCACGCACACCTGTGGTTGGTATGAATGAGGAAACTTCAAGGCAGTCAGTTGTAAACAAGGCATGCATGCTAGTTAGCGACATGTGTGCTTATAATAAAGAATGTTGAGATTACGATGGTAGCTTAAACGTGTGGCTGGTGGTGTGGACCGGAATGATGAAGATGAGAGAGATTTTTTGTTGTTGAAAATAATATTTTCCTTTCAACAACAAACGTAGATAGGAGACCATGTCCCTTCACAACGGCAATAGTAGTATCTTAGTTATGTAAAGAATAGACTGCAACGTGCATCTATGAAACTGATACTGACTATTCATAACGTCACAGTCCGATCAGATATTTGATTGTTCTCTTACAAAGGTGATGATATTATCAACACTGACATCGTTGGGTGATACTAGGCTAAACAATTTTCAACGTGTCGATTAATGGTTGTGTGAATTAATAATATGCCAGCGTGTTGTGTATCACTGACTGTATGAAAGTGCGGGCAGACTAGCCATAAACCCGATGATGTTGATAATGATGCCGAGTAATTTATTAAAATGTGTCGTTTCTAGTCTGTTAAACAGATAACGTTTTAAACGGCGCGAAATTACCCAAGCGCCTTGTGATATTCTAATCACCAGCATAGCATAATTAACTTTTCTAGCGATCTGAACCTTTCAAGATGGCTCCGTTTTCGTATCATATTTTAGCCAAAATAAATTAAAGTTTTGTGCTGAATGCATCACCCCTATACAACATACACTCGTTTCATAGGAACCAGTCAATTAAAAATGTTATGTGGTGAGTTCATAGCCAGTGTGGCCAAATAAAATAGCAATTAGTGAATCCATTTTGAAGTATTCAATAGCATGGCTTTATGTTCAGTAATTGGGATAGCTTTGAAAAAATATCAAAGAAATACAGGAATCCCAAGATCAGACAGGAATAAAGAATTATCGGCAAGGGATAAAAATGAAGGAAACGGCTCTGCATCGCTTACTTACTACGCTTAACAAAAACAGACGGCAAGATGGTAAGAAACTGGACTCCACAGGGGTATAATATAAAGGGAGTCACGACCATATAGAGTCCACAGTTTGAGGCAAGACTCGAAATCTTGATAATAGCACGTAAAGGAGAATAATAAGATGAGAAATAGAAAGGTGGAAATAAAGTTCAAAATATTTTTATCTGAGCGAAAATGTAAAGAGGAAGCGCCATTAAGAAGGCAACGAGGAAACAAACGTCAACAGACCATGAACATGTAGTTGTTAGAAACATTTAGGTTGGAGGGATGGGTGAACATTGCAGCTTGTGGATGAGGTTCTTGGGGATACTGGTAAACCAGCCTCGCCATTTCATTCATGATCGTTTAGTCTCGACTTGCCAAGTTAATAATATACACGGCAGTTGTTTTGGGTGTTACTATTATCTAGGACATTTAACTGAGATTCCTTAGACTCCAGAATGTGGCTTTCAAACTACAGTAACCACGGTAATTCATTTACGTTATAACATTCCAGTGATGATTAGCAAGACCAAAGAAAACTGTAAATGTTTCATGACCAGTCACATTCAGCCTTGATGGCAGTGGCTCCATTATTTGTAAGAGCCGGGAAGGCTAAACAGCAGGTCGCGTGGCGTCCTCACTCTAAACAAATTTATTTAACAACGACTTACAGTTGACCCGTTTACATCCTGAGGTGTACTGAGGAAAGTGGAACTGGGTGCTCCTGACTGCAGTAGTATTAGTAAAATTATATTATTATATATATATACAATTATTAGTAAAAAGGGGATTCCGTGGCGACGTTGTCAAGCCGTCGGCCTTGTGATCAGGTGGTGTGCGATCGACTCCGGACGCCGTCGTCTTTTTCACGGGTGCTTGATGCGGAATCCCCTGCAACTCGAAGTCACCCCCTAGTCGTCTTGTGCTTGACTTGCCACTGGGGTTGGGCGTCTCGAGACGAGAGAGTGAGGATTAAAAGTAGCGCAGTTAATCCTTACTAAAAATAGCGTTAGAAAAATAAATTATGCCATCATCATCTACGATGCACGACGGCCTTTGTCTTTGCCTTTAAGTAAAATTATTGGCATATAGTAGTATTTTATAAAAGTATTAGTATAGAGTAGTTTGGTAAAAGAATTAGTAAAGTGTAGTATCTTGTAAACGGATTTTTAAGAAGCAGTATTTGGTCAAACCTCTACACCTCACGGTAGAAGAGAAGCGACTAAGTAAGTAAGTAAGTATTTGGTCAAAGTAGTATAAAACAGCAGAAGAAACTTCAGCAGAATTTTGAAATGCAGATTGCACGACCAAACATTACCATTAATTTAGTGATGTATCTGCGACCTAACATTACCATCAATTTCGTGTCCTTTAATTATGACCAAACATTACCGTCAATTTAGTAATATAACTACGACCTAACATTACCATTAGTTCAGTGACATCTCTACGACCTAACATTACCATCTAAACTGTGTCCTCTCTACGACCTAACATTGCCGTCAATTTAGTGTCCTTTAATTATGACTTAACATTACCGTAAATTCAGTGTAATCTCTATGACCTAACATTACCATCAATTTAGTGTCATCTCTGCGACCCAACATTAACATCAATTCAGTGTCATCCCTAACGTTACCATCTATTCAGTGTCATCTCTCCAACTTGTATGCGTATGCAAAAATGAGACGGCGTGAGCTAATTGTATTGCTGACAGATGTTTCTATCTATAAATGAATCGCAACCATTTGCCTACATTTAAATGTATTTCGTTATTATTTACATTGCCACTTACATGTTGTGGGCAATCATCACTATTCATAAAGCATATGTTTCCCCTTCACCAGGTAGGCCTGTTACAATTTAGTGATATCATGTGGGCAGGTGGGCCACCGCGCTGGAGTCTCGGATATAGTTTAGATCGCTCCTGGATATTAGGTAGCAATCAAATTAAAACTTAAAGTATATAAAAATATTAAGCTGTGCGCTTTATTGTACCCTTTATTAAATGTAGAAGATGACACTTTATACAACAAGATGTATACAACACTATTTTCGTTGGGATACTATGCATCAATTGAAAAACGACAAATAGTAACAGCGGAAGTTAAATGCCTGCGAAAAATATTGAGTGTGACCAGGAGAGACAGGATCAGAAACTATGACATCGGGAGACTGATGGGAACAACACCAGTATTAGACTACATCAAAAGACAGCAATTAAAATGGTTTGGTCGCGTACCAAGACTACCACCACACAGAACCCCACAACTCCCCCTGCCCACCCCCACCCTTCCCCCCAACAAATAATCCTATCAAGGTACGCGGATTCAAGGCTAAAGGCCGACCAAGGAAAAGGTGCCTTACAAAAATATCTGAGGCGGTGAATGCCACTGTGCATGAGGCAAATAGAAGGGCTCGTTCTGGAGATCTCTCCATGACCTGACGCTGAAAGGAAAAGCGGGATAAGCGAGACGAAATAAAGAAGAAGCACAAGAAAAGCCTGTATTAAATGGGCGCGATGACATGTGCCCTTTATTATATGTAGATGATGACATGTACCCTTTATTATATGTAGATGACATGTGCCCTTTATTATATGTAGATGATGACATGTGCCCTTTATTATATGTAGATGATGACATGTGCCCTTTATTATATGTAGATGATGACATGTGCCCTTTATTATATGTAGATGATGACATGTACCCTTTATTATATGTAGATGATGACATGTGCCCTTTATTATATGTAGATGATGACATGTGCCCTTTATTATATGTAGATGATGACATGTGCCCTTTATTATATGTAGATGATGACATGTGCCCTGTATTATATGTAGATGATGACATGTGCCCTGTATTATATGTAGATGATGACATGTGCCCTTTATTATTTGTAGATGACATGTGCCCTGTATTATATGTAGATGATGGCATGTGCCCTTTATTATACGTAGATGATGATATGTGCCTTTTATTATATGTAGATGACATGTGCCCTGTATTATATGTAGATGATGGCATGTGCCCTTTATTATATGTAGATGACATGTGCCCTGTATTATATGTAGATGATGACATGTGCCCTTTATTATATGTAGATGATGGCATGTGTCCTTTATTATACGTAGATGATGGCATGTGTCCTTTATTATATGTAGATGATGGCATGTGTCCTTTATTATACGTAGATGATGGCATGTGCCTTTTAATATATGTAGATGACATGTGCCCTGTATTATATGTAGATGATGGCATGTGCCCTGTATTATATGTAGATGATGGCATGTGCCCTTTATTATATGTACTCCTTTACTTGCTGAAGTCGGATGTGTTGGACCGAAAGGTGCAAATATCGCAGTCGAGCTGTAAACTACGACACAACTCATTCCGTTCTCTGGACTACATTCTGCTACTTAAGCCCTTTCAGGGTTTGGTAGCGGGAGACTGAGAACGAACGAAGCCAAGCCAAGCCAAGCTATATGTACTTCTACTTCTCCTGCGTTTGTTCTCAATCTCCCGCTACCAATCCATGAATAGGGCTTTGCAAGTGGCAGGATGTAGTCCAGAGAACGAAATGCGCTGTGTCGTTAGTTTACAGCTTGGCTGCGATATTTACACCTTTCTATCTGACACATCCGTCTTCAGCAGTGTTATATGTACATGATGGCACGTACACTTAATTATATGTAGATGATGGCACGTACACTTAATTAGATGTAGTTAATGGCACGTACACTTAATTATATGTAGTTGATGGCACGTACACTTAATTATATGTAGATGATGGCACACTGTTCTCTAAATAAAATAATACTTCGGTTGTGTCACACTCACAAACAAGGCTGCGCACATCTGATGCGCAGGCACGACACGACACTTTCAAGCAGAAACCGTCAGTGTTGTCAACTTAGCCATATTTCGGCTAGATCTGGTTGATTTTTTCCGAAGTTTGAATGATAAAAAAAACCTACTTTGGATGATAATCGAAAATCTACCCCTTTTAGAGCAAGAGTAGTTTTCATTTAGATTAATTGCCAATCTGATTTGATCATTCGTATTGTTTAATATTGTTGTTTATTTTCTTCACACATATGTTAAGAACAGTAACATATAAAAGCTGTCACGTTTAGCTTAGCTGGCAACATCATATTAATATTTAGGATACAATTCTGCCCCGACCGCCTGAAGCACACATACAAGTGATGCATCAAACCGATGCCATAACTCCCTGTCCAAGAAAGCTATTTTCCAGTTTCACTTTCACCATATTTTCTTCTTCTTTTTCTTCTTCTTCTTCTTCTTCTTCTTCTTCTTCTTCTTCTTCTTCTTCTGCGTTCGTTCTCAATCTCCGTGCTAACAAAGCCCTGAACAGGGCTTTGCAAGTAGCAGGATGTAGTCCGAAGAACGTAATGCGTTGTGTCGCTAGTTTACAGTTTGACTGCGATATTTGCACCTTTTTGTCTGACACATCCGTCTTCGGCAGACCATATTTTCTAAGTTGACTTGTACATTGTTACTCCGCCTTTTCAGATTTCTTTTATATGTCGCTGTCAAAAATGTCGTGGAGCCTGGGACAGCTTTCATAATTTCAAAGACTAGATGGCTATTCATTGAGCCTGCAGTTGGAACGGTAAACCATGGTGGGCAGAGTTGAGTTGAAAGCTCATTTTGAGATTATGAAAATAAAGAAAAGGCTACATTCTAGCCAGGTATAAAGATGAGAAGAATGAGGTTACCTACTTTTTTCCATCCAGATCTTGTGAAATTCATAAAGTTAAAATGCTGCCTGAATCAGGTACACCTGATAAAAGCAATCTTATCTATGATATTATAATGCTGACAAAATATGTTTCAGACAAGTTATGACTTTCTCCTGCTAAAGTGGATGCACTTCTCTTCTGATATTTATGAATGTTGCTACCCAAAACCTTATCTACGGTATTGATTTGAAATGAAAATTGAAAAGTTCAACCATCTTGGATAAATAACAGGAGAGGAAGAAAGGTCAATGAGAGAAGGATCCCGATATATCCTCTAAACTTTATTCAGATAGCTGCAATAAGGGTCTCAACAAATTCAAATTGAATGCACCCTTGTCGTATCTTTGGGAAGAGCACTACAGCCAGTTCAGCAATTTGTTGTCAGTTGGATCAAATCTATGAGAAAATCTGAAAAGGTAATATCTGTTTGTGGGTACTAATGACTGAAACTACATGTAGTTGTCTGGACTCAAAAACTTAGCACTGAAGCTTTTTAAGTCAAGGGCTGGAATAATCCGATGCAAAAACTTAGTAATGAAGCTTTCTAAGTCAAGGGCTGGAATAATCAGATGCAAAAACTTAGCAATGAAGCTTTCTAAGTCAAGGGCTGGAATAATCAGATGCAAAAACTTAGCAATGAAGCTTTCTAAGTCAAGGGCTGGAATAATCAGATGCAAAAACTTAGCACTGAAGCTTTCTTAGTCAAGGGCTGGAATAATCCGATGCAAAAACTTAGCACTGAAGCTTTCTAAGTCAAGGGCTGGAATAATCAGATGCAAAAACTTAGCACTGAAGCTTTCTAAGTCAAGTGCTGGAATAATCAGATGCAAAAACTTAACACTGAAGCTTTCTAAGTCAAGGGCTGGAATAATCAGATGCAAAAACTTAGCACTGAAGCTTTCTAAGTCAAGGGCTGGAATAATCAGATGCAAAAACTTAGCACTGAAGCTTTCTAAGTCAAGGGCTGGAATAATCCGATGCAAAAACTTAGCACTGAAGCTTTCTAAGTCAAGGGCTGGAATAATCAGATGCATTTGGATGCAACCCATTTTCAGAGATTGTGGAATTCGTAACGTTAGTTTTAATATAACCCCATTCCAATGCTGAAGTTGAAATGGTGCTTACCAACGTAATACAATCTCTGTTGAGAATGGAACACAACTAACAATTCTCATTGATGTAGTGTCCTCCCAATATGAATTGAAAAGGCCATCAACTGCGTTTGTCGATCTGCATGTCCAGAGAAAAGCTGCTCAAACTACAACTACAGTTGCATCATACTCACTCAATGATCAATTTTGACAATGTATATATCAAGTGTAAGAAGATAATCAGTTTATCAACATTTATTTCAAGTGAGTCTTTTTTAGAATTAGATTTGAGGAAAATATTTGGGAAAGAGTGGTTTTGTTTTGATTTCCAATGTAAAATTGTAATGGGGAATGTAAAATAATTGTAATGTAAAATAATTGTAATGTAGAATATTTTTTTATTTGTTTAAATCCAAAGGTTTTCATCTATCGTGTTTCGGTTACCTCCAGTGTCGATTCGTCACGTGTATGCATATGATGCAGATCCTGTGCATTAGTCGTCTTTCCAGGCTGACCGGCATCGTTTAGTTGTTGCTCACCATGAATGCTGTCTGACATCATCGCCATTAATGCTGTCTGACATCATCGCCATGAATGCTGTCTGACATCATCGCCATGAATGCTGTCTGACATCATCGCCATGAATGCTGTCTGACATCATCACCATGAATGCTGTCTGACATCATTTGTCATTTGACTAGTTACCCACATGCGTATATATTATTTATGCGTTTAGATTGTACACAACAATTTAATATGTACATTTGTTTTTGTTTTTGTTTGTTTTTATTTTATTTTGCGTTCGCCTTATTTATCTATTGCACTGTGGTTTTTATTTTGCTCCTGTCGGCCCAGCATGTATTTTATGTAAGGGCCTGTTTCCTCCTGCATTTTCTAAGGGTTTGCATCCCCGGGGTAACGACCGGTGCTGTGATGGGAATCGAACCCAGCACCTTCTGGTTCTGAGCCGTGTCACTTAACCACTAGCCCACGCCGTCCCCTACATTTGCTTTTTTAATTATAAATAACAGTACATAATAGCATACTACATTTTCTTTAGCCATAAATGATGCGGAAAATGTTGGCACCGAAGTATTTGTTTAGATAATTTAAGTAGAAAAATCTGAGTTGAGTTGGCAACACTGAAAATCAGTTTGGGTAACGTTCGACATCTCATAAACTGTTTGTCTACAATTGTGATGCTAACTAATCTAACGATGTGTTTTGGAAAAAACACGACGATCAAGTTCAAACTTGATATTAAACTTTCATATCTAGTCTAATCATTTATGAGCCTGGTCTACTACTAGATCATATGACATTTTACAGTTTCAGATACAAACCTTTCATTTATCTGAATAATTTGAATGGCGAAATGAAAAACAGATGTTCTGAAAAAATTGGGTTTAGATCGAAATTGGCTGGTAAACAGCATTAAGTCCAGGAAACTATACTGGAAGGTAAGATATCTGGAAACTAAACTGATTTGGCAACATCAAACGTTGCAAAAGTTTGAAGGGGAAAAACTATACTAGAAGGTATGATATCTGAAAACTAAACAGATTTGGCCACATCAAACGTTGCAAAAGTCTGAAGGGGAAAAACTATACTAGAAGGTATGTTATCTGAAAACTAAACAGATTTGGCCACATCAAACGTTGCAAAAGTCTGAAGGGGAAAAATTATACTAGAAGGTATGTTATCTGAAAACTAAACAGATTTGGCCACATCAAACGTTGCAAAAGTCTGAAGGGGAAAAACTATACTAGAAGGTATGATATCTGGAAAGTGCGGCAAAGACAGATCGAGGAGAAGATGGACACACCACATCAATGGTGTTCTGAAGATCACGTGGACGTAGACAGGGGAGCTGGTAACAGTCCAAAGACTTACAGAGCGACTGGGATGAAAGTTACATTCTGTCAAGAACAAGCTAAATGATGAGATATGTTAACAGCAGATTTTATATAAATAAGTTTATACGAGGCGTGTTCAAATGAAACCGGACCAAACTGCAACAATTGAAGATACGTACGATGCGCATGATGACGTCATTTGTTGTATAAAAAGCACATACCAACCGTCAAGTTTTGCAAAATTTAATTATCCGACGACTCGTAGTTTCCTCAGCAGATCTTTGAAAACACGTCGGGTGTGATACGGAATCCGTCCAGAGTTGATCAGCGAGGGGGGATTCGGTTTCTAACAGCTGAAGGATGTCGACCAGTTGACATTCATCGCAGAATGTAAGCATTGTATGGGGATAAAAGTATGTAAAAGACAATAGCTAAGAACTGGACAACGGTATTTAAAGAAGGTCGTGAGTTAACACAACAATATGCGCCTGATCTGATCTTCGAAGATCTTATATCTCCTATATACACACAGACACACATATAAAAATATGTACATATACATATACAAACACACAAACTCGAATATATACATGTAAAATTATATGCCTGACTTCATATTTTACTTTATTTGTATCTCTTATTGAGCCACCTTTATTGACACTATTGTTCAATGGCTCGTCCCAGATAAAGACTTTGTATTCGACATGCCGAAATCGGTAATGTACATATGTAAGCCTTCTCTGTACACATCACAGTCAAACTCCCCGATTATTAGATGAATCCTGTCTTTGTTAAACTGTTCCAGTAGTCTAATTTTAGTTTTTTCTCCCCATCTTATAAACCTCACCACTAACTCTAATTCAACTTTCATGTGAGTACTGTGTTCTCTATCTGTTTTTCTTCAAAATGTTCCTAAAAAACCGAAGCAAAAATAAAATTAATCTTTATAAACTTAGTTAAGCTTAATATTACGTTAACTACGTTTGCCACTTCATTATAATACATTTGAAGCTGAGCTAGGCAATCTAAACATTCTCTATAACAACCACGTAGGTGTCAACTGTTATTGCATTGTTTATTTATGAAGTCTCCCCCCCCCCCCCGCCCCCCACCCCCCCCCCCCCCCCCAATTCTAAATGATTACATTTGCTTCAAATAGCATCGGAGAAATATATCGTATATTTTCATAGAATTTCTTAAGTAGTGCTAAAACTCAGAATCCATATCTTTCAAACCATCGTTAAACTTGACTTCTAAATATATTTAAAATCCGAATATTTCCTTTTACATAACTACTGCGGGCTTAGGCGTTTTCTTCTTTTCTGTTCATATTAATAATCCAAATTTATTGTAGAGGATGTCTATATTTTCTTTGTTAGGATGAAATATGTTAGATCTTCGTGTATTTTCCGTCTTAAGTATGAACTCTATTCATATTACACAAATCTTTCTTTACACGTGACGTTTTGGCTTACCCGACGCCGCATTCATATATCCTAAACATTTAGCCAGCGCGACTTGATGAGCAAGGTGGCGCTGCTAGCCATGTTGAGACGCCTAGCGTCAGACCTCTCGGCAGACGATTCCATGTTCGCTGCAGACGTGAGCGAATCGTGTTTATTTTTCTGAGAATGTCGAATGTCTTCTCGTGGACGGCTCTCTATCACCCAACAATGGAAAGACTGACACAAGGGCCAACGAAACGGGAAGGGGTTCTCCTAATGGATGCCAGGCTGCCAGGGTACATGGCGAACACCCCAATAACATTGAGCTGGGAAATGTTAAGTGTATTGCTCCCACGTCTGCCTACATCATGAATTTAATAACCTGGTCACGTTTACGCTTATCCTCAATAAGTCGGATCGGATCAATTGCCTTCTCTACATCGAAGGCTAGCTGTAAGGAACCTTTATCATTATACGTTTTTGACGACAGTGGTGCATTCTAGGAGTCGATTGTTTGCATCCTTACGAATGTGTCTTGTAGAGGCAAACAATGTGATAGTTACCATTTGAGGTCAATACTATCATTATGTGCCATTGCACTGGTCCTCGGATAGAGAGTGGAGGAGGGGGCGGGGGGGGGGGGCGACATTAAGAAAGGGGGAAGGGGATGTATAGGCAAATATGCTAAAAAAAATTACCCGTAGCAGATATTGCCGTCAATGATAACGTGCTAGATTCTCTATTGCACTATGTATCAGCTTTTCTTCAGTTGGGATGATCGCTTCACTGCCTAATCGTCGTTTCTGCTTGAGCTGTACCCATTTACTGCAGGGCAATCTGGTGCGTTTGGAAATTGGCGAGCAAACGGGTCTTTTTGCCGTTAGAAACCAGTGTTGGAAACACCCTTTATCTAGCAAAGGGTTAAATAATAATTTTGCTATTGGCACATGTCAACCAATCACTCAGGAGACCTGGCAATCATTCACAACTCTTCTCTCGTGTCTCGAGACCAGGAGACCTGGCAATCATTCACAACTCTTCTCTCGTGTCTCCAGACCAGGAGACCTGGCAATCATTCACAACTCTTCTCTCGTGTCTCGAGACCAGGAGACCTGGCAATCATTCACAACTCTTCTCTCGTGTCTCCAGACCAGGAGACCTGGCAATCCCTCACAACTCTTCTCTCGAATCTTCAGACCAGGAGACCTGCCAAACTCTCATACCTCCTCTCTCGTGTCTCAAGACCAGGAGAACTGTCAATCTCTCGTAACTCCTCTCTCGTATCTCAGACCAGGAGAACTGTCAATTCCCCACAACTCCTTTCTCGTGTTCGCAGACGGAATGGCGACCGGCCAATCACTCAACATGTTAGGTATCCCACCTGACGGGTCATTCAGTAGCACAAGCAGCATGTTTACTATCACTAACTCATTCACTCTCCTCACTCATCCTCCCTCATTTCATTTAATTATTCTCTGCACTCATTCGCCCATTCTTCATGCCCACTCACTCGCTTTCCCCACTCACTATCTGCATTCAATGACTCACTGCACTCGCTACTTACTCTTGCTTACTCACTCACTCACTTACTCACTCTCCACATCGATTCACTCATTCGCCACATCACTCGCTCACACATCTATTCACTCTCCACACCCATTCACTCCTTCACGCCCTCACAAGCAACACTCTTTCCCCTGCCTCACCCACTCACTCTCCTAAACCATTACATACCCACTCAGTGGCCCACTTTTTCGCCCACTCACACTCTAAACTCACTCACTCCCCATACTCCCTCACTCTCTCATCCATTTATTATCTACACTCACTCTCTCATCAACTTGCTCCACAGCACCTCAACCCCTCACTCACTCGTTCACTCACTCCCTACGCCCAACCTCTTTGATTTAAAAAGAACAAGAGAATGAAAACTATCACGACTATATATTCTCCATGATTGGATTGTGCTGGAGAATTTGTAGCGCTTAGAAACTAATGCCGCTTTTTAAGGGTTTTGAACACATGCCAGAATGGTCAGAGGACCAGTATCCAACCCTTTAAGCATAAATAGAGGTGCAATTATTTCTCTATCCAAACATAAGGGAAAATAGAGATGCAATTATTTCTCTATCCAAACATAAGGGAAAATAGAGGTGGAATTATTTCTCTATCCAAACATGAAAATAGAGGTACAATTTTTTTTCCATTCTAACACACATGAAAATAGAGGTACAATTATTCCTCTATCCAAACATAAAAATAGAGGTACAATTATTTTTTCTATTCTAACACACGGGAAAATATTGATGCAATTATTCCTTTATTCTAACACATGAAAATAGAGGTACAATTATTCCTCTATCCAAACATGAAAATAGAGGTACAATTATTTTTCTATCCAAACACACGGACAAATAGAGATACAATTATTTCTTTATCCAAATACACGGACAAATAGAGGTACAATTATTTTTCTATCCAAACACACGGACAAATAGAGGTACAATTATTTCTTTATCCAAACACACGGACAAATAGAGATACAACTACTTCTCCGTTCAACCCTCCAATAGACAGACCTACAACTATCTCACCATCCACGCCCTAACAAAAATAAAGGTGCAATTATCTCTCTATCGTTTATATGATGAACTTTGTGCGTCGACTTTATCTGGGGCTGTGACGTTACGTCGTTTACAATGAGCTGTCAAGCCGGCAGCCAACTTGCAAAACTGAGTTCTGCACCTAGCGACATCGTTGCGTTGTAGCTTGGGATACTTGTGGACTATACAGTTATCTGTTACAAATGTTACCGTCTGTTTGTTTCTATTTTCTTAGTTTTGTGGGAGCCTTCTTCCATCTGTCTATAGTATGAGATTTATTTGATAATGTAACGGTTGCAGCAGTTGTTCCGACAATCTCTACATACATCTCTACATCTTACTTCGCCTTAGTGATTATATGTCTATTACATATGTATATTTATCGCTGTTATTTCTTCTTCCTTCTTATATTTAAAAAATGTTTTATTAGTTTGATTGTTGTTCAGTTAATTTGCTAATATCGATAATTTTAATTTTTTTTTTTTAATTTTGTCATTCGAATATTAGATTTGTTGTATAAATGTTATTGTCCAGTACGAATGTAAACACATACACAGCTGTGAGAGAGCGTAAAGGCAATTCCTGGGAAAATCTCACGAGAACGCAAGAGGAGGGAACAAACGGAAACGGCCGAAACCTGTAAATAAACTTGTCTGACTCACAGGAAAAGGTCAAAAAAGGGTAAATCTGTCAGGACTTATTCTGTTAACGTGCTCGGGGAAAAAAGAGCATTCCGTAATCCTGCATGATTTACACATAAACATCCTGTCTTCTATGGCGGATGTCAAATTAATTAATCTCTAATAAACATTGTTGCGTTTGTTCTGTAGTGAAGTGGACACGGACAGCTTAGATCAATCATGAGTTGCAACAAATACAGGTGACCGCCATTGTGCTCATAAGCCACACAATACACTATATGGATTTAATGGTACAAATTAGTCAAGGAAATCTAGGACAGGTGGAGCAATCAAATCAATGTTAGTATACTACTGTCTAAGGAAGCTACGCGTTTAGAGACAAATATGTGGGTGTGTGTTTATGCGGGTGTGTATGTGTTTATGTGTATGTTTATATGAGTAGGTATGTGTATGCACGTATTTGTGTGTGTGTATGTATGTTAGTTAGAAGTTATTTAGTTGCCTACCCCAAGCGATGATGACGACACCATCAGACGGTTCGGGTTGTGTCTTGATGATGTAACTTGCGCTATATTTGGGTTATAGTGAGGAAGCAACTGCGTTGGTCATCAACCTCACTCTCTGGTCCCGAACTACCTTGGACCAATGGCAAGACATAAATCGAGACGACTGGGGGTAACTCATGATGCAGGCACTCTGACACTATTGAGACCAGGGGTCGCTTGAAACATCCAGGGCTCGAGCCCACGCTGTTTCCACTAAAATGGTTCAGGTCGAGACCGATATACGTGACCTAAGAGGAAAGGAAGGTTATGCAGGGGCATGCTCGCCTTGGGCAGGCAGAACGCAACGTCATTTGACCATAGCAACACTATTGATAACATTATTCATATTTTCCAAATATTTTCTTAAAATTGTTGATACTTGTTTCATTAATAGATACTGAGTAGTAGCAATTCATTGTAAAGGCATTGGGTTCTTCTTCTTCTTCTTCTTCTTCTTCTTCGTACGCTGTCAGACGTCAACTTGTATTTGTTCGAAGAAAGCAGCTGTCATCCTGAGGCTGTCGACACTGCCATAGAGCTTGTCTAGTGTTGCCACTGGTGATGGCCACATGTGCTTTCTCTGGTCCTCGTATGTCGGGCAATTTTGCAACAGATGTTCAGCGGTCATTTTCCCTGTACCACAGGTGCATTCGTCATTGCCACCTATCTTCAATTTATTGAATAGATGGTACCTCAGTCTGTTGTGGCCTGAGGCACTGGGTTTGATCCCCGCTATCGGCACGTCCCCGTTGACTCCGCTGTAAATAACTACATGGCTTAAAGAAAGCCATCTAGGAAGAGATCACTACTCCCCTCATGAACAGACTGGAACACTTTATCCCCGACTGCAGTGCCTGAATGGAGGCTACTTTCAGCTTTTATATCGATATCGCTTGTTTGAATGCTTTCTACCCCTGACATCTATCTTAATTTATAGTACTAACAAATATAAACAAAGATATAGCACCACAAATAGTTTCCTGCTATAAACAACATTTCTTATCCGATGGTTAAAATCTTATCCATTCTTCCTCTCTTCAATGGAGTCTCGGTCTAAGAACTGTTTTAATCCATATCATACATATATGGTGTATTATTGATATGGCCTTCTTGCAAGCCCTAGCGTGTACTCTATAATCATTCGACGTTTGGTCTGAGTAAATTGGCAGAGTGTACAACAGGGTGATGTGGAAACTATTCTACACTTCGTCATTAGTCGTCTCTTTCAAGCTGGATTCATGAATTGGAGATTATTCTACCTTACAGAGGTTAGATCGTGTATCAAGGCGTCTCTTACGACATACTCTCAGTTTGAAAATTTATTTTCTTCTCTGCCACACGCACAACTTTCCCTGCTCATTTTTGCAAACACCTTTTACTATCGATGAATGTGTTGCTCTGAGGTGTCCAGCCTCCAAACTTACTAGGCTCAGGGTAAGTGCTGCTCTATGCTCAAAGTATCGGCTGCTCTCATGTGTTCAACCTCCAAACGATCTAGGCCCAGGGCATGTGTTGCTTTGAGGTGTACAGTCTCCAAACTTACTAGGCTCAAGGGAGGTGTTGGTCTAGGATCAAGGGAGGTGTTGGTCTGGGCGCAGGGTAGGTGCTGCTCTGAGGTGTCCAGCTTTCATACTTTTTCCTGTTCACATTGAACATACCTAGCCGTATAGGAGGCACCGCCTTTGACAGTTCTGATATCCCTTAAACTGTCATTATGTCAGAGTTTGCTATTGGGCGTTTCCCAAGGTTACATCTAGGTGGTATGTCAACATTGATATCCTAACATTTATATTTTATGACAAAAATTAGATTATTTAATGCAGAAGGACATACAACTGCTCCAAATATTTATTGTAGCTTCCGATGTTAACTTCCTCCTAGAGGTGGTTTTTGGAAACGCCATGTAGCAAGACCTTATACAATGCCATCTAACCAGCACGCTAACGGCAGGCTGCAGGACCTAAACAGCCAAGAAGGCTAAATGTCAACAGGGAAATGGCTGGTGGGCGGACACCCCAGAGCAGCAGCCCCGTTTCCAGGTCTAGTAAGACACACGACAGAAACCACCCACTAATTGACTTTGTAATCTGTCAAATTGCAGACATTGCCGTCGGAGATAACGTGTGAGAGATTTAATTGCACTAAGCCCCATCTTGTACAGGGTGAGGTGATTAATTCCCTTCCTAACTGTCTTTCTTTCCCTAACCATAGGTCAGATGCCCATTTTAAAAATAAACCCTTTACAGCTGGGTCATCGCTAGCGTGGGATGAACTAATTAGAAGCTCATTAACTTACTACTAATAGTCGGGGCGAGTCTGAAAGGTAAACTAAGGAAGACACGGGATGACACCTGCTAAAGATCGACCAGACAGACTTACAGAACAAGAGGATAGCTTTTGGGGCTGCCTGATCTGTCAGATTGAACACCACGATCACAGATTCAGTACAGTTTTGTGATTTGCTGAGGTCGCAATAATCAATACGTCTTTCTATGTGTATGTGTGTAGATAACAAGAGCGATAAGACATAATATACATAATTATTGCACACACTCACACGCGCACGCACGCACACATACGACATACGTCATCTGTTTAACTAGCACGATGATCGACATATTTGTTCTCTCACGGGCTCGAGAAACATGAGTCGACATACACGAAACGTTTGAGCCCGTCTCAAGTTACAGAGTCACGGAGCAGTCTCATTTGTGAAAGCTGCATGGAGGAGCCATTTGTTCAGTGGCTTTTTAATGATGGTTATGAGAAACGGCTGTTTTATGTTAATGAGCCTCGAAAAGCTGAATCTCATTTGCATGGACGATTCTAGTGTCGCACGTGCACTGCTTTTCCACCAATCGGGGCGTTTTTATCGCCAGGGAGGAGACAATGTGTGCACGTGCCAGCGAGAAAGCGTGAAGCGATCTAGCCCTGAAAGCTGAAGGCGACGAGTAGCTTCAACGTCCAGGACGAACGCTCGGTTGTAACATTTATCATCTGCGTGACGAACGTATATCACGCTTTGTACTGGCGTGAAATACTTGGCTATTGTCTGCTGTCTGTTGTAGTTCCGGAAAGCTCATTTCTACTGCTTTCCGGTAGGAACAATATGAAAGCTTGAAATGAACCTTTCCTGGACGACTGATGTGTCTGCAATAATTGAAAGGTTCCCTTCATTTCTTTTATACCCAATCTATGTTAACGAATTCTTCATACAGACCTGATACTAATTTAATTTTCTTGATGATGAGGTCCTCAAACTGATGGTTCTTTTAGCTTGGCCCGCCAGTTGGTTTAGTTCCATTTCGGGAATGCGCGTTTCGGTCGCTCGTTTTTCACGTATCGACATTTAACGCGTGGATGCATCAATCGCCTCATAGTGGCCATTGACTCTCGACATGTCCATTGCGTGCGCATTCGCCAGCTGAGGGTCGTTTTCATTAGAAGAGTTAAAGCAGAAATGGTTGTACACATGAACGTGTCTGATCCCACGTGACCTCCTACTCACTCGGACCCGTTGTTCTGGTCGTTCACGCGCAATGACGTAACTAAAATGCGTCGGCCTCCAGGGGGATATCAAGCTCCGAGAAATCAAGGTTTGATGATTGTCTGATGTGCGACCAGCGCTGATCGATTTGCTTAGAATGTTTTGCTGCCGTTAATTAAAACACCTGAAGACAAAACGACTATTTGCAGGCGTCACCAGGACCTTTGTTGCAGAGATGGATTGCCTAGAGGGAAAATTAACTTTGTATTTGCCGCTAACTTGTACTGTGCATGCATTGATTAGGCTCTGATTGATCGGAATTTGGAGGAACACCAAAGGCATTTTTTTCTCTGCTGGATTTTTCGTTTAGTAATTTGGCCTATCTGCTGCTTGTTCCAGCTATCACACACCTGCTTTCGTTTGTATCCAGCAGCGCGCAGGCAGGGACTGGGCTTGGCGGATAATCCAAGGCCACGGAGACCACACGACGTGCTCTCCGTTCAGGAGAATAAATTGCTCGAGTATAAATTGACGAACTGTCAGAAAACGCATACATTTGGGTATCTTATTGTTCATTCAATTTGGGTGTTTATTATTTTGTAAAATTGTAATCGAAATGTGGTGGGTCAATGTGAAACAGGAATGATTTGAGGTGGACGATATCGATATCGCATGCCTGTTTAATACACATTGTGTGTATTCTAGCATGTCATAGGTCAGGTATTATTATCGCAGACTAATATGTATACTCTCTCTCTCTCTCCCCTCTCTCTCTCTCTCTCTCTTTATCTAAATATGTATAAATAAATAAATACACCTGTCTATCTATCTGTCTCTATATGTGAATGTGGGCGCGCTCGCATATGTGTGTGTGTGTATATATATAGTACCGCAGACACCGTACAAAGATTACACTTTAAATATAGAGTATACTTTGCTGAAAGGCCGTTCAAAGGAATTAACAAAACATTATTGCTGTTGTAAGGTCGATCGATACATGGAAATAAACTGTCATTCTTGATGTAAGATCATTATACCGAAACAATAAATGAATGATATGGTTGAAAGATCGTTCTATACAAATAATAAATGGATGTAACTGTTGTGAGGCTGCTGTATGAAAATGCAAACCGACGCTGCTGTTGTGAAAATATTATATTAAATAACATGTTTTTAAACTGTAATTGTAAGACTGTTGTAGTTAATGCTCTCGATATTATCAAATTAGTCACAGTTAGAAACAGAGGAATAAATTTAATCCGGTCCTAATCAGAAACAAAGAAATAAGTTTAATCCGAATTCCTAGTCAGAAACTGGAATAAGTTTAATCTGGAAGTCCCAGTCAGAAACAAAGGAATAAGTTTAATCCGAGAGTGCATGTCAGAAACAAAGGAATAAGTTTAATCAGAGAGTGCCAGTCAGAAACAAAGGAATAAGTTTAATCCGAGAGTGCCAGTCAGAAACAAAGGAACAAGTATCGTTTAAAAACTACTCTAGATGAAACATAAAACTACTCTAGATGAAACATAAAACTACTCTAGATGAAACATAAAACTACTCTAGATGAAACATAAAACTACTCTAGATGAAACATAAAACTACTCTAGATGAAACATAAAACTACTCTAGATGAAACATAAAACTACTCTAGATGAAACATAAAACTACTCTAGATGAAACATAAAACTACTCTAGATGAAACATAAAATTACTCTAGATGAAACATAAAACTACTCTAGATGAAACATAAAACTACTCTAGATGAAACATAAAACTACTCTAGATGAAACATAAAACTACTCTAGATGAAACATAAAACTACTCTAGATGAAACATAAAACTACTCTAGATGAAACATAAAACTACTCTAGATGAAACATAAAACTACTCTAGATGAAACATAAAACTACTCTAGATGAAACATAAAACTACTCTAGATGAAACATAAAACTACTCTAGATGAAACATAAAACTACTCTAGATGAAACATAAAACTACTCTAGATGAAACATAAAACTACTCTAGATGAAACATAAAACTACCCTAGATGAAACATAAAACTACTCTAGATGAAACATAAAACTACTCTAGATGAAACATAAAACTACTCTAGATGAAACATAAAACTACTCTAGATGAAACATAAAACTACTCTAGATGAAACATAAAACTACTCTAGATGAAACATAAAACTACTCTAGATGAAACATAAAACTACTCTAGATGAAACATAAAACTACTCTAGATGAAACATAAAACTACTCTAGATGAAACATAAAACTACTCTAGATGAAACATAAAACTACTCTAGATGAAACATAAAACTACTCTAGATGAAACATAAAACTACTCTAGATGAAACATAAAACTACTCTAGATGAAACATAAAACTACTCTAGATGAAACATAAAACTACTCTAGATGAAACATAAAACTACTCTAGATGAAACATAAAACTACTCTAGATGAAACATAAAACTACTCTAGATGAAACATAAAACTACTCTAGATGAAACATAAAACTACTCTAGATGAAACATAAAACTACTCTAGATGAAACATAAAAGAATAATTTCTATATAGTTTTGACAAGGGTATGCTGACAAGCTCAGGCCTGCATACCTACCAGTTTTAGACGTCGACTCACCATGGTCTTACTGTCAGTGTATTTTCATGGCTGCGTGTGGTTGTCTAGGAAAGAATGGCTCATATGTATCTCAACAACAGTAATCAACTTGGACGCGATTCAAACATACACGACACTTAATGCTCTACTATGGTAAATAGCCACTCCATGTCAGAGACACCTGTTTCTGGCTAGAAGCTGGTCATTTATATTTTGGGCCCGTTCTGTTGTTGACTCTCCAGATGGGGCGTTATACTCTTTTTTCATCTCTCACTTCTGAAGAATGTTGTAGTCTGTACCTGTTTTTCTATTCTTAAAAAGGAACAAGAGAAGCTGTATCTGTCCTCGACTGTTCGACTGTTGAAATGTGTACATTGAGATGTATACCCAATAATGTATACCTTGATATACGTACGCTGAAATGTATTTGCCGTATATGTATTCCTCTAAATGTATATCCTTACATATAAATGTATATATTCCAATTCCCCAATATGCATGTCCTGATAAGTATATCCCAACATGAATGTCGCGATATGTATACCATAATTTATATATTCTTGTACATGCATAAAACGATATGTTTACAGTGATATGCATGCCCCGATAGAAATAAACCAGTATGTACGCACTGATATGTACACTTAGGTATATATCCACTATTATGTGCCTTGATACGTATCCTGTGGATGTATCCACTATGACATGGATACACTTTCATTAGCTCCCTGGTTCATTTTAAATTCGTTGATCGTACAATCAACTACGGCGGTCTCCATATCGCGTTGTGGAAAAGGGGCGTGCCAACGGCCTTTCTTCCCTTTATAATCAGTAAGTACGCTGGGGATGTATATGCAGACCTTCATTTCTATAAGAACCCCTACTATAAGTTACAATGCTGGTTAGGGGTAGGCTTCATATTATTATTATTCAAATGACTATTCAAGTAACACCGCCCGATGTGGTCTCAATCAATGATGTATCCCCTATATAAGTTACCATATAGTACATTAGATATAAATGGCAGGAAATTGTAGATGATATAAATGGCAGGAAATTGTAGATGATATAAATGGCAGGAAATTGTAGATGCTAGTCATCGTTACTCTCATTTTATTATCGAAGAATGGGCCAGCTCAAATTACGGTAATACATCAAAATTGTGGCAACTAAAGCCACAAATGTAACTAACGTAAACAGAACAAACAACACAGTAAATAGAGACTTGATGTTGCCGTGTGAATCTTGTGAAAAACGGCCTACAAACAGAACAATAAATAAATGAGGAGCGAAGAGAATTCGTGGCCCTCCATTTTGGTGGGTGCGGCTTGCTCGGCCATCAGCCTTGAATGTTTCTTTCTTTCAGCACGTTTCCCCCAGGAAACTACCAATGCAAAGAAGTTTCTTTTGAACCAAACGATTCGTCGCGTACCAAAATGAGAACATAAAATAGCTACTTCTCACTGAGCATTCCCACCAAATTGCTGGCTAGCTTCATTCAGCTTTCTTTCGTATTCTGTTTTCATTTTCATTTACATTTCAGGTCGCGAGATTTAGATTTTAACCTTTGAACCCCATTCAGAGACTAAACATTACTTTTTCCGAGTTTTGCGTCACGGGCGGATGGCGACGGGACCACCCCGACTAGAGAAGTCGAAGCTGGGATTAAAGAGTTGGTTGTCAACACTCCGTGGCAGATCTTTGATATACGAGCCATGTTCAGGCTGTACAAGTGGCGATAACATACAAGGAAAATATGAAACGGAAAGATGTTGTGCTCTGCTAAACGCATTACCAACAAGATGGCGGCAAGACGTAAGGACATTTCTTAATCTATGACCCATCGCCTTAGTGGCTCTCCGGCGCACTTGAAAACATGAATTATCTGGCTTGTTTATTTATTTATTTGTAACGACCAACTGTTTATTGTTCTGTTTTTAAAAAGCGGTTAAAGAATATATATGACTGTTTATATTGCACTTCTGGCTTTGACGTTTATGGCAATAGTAGAAGGAAAAGGTTGCAGACTGCAGCACTGGCTCTTCGTGGACAAAAACGGAAATATGAAAAGTTGAAATGTAGATTTATATAACAGCGTATACCGATCTCTCGGCTTATAGCGTTTTTATACAGAACTGGACAAACAAATAGATACAAAAAGAAAAACAGGGATTAAGTGTAACATGTATCAATATATTAACCAATATCAAATCTAATCAATGTTTGTTTTTTTTCAACTACCAATTGTATTGAATTATGCGGCATGCATGGAAAGCATGTAATATATCGGTCCCGAAAGTTGTTGTCTGAGTGGACAGTATACGTTTCTATATCGGTCCATAAAGTTGTTGTCTGGGAGGACAGTATACGTTTCTATATCGGTCCATAAAGTTGTTGTCTGTGTGGACAGTATACGTTTTTATATTGGTCCCAAAAGTTGTTGTCTGAGTGGACAGTATACGTTTTTATATCGGTCCATAAAGTTGTTGTCTGAGTGGACAGTATACGTTTTTATATTGGTCCATAAAGTTGTTGTCTGAGTGGACAGTATACGTTTTTATATTGCTCCCTAAAGTTGTTGTCTGAGTGGACAGTATACGTTTTTATATCGGTCCCTAAAGTTGTTGTCTGAGTGGACAGTATACGTTTCTATATCGGTCCATAAAGTTGTTGTCTGAGTGGACAGTATACGTTTTTATATCGGTCCATAAAGTTGTTGTCTGAGTGGACAGTATACGTTTTTATATCGGTCCATAAAGTTGTTGTCTGAGTGGACAGTATACGTTTTTATATCGGTCCCTAAAGTTGTTGTCTGAGTGGACAGTATACGTTTCTATATCGGTCCATAAAGTTGTTGTCTGAGTGGACAGCATACGTTTTTATATCGGTCCATAAAGTTGTTGTCTGAGTGGACAGTATACGTTTCTATATTGGTCCTAAAAGTTGTTGTCTGAGTGGACAGTATACGTTTTTATATTGGTCCTAAAAGTTATTGTCTGAGTGGACAGTATACGTTTTTATATCGGTCCATAAAGTTGTTGTCTGAGTGGACAGTATACGTTTTTATATTGGTCCTAAAAGTTGTTGTCTGAGTGGACAGTATACGTTTTTATATTGGTCCTAAAAGTTGTTGTCTGAGTGGACAGTATACGTTTCTATATTGGTCCCTAAAGTTGTCTGAGTGATGTGATGATGATGATATAATCCCTTTAACTGTGAGCTGTCAGCTCTTGACACGTCCTCCTCAATTGTTGTAGTGATGTGTAGAGTGTGTTGACTATGATGGGGTGTGGTGGTAGCAGCAGGTTCTGCAGATCAGCCAGCTACGGGCACAAAGTCGGGAGGTGCTCGGCTGACTCCTCGTGGTCATGACATAATCTGCAGTTTGGTTCACGTTGTGGGTCTAATCTATTCAGATGTTTGTTGAGAGGGGCATGACTAGTTCTCAGCTTGAAGATCAAACTCTGGTCTCTTCGTTTTAGTTTCTTGGCTGGGTCCTATGGTTATGATTTTGCTTGGGTTTTGAAATATACTCGGCCTGTCTGGGATGTGGCCCACTGATCTAGCCACTCCTGTCTGGGATGTGGCCCACTGATCTAGCCACTTCTGTCTGGGATGTGGCCCACTGATCTAGCCACTCCTGCCTGGGATGTGGCCCACTGATCTAGCCACTCCTGTCTGGGATGTGGCCCACTGATCTAGCCACTCCTGTCTGGGATGTGGCCCACTGATGTAGCCACTCCTGTCTGGGATGTGGCCCACTGATCTAGCCACTCCTATCTGGGATGTGGCCCACTGATCTAGCCACTCCTGTCTGGGATGTGGCCCACTGATCTAGCCACTTCTGTCTGGGATGTGGCCCACTGATCTAGCCACTCCTGCTGATAGTTATTTTCCAGCACTTGCTAGCAGGTTTGAAGTGTGATCTGAGTGATGTGGACAGTACACGTTTCTTTATTGGTCCTTAAAGTTGAGAGAAATGCTTGTTAAAGTACCGTTTTATGTTTGATAATATGAACATGTAGTACCTATTTGAGATAGTAAAATGTTTCCGAGTTATTTGATGTTCAATTTCTTCTTTTCTGCGTTTGTCCTGGAAATGACGTTATGACGTTGTGTTGCAGTTTACAGCCAGGGTGTGATATCTGTTCATTTCGGCCCCAAACATCCGGTTTCACTTTGCTTTATTTTTGGATACCCGATTTGTCTTTCCACTGCGATTCCTATTTCTTAGCCAGACTACACCAGTGCAGCCTGTTTCCAGAACCGCCGATTGGATGTGGAATAGTGTCTTGGTCAGCTCTGGTTATCTGACCCCGGTGCAAACAGCCAGATATTATTGGCTGGCTGCTGTTAGCTCGTGCAGTGAGCACATCTTCGGCCTTTCGATCAACTTTAAATACATTAATACATTTACACGCTTCCGGTCATGTAGGAAAATCTAGTGTTTTTTTTTTTGTTGTTTTGGATTAAACTTGCTAATAAGTATTCTCGTGTTATATATCCTTTCTCTTTCTTTCTGTCTGCCTGTCTCTCTCCCCGCCCACGCCCCCGCCCCCCTTTCTCTCTCTCTCTCTCTCTCTCTATCTTATTTTTGTTGAATTTGCTCTAAAAAGTTGAATCAAACAAACTCAGTGGCTGGGTCTCAAACTTTCCAGCATCCAAAATTAAAACGAAAAAGCTGTTGGAGAACTCAGTTTTCTTCTTGCACAAGCAACATCGGCTGATCTGACTGTCTGATAGATTAGTTTTTGTCTCGTGAAAGTCAACGTCCATCCTAATGTAAGGTGCAATACAGTCTAGTGACCTGTCAGCCCTAGTGCAAGTCTCCATATTAGAACTCTGCACAACCCAAACAGAAGTTACAAAGTGGCTCTAAAGGATGATACGTACACTTCTAGAAAATCTCCAGTAATATTAGTGGAAAGAATGGGAGAATAAAACTTCATTATATTACTCTGGGAGAATAGCTATTACAATAATATTAGTAGAGCGAATGGGAGGGGAAAAAACGTGATTACATTATTCTTCAACAACAGATATTACAGTAATATTAGCCAAATGAATGGGGGACAGAAAATGTGATTACATTTCTCTGGGAGAACAGATATTTCAGTAATATTATAAAAACGAATGGGAGAGAAAAAAAACATGATTAAATTTCTCTGGGAGAATAAATAACACCAAAATATTAGCGAAGCGAATGAGTGGGGGGTGGGTGGGTGGGTGGGGGGGGGGGGGAGAACTTGATTACATTTCTCTGGAAGAATAGATATTATAATAATATTAGCGGAAGGAATGTGAGAATAAACTAAATGATATTTCACTAGGAGAGAAAACAGATGTTGCTTCTCCTTGGCAACCTTAACGTAGCGAACCGGAGAACAGACTATTTTACATTTTAAATAAATTGACGATTTGATAATCGCGAGTAAGCTCTTAGAAAAATGGTCGAACAGACCCAGACAAAGATGATTCATTCAAATGGATTTAAACTACTTGTTTTTAACGTTCTCCTATTGCCTTATATATGAAGTTCCTGTGTTTGTCTCTTGTTGACAAAATGTCTGGTTCGCTCTCACTAATATAACCTGGCGTTCTTGGCCATATCTTCTGGTTGTTCGTAGGACACACGGCACTAACGAATATTTCTCTTCGGTTTCAACTGTGAGATGTCTTTTTTGGGGCTCTAATGATAAGACTCGAGCTCTGGCCTTCTCGTTCACCGCTCTATGTAAGGGTTACACTCTTCATTCTCATTTGTTCTTCCTATGTGGGTTCCAACTTATTGAATGCCTGGTTATGTTGTTATCCTGACATAATAGGCTCTCTTGTATGCATCACCGTTTTCTCTATTATAATCTCCAGCTGTATTATCCCTTTCTCCCTATAATCCCCAACTGCATCCTCCCTCCCTCTCCCTCTAATCTCCAGTTGTATCACCCCTTTATCCCTCTAATCTCCAACTGTATCACCCCTTTATCCCTCTAATCCCCAGCTGTATCACCCCTTTATCCCTCTAATCTCCAGTTGTATCACCCCTTTATCCCTCGAATCTCCAGCTGTATCATCCCTTTCTCCTTCTAATCGTTATCTGTATCCCCATTTTCCTTCTAATCTCTAGAAATATCACCACTTTCTCTATCAATCTCCGTTGATGTGCTTTCGTTATCACATTGCTAACCTAACACAAATTATGTGACGTAGATATCTGTAGATGAACGTCTGCAGTCGCCTGGATCAGAGACTCTTGGTAACCTCCCGTATTTCTCAGCTCCATAGTTGAACTCAATTTACAATAGTGATGAGCAGCCTAATAATTTTATTTTAGATGAGCAGTCTAATAATTTTATTTTAGATGAGCAGTCTAATAATTTTATTTTAGATGAGCAGTCTAATAATTTTAGTTTAGATGAGCAGTCTAATAATTGTATTTTAGATGAGCAGTCTAATAATGTATTTTAGATGAGCAGTCTAATAATTTTATTTTAGATGAGCAGTCTAATAATTTTATTTTAGATGAGCAGTCTAATAATTTTATTTTAGATGAGCAGTCTAATAATTTTATTTTAGATGAGCAGTCTAATAATTTTATTTTAGATGAGCAGTCTAATAATTTATTTTAGATGAGCAGTCTAATAATTTTATTTTAGATGAGCAGTCTAATAATTTTATTTTAGATGAGCAGTCTAATAATTTTATTTTAGATGAGCAGTCTAATAATTTTATTTTAGATGAGCAGTCTAATAATTTTATTTTAGATGAGCAGTCTAATAATTTTATTTTAGATGAGCAGTCTAATAATTTTATTTTAGATGAGCAGTCTAATAATTTATTTTAGATGAGCAGTCTAATAATTTTATTTTAGATGAGCAGTCTAATAATTTTATTTTAGATGAGCAGTCTAATAATTTTATTTTAGATGAGCAGTCTAATAATTTTATTTTAGATGAGCAGTCTAATAATTTTATTTTAGATGAGCAGTCTAATAATTTTATTTTAGATGAGCAGTCTAATAATTTTATTTTTGGATGAGCAGTCTAATAATTTTATTTTAGATGAGCAGTCTAATAATTTATTTTAGATGAGCAGTCTAATAATTTTATTTTAGATGAGCAGTCTAATAATTTTATTTTAGATGAGCAGTCTAATAATTTTATTTTAGATGAGCAGTCTAATAATTTATTTTAGATGAGCAGTCTAATAATTTTATTTTAGATGAGCAGTCTAATAATTTTATTTTAGATGAGCAGTCTAATAATTTTATTTTAGATGAGCAGTCTAATAATTTTAGTTTAGATGAGCAGTCTAATAATTTATTTTAGATGAGCAGTCTAATAATTTTATTTTAGATGAGCAGTCTAATAATTTTATTTTAGATGAGGAGTCGTTATAAAAAGTAGATTTAAATGTATTGGATATCGATTTATGGATGTTACATTGAAGCAGGATCAATATATTTGCTGCTGTAGAATATTTACAAGTTTACATAATACATACAACAGTTGTAATTGACATATTCATAACGATTTCTTTTTTCTTTTTCCAGGTTTGGTTTCAAAATCGCCGAACAAAATGGAGAAAAAAGCACGCAGCAGAAATGGCCACTGCTAAAAAGAAACAAGAACAAGCAGAAGATATGGAAGGCAACTCGGAACCGGAGGATGAAAATGGCGATCATGTTTTAAAGGGCGACTGCAATTTTCTGGATGGCGTCGATTTATAAACAGAAAACTGGTACAGAAGTAACTTTGAGAAATGTGCGAGCGAGTAGAATTACCGATTACTCTGTCCAACGGTTGGTTAGCGCAAACATTGGAAGACTTCTTGGCATGGATAAATCATTGTGTGTTTATTACACACGTTTCCATGGGGACTGCAGAAGCGACCGCAGACATTCACATGAAAGAATTCAGCATCCACAATTTTCACAGAATCACCTTTAACATCATGATCGGCTGTCATCGTTATACCATTTGGTCCATTCTGAGCGTTACCTCGTAGTCATTATTTGCCATTGAGTCGAACTACGGAGCGAACTCTCCTCTCAGCTTTGGACAAACCTCACTGTTTTATTTATTTCACCAGCTGTCGGCTATTATGCACAATGACGGTGTCGTAATAGGACAAATGTATTCTATATTTAGTTTCCCGTTTCTGTGTCAATCTAGATTTCATAATGTGCGAGAATGTGGAGCTTGTTATCTACAAGGACCTTATCTTTCTTGATATTTACCGGTGAAGGTAGCTATATTCTGTGTTAGAACCTCTCTCCTTTTGCTTTGTTGATTCTGAGCTTGAGTTTTCGCTTCATAAATGTTTCCGTAGCTGTCTGTAATAGTCTCATCACTGTGGTAGAGTAAATGAATCTTCTGATTATATGTTGTATAGCCACGATTACTCCTTCTTTCTATTATTGTTTTCATCAATTTGTGCCTTTACAAATGTTCATAGAATGTCTCTTTGCTAAAGGAAGCTAATTTGTGTTCGCCAGTGTCGTCAGTGAATACTTAAACATGACGCAAATTGAAAAAAAAACATTCAGTTGAGTTAACTGCATGGTTTTTTGTTTTTTTTAACCTGCGTCGTCTAAAGTATGTTCTCCGAATTCATATTCTGCACCTTTTTTTTTATTTGCAACGTGAGTGGTGCCCATTTAGTTGTTCACAGATGTGCCGGTTCTAATTGTTCTGTACTGCAGCATGTATAGAGAATATACTGTGTTATTGATATATTTAAGTCACCATTTTGTGCTTGTAGCACCCAGTCTTCGGTCTTGTAGTGTGTATGGTGTCTCTTTGTTTCATATTCCTGGTTGCAATCGCCTTCACTCACATTTTTGTTGACTCTTATGGTATTTGCATTATTTTGAATATTGTTGCAAAACACAATTATTCTATATCTCATTCTTTAATTTCTAATTTAGTCTGTCTATAAAAGGTCTTCTCCAAACTGTTCCATTGTGTCTTGACTCTGTTTCAAACCAAATTTGCAGTTTTTGTGGAACTCCACTTGACTTGTACCATTTTAATAATTGTTTGTTATGTTCAGTGTTTGGACCTTATTTTCTTTCTATCCTTTCCAAATGTTTTTTATTTCACTTGTATATTATTATCAATTCTTTGTTGAAGTCTGTATGTCTTCAGAGACATTGTTTGTTGAAGTCTGTATGTACTCAGAGACATTGTTTGTTGAAGTCTGTATGTCCTCAGAGACATTGTTTGTTGAAGTCTGTATGTTCTCAGAGACATTGTTTGTTGAAGTCTGTATGTCCTCAGAGACATTGTTTGTTGAAGTCTGTATGTCCCCAGAGACACTGTTTGTTGAAGTCGGTATGTCCTCAGAGACATTGTTTGTTGAAGTCTGTATGTCCTCAGAGACATCGTTTGTTGAAGTCTGTATGTCCTCAGAGACATTGTTTGTTGAACTCTGTATGTCCTCAGAGACATTGTTTGTTGAAGTCTGTATGTCCTCAGAGACATTGTTTGTTGAAGTCTGTATGTCCTCAGAGACATTGTTTGTTGAAGTCTGTATGTCCTCAGAGACATTGTTTGTTGAAGTCTGTATGTCCTCAGAGACATTCTTTGCGTGGTTTGGTTTATTCTTGTCTATTGCTCTTCCTTTAACATTGCGTGATTTTGAGTTTGGTTTCATCTTGGTCATCCCACTGTTCTGTTCAGTTCGCATTCTTAATATAGTCAGTAAGACAGTCACGTGTTCCTTCCAGGGCATCTGTCAACGTGCAAGCTTCACATGAATAACCTCGCCACAAACGTAATAATGAATTCACAATTTGAGCGTTCTATCCACGCGCTGGCTGTCAACAGACATAACATGCACTGACACACGTCAATATTACACACGAACTTTCGCTTGTGTTGTTCTGCTTGTGCACTCATAGCACAGAACGGGCAGTCCTACGTCAGCGAAAGTTGTACAAAGTCTTGCAATATTTATGTCCTGTGGTGTTAATGATTGTCCTTGTAATGCCGTTCATATTTTTGGATTGTGATCACTGCTTACATGTCACTGTAAGGCATTTCTGTTGTTATTTTTGTTCATTTTCTTTGAAATAAAATTTGCTATTGTTTTTGTTGTTTTTCGTTCACACAGTCACAGCTCAAGGCAAAGAACGTTGGCAGACATTGAAAGTAAAAGACAAGGCACATTTTGTTGACATGATATTTTTGCACATTTTTTTGTATTAACTTCTGACAAATTGTATTGTTTCATATCTTTCAATTAAAGACACAATTTCATTACTGTCGTGTGTTTAGAACAAGATATTCATCCCTATTACCTTGTCTAATTAGGTGGGACGTCAGTTAGGTAGGTACGTAGGTAGCCCGCTCAGGCCACACGGGTCATCGAGCCAACCGTTCATTAGCACGATGAGGGGCTGAGTTCCGATTTGAACTAACCAGGTTGTGTGTGGACGGCCACGGGGGAGAGGTGATGATGGAGCGGGAGGTTTCCAAATTTGGATGCCAAAGAACTGCATCAAGATCTGATGGGCGGGGAAGTCCTCGATCCGGCGTGTCACGTGCTCTAATAGGACCAAACGGCGACGGTTTAGCATAGCAAATATGCTTCCGAGGCCTGTCTATCAGGTGACTTTATTGAGACCTAGCCGTACCAATACATCGCAAGAATTTGCCACTGGATGGGCACGTGAAAGGCTTCTAAACGTTCTGCAGAATAGTCAAGATTACGAAACCGTACATCACAATAAGGGCGGTACAAGTTCGCAGCTTGGTTTTCAGTGAAAGCTTCTGCTGGTTCCAGACTCAGTGCTGGACGTTTGATGTGGCAGCATCCAAACAGAGTCTTCTAATGATGTCCGAATGGTTTTGTACTTCCAGGTTACGTTACTGTCCAGTTAAATGAAATCAGATGTCCGAATGGTTACGTGCGTCCAGGTTCCGTTACTGTCCAGTTAAATGAAATCAGATGTCCGAATGGTTTCGTACGTCCAGGTTCCGTTACTGTCCAGTTAAATGAAATCAGATGTCCAAATGGTTTCGTGCATCCAGGTTCCGTTACTGTCCAGTTAAATAAAATCAGATGTCCGAATGGTTTCGTGCGTCCAGGTTCCGTTACTGTCCAGTTAAATGGAATCATCAGTTGCCTGCGAAAAGAATTCCTTCTGTTGTAGAATTGCAGCCAGGGCTGTTCGTTTATTTCATGACATGATGAAGCCTTCTATTAGGTGTGAATTGTCCATTTCAATTCAAAGTTGACAGTTCTCCATTAACTCTTTTAGACCATCTAAAACTTGGTAGCATTTATCTCTAATATAATGTAATCCAAGCAATAAAAACTCTTGCTGATGACAGATTTTAACAAAAACAATCTTTTAGACAGTTTCATCATACAAGAGAAGGAGATAGTGTCAACTTTTCCACCAAGATTTATTAAGCAACCAAATAAACTGTGGCAGTACAAAAGAATGCCAACAGCCAACCTAACTAAACAACGATATTTGAAAGGCACAAAAATGTATGCCCCTATCCTTAAAAATGTCCTTATTATCAAAATGTCAACCTCTGTCTTCAATCAATTAATCAATCAATTAATCAATCAATGAATTCCTTTTTAGCTCCCTGTGGAGCATTGGTGTTTAACAAATGCATGCAAGTGAACAAATGTTGACCTTGCTGTACCTGTTAGTGGTTTTGTGGCTTTTCTCTCACTGTATATCCATACAGGTGTTCATTCATTATTTACTGAATTCAGATTAAATGCAATCCCCTTCATAGTTTTCGTAAAGCTTTTACCTTTTACAGTGATGTTAATATAGTATAGCCTAGACAAGAGAACACAGCGGCTGACACTGAAAACTGACTAGGTCAGCATTCTGGTCTCGGTGACAGCTGCTGAAAGTGAAAATTGAGTAGGTCAGTATCCTGGTATCCATGACAGCGTCTTAAAGTGGAAACTGAACTGGGCAATATGCTGGTCACCATGGCAGCGTCTGAAAGTTTAAACCGAATAGGTCAGTATCCTGGTCACCATGACAGCGTCTGAAAGTTTAAACCGAATAGGTCAGTATCCTGGTCACCATGACAGCGTCTGAAAGTTTAAATTGAACAAGGCAGCACTCTGGTCTCTATGTCTGTGTTAACGCAGCTCGATCACTTGAGTACGCCCGTTTGATCTGAGATAACTGCTGTCTTAACTGTTGATTGACAGAACTGTTAGAACGTCTCACAGCGATGGAAATTGTTCGCTACCCAGTTGCAGTACACTGCAGTCTAAGATGTAAATTGGTAATTAACTTAGAATTACAAAAGGTAAGGCAGTTAAGAAGCGAACTGCACCTCATCTCACTAAACCTCACTTCACAAAAAGTGAACACCTCTTACAAATAGTTTCGAACACTTCATTCCCCGCGGCAGCGTCTGCTACCCGACTACAATCGACGTGACCTATTTCAATGACTTGTACTTGAGTACAAGTGTCAAGTCATAAGTTATCTCGTCAGCAGCATCGTGTTCCGTGAACGCCCGGGCTGAGCAGCGGATCCCAGCTATACCGTGCACGCCACAACGGGTAAACCCCAACTACTCAGCAATATCCATGACAGAAATATGACATTCATATTACTTTTTGTAAAATTGTATCTACCGGAAGAACAAGACATTAACAGCAAGCTAGCGCCGTTCATGTTTAGTCTGTATGCAAATGAACGTATATTCAAATATGTGTTCTTAATTGGCCATGCTTTGTTTCTTTCGTTTCCTCACAACACAGTCAAATGATTGATTTACCAATCGAGCATCAAGTGTGACTTTAGTTGCCGTGAATTAACTACTGTTTACATGTCTTGGTTTTGTATTGCAATGTAGATATTATGGCAGACTGATATTTTGTCACGAAATATAATATACTCGTATGTTTTTATATGAATGGGTCGGCGAAAGAGAAAAGGCCGATTACTTCAGATTACTGGATGAGGTAGTATGCATGAGTGTGACAAGTGTAACGGGACTATATCATTCAAATATTCAGCTCCCGTAAGTGTGTGTGCGTGTGTGCCTGCGCGTGTGCGTGTGTCTGCGTGTGCATCTGTAAGTGTCTGCGTGTGTTTGTGTATTATATATATATATATATATGAATGAGTGGTGTGGAAGATATGGACCATTTTTGCAGTTAAATAAAACTATAACTGGACATTGGAGTTTCTGTACATTTATATATGTTCGTTTCTGACATACTCAATAACATGTCTTCTGTCTATAGCGCACCAAAACGATTTTCATGTTGAATTTGATGTTTGGCTTGACTTATGCTGTTTACAGTTGCAGGCTGGTCTTGGCGCTTCAGCTAGGATAAATCTCTTAAGTTCACTAAGGTGAATGACGTGTTGATATGCTCACACATTTTAGCAGTCAATTGTTTTCCTTAACTCTGTTGTTTATTTAAACTGGAAGAAAGAAGGCTATTTTTTCCCCCAAACCTGCAAGCGGTTGCTGCGATCTTCCCTTCTGTTCACAACCTTCCCTCCCACAATATTTCTGGAGAATTTATTTACTCAGTCACACTCGCTTTCTCACTAATCATCCACGCGTCTTTTGAGCTTAAGCAAGCTCTGACCCGCGATAACATTGTATGGCATGCGTGTGTTCTCGTGGCCCCAGATTTCTATTGTGTAATTTGCCAAAGCCTGCAGACCTTCCGTCCGGAGCTTGGAGGCCAGCATCAATATCCGGCCGTATCCAAGAAGCTTATCTGCTGACTTGTCATCCGCTCCTGGTCGTATACCAACTCTGTGTGTACAATGTCCAAGAGCTAGGACCTGCGACTTTACCAAATAAACTCCATAACTTTTGCCGTTAGCAAATCTTTCACTTTCTTTAAATTTGACAAAAGTCAAATATGTTTTCCCCTTCAAGCAAACACAGTGTGAGTTCTAGGTTTTATAAACGGTTCGCTAAATATATTGATTTTATTCATTGTTAATGTCCGCAATTCAAGGAACATCAGACCATACCAGCAACAGGTACGTCTGAGGGGTAAGCAGGTCGACTGCTCGGTGTGCTCAATTCCAAGATCAGACTGGAGAAAGAAGGCACTCTCTCGTGATAAACGCTACTGTTTATCATAGAATCCACCGCATCATGGTTACCCGCGCTCAGTGCGTTGTTCGCAGCAATGTTTGCGCCCCGAGTCCCACGTCCATTACTGAACGCCGGCTCCACCGTATTCATCAGATGTTATAGGATTGTCAACAATACCTGACAAATTTATAGTTTCTCATTTCAAGATAAAGCGTTATTTATGCGTGGAATTGAATGGTCATTCAGGAAGCATTTTGATAACAGAACTAGATTTATGTTTGTGTGTGTGCGGCTGTCTACGATTTGTGTTGAGATTTGGAAGAGTATGTACATGCGTTAATAAACATTATTTCAACTATTATTTACTGCGAGTTTTTGTTAATGATAATATATTTTTCCAGATTGTCCTATTTCTGTCTATAATCTGGTCTTCAAAATCTCGAAGACTATATTATATTTATCTACGTGTTATTTTCTGGAATCATACGTATTCTCTTGTTCTTAAATGTGGAAAATGGCTCATAGAACCGGCTACGTTGGACCAGGGCGTTCACAAATGTGCTCAGTCCCTTTCATCTCTGAAAGTGATGACGACAGAGCACGAATTCTGTAGCCCCCGTGGCGGTTCCGAAATTGTCCCCTGACTTCGTCGGGTACCCATTTACAGCTGGATCGACTGGGAAAAGCGGTCATACTGTGAAGAGAAAAAAGACTAAGATATAACCAATATGTCAAATGCAGCCAGACGTCATTTGAAACCAGTACACTGGGGATATACGCCAAGCTCACAATCCCTTGGCCACATTCCCTTTTCCTTTTGTACAAAATGTCAAGATTCTGTCATTGTGAGGCCATTATTATCAAGCAGTGTGGGACGATGAGGCTAACGTCTGGTCAGGCAAAACACACTGATCAGACAATGTTAGCCATAGTCAGGAGAAATATACTGGTCAAGACCCTCACCTGACCTCCTCGTTGGTTGCCCTGGAAACGGACTGCTGTCGAGAACAACAGTATGGTTAACAAGGTGAGGTTCGACGTGATCCCCATAGTAGTGAGTGACACGCAGATGAAGCCAAGCATTGCCCAACCGCCTGGAGGACCCCGGTCCACTACATCAGCACGCTCGGGATGTCAGGAAAGCTACTACATTCTGCCACATGTGCCGTCCTTTTCAGGTCGCACAGATGGGTTACCAATCCATTGTGGGCATTAGCAACAAACCAACCAACAAACCAACCATCCAGTAGTGTTAGTCAAACATGCAGGTCATATATCGGTCCTCTAGAGGCGTGCTGCTAGCTTTAAGGATTGTATTCTTCTAATTCTTCATATCGCTCCCAAGGGAGCATAAGACTACGATTGCAAATTATTCCTTGCAGGTAGACTGCCCCCAAACAATGTACGTGTTCTTCGTGTGAGTGGTCTGTATTTTATATTTTACATGATGAGGTTGCTAACCTCATGCACTACCTTCATTGGTTGGCTTTTACTACAAGCATGGTGTGAACAGGCGTTAATCTCTTCTGCCCAGTAAGTGACCCCGGATAGGAGCCGGGATCAGGACGATAAATAAAGTCATTATTGTAATAATCCTCTCTTGCTCTATAACTTTCATGAAGAAATAATGACGATCAACCGAAGAAAGACTGCGACAAAGTTCTTCTGTGTGTTATTTCTGTGAGACTTTGTTTCACATGACTAGGCTGTCAATTCAGGCTATATTTCTCCTGCTTCTCTACATAGGTTCCTTCAAAAACAACGAAAATCAGGCAGCTAAAACAAGGAATTGTGGAGAAGTCAAGCAGTGGATCAATACCATAACTGCACATTGTATGGTATTACAGTTACCACGGTGACGTGGCTTGAGCATTTAATCGTAGATGGAATTCACCTGGAGCAGTTTAGGTTCAGAGTCTGAGATACTCAGTGTGTGCTTGGGAAGAAGCTATTGAAGACATGGATTCTAATAAATGCTCTTAAACTCAATGAACCACTTACATTTGCATAAACACTTTCACTTACATCAACACTCACACCTCCATTCACACTCACACCAACACTCACATCAACACTCACACCAACACTCACACCAACACTCACACCAACACTCACACCAAAAATCACACTCACACCAACACTCACATCAACACTCACATCAACACTCACACCAACACTCACACCAACACTCACACCAACACTCACACCAAAAATCACACTCACACCAACACTCACATCAACACTCACACCAACACTCACACCAACACTCACACCAACACTCACACCAACACTCACACTCACACCAACACTCACATCAACACTCACACCAACACTCACACTCACACCAACACTCACACCAACACTCACATCAACACTCACATCAACACTCACACCAACACTCACATCAACACTCACACTCACACCAACACTCACATCAACACTCACACTCACACCAACACTCACACCAACACTCACATCAACACTCACACCAACACTCACATCAACACTCACACTCACATCAACACTCACACCAACACTCACATCAACACTCACACTCACACCAACACTCACATCAACACTCACACCAACACTCACACTCACACCAACACTCACACTCACACCAACACTCACACCAACACTCACATCAACACTCACACCAACACTCACATCAACACTCACACCAACACTCACATCAACACTCACACCAACACTCACACTCACACCAACACTCACACTCACACCAACACTCACACTCACACCAACACTCACACTCACACCAACACTCACACTCACACCAACACTCACACCAACACTCACACCAACACTCACACCAACACTCACACTCACACCAACACTCACACCAACACTCACACCAACACTCACACCAACACTCACACCAACACTCACACTCACACCAACACTCACACCAACACTCACACCAACACTCACACCAACACTCACACTCACACCAACCCTCACACTCACACCAACACTCACACCAACACTCACACCAACACTCACACTCACACCAACACTCACACCAACACTCACACCAACACTCACACCAACACTCACACCAACACTCACACCAACACTCACACCAACACTCACACTCACACCAACACTCACACCAACACTCACACCAACACTCACACTCACACCAACACTCACACTCACACCAACACTCACACCAACACTCACACTCACACCAACACTCACATCAACACTCACACCAACACTCACACCAACACTCACATCAACACTCACACTCACACCAACACACACACCAACACTCACACCAACACTCACACCAACACTCACATTAACACTCACACCAACACTCACATCAACACTCACACCAACACTCACATCAACACTCACACCAACACTCACATCAACACTCACACCAACACTCACATCAACACTCACACCAATACTCACATCAACACTCACACCAACACTCACACCAACACTCACACTCACACCAACACTCACATCAACACTCACACCAACACTCATACTCACACCAACACTCACATCAACACTCACACCAACACTCACATCAACACTCACACCAACATCACATCAACACTCACACCAACACTCACATCAACACTCACACCAACACTCACACTCACACCAACACTCACATCAACACTCACACCAACACTCATACTCACATCAACACTCACACCAACACTCACATCAACACTCACACCAACACTCACATCAACACTCACACCAACATTCACATACACTCACACCAACACTCACACCAACACTCACATCAACACTCACACCAACACTCACATCAACACTCACACCAACATTCACATACACTCACACCAACACTCACACCAACACTCACATCAACACTCACACCAACACTCACATCAACACTCACACCAACACTCACACTCACACCAACACTCACACCAACACTCACATCAACACTCACACCAACATTCACATCAACACTCACATCAACACTCACACAGCCATTCACACCAACACTCACACCAACACTCACATCAACACTCACACCAACACTCACATCAACACTCACACTCACACCAACACTCACACTCACACCAACACTCACATCAACACTCACACCAACACTGCAATCAACACTCACACCAACACTCACATCAACACTCACACTCATACCAACACTCACACTCACACCAACACTCACACCAACACTGACATCAACACTCACACCAACACTCACATCAACCCTCACACCAACACTCACATCAACACTCACACTCACACCAACACTCACATCAACACTCACACCAACACTCACATCAACACTCACACTCACACCAACACTCACACCAACACTCACACCAACACTCACACCAACACTCACATCAACACTCACACCAAAACTCACATCAACACTCACACCAGCACTCACATCAACACTCACACCAACACTCACACCAACACTCACATCAACACTCACACCAACACTCACATCAACACTCACATCAACACTCACACTCACACCAACACTCACACTCACACCAACACTCACACCAACACTCACACCAACACTCACACCAACACTCACATCAACACTCACACCAAACACTCACATCAACACTCACAACAACACTCACATCAACACTCACACCAACACTCACACCAACACTCACACCAACACTCACACCAACACTCACACTCACACCAACACTCACATCAACACGCACACCAACACTCACATCAACACTCACATCAACACTCACACCAACACTCACATCAACACTCACACTCACACCAACACTCACACCAACACTCACACCAACACTCACACCAACACTCACATCAACACTCACACCAACACTCACATCAACACTCACACCAACACTCACATAAACACTCACACCAACACTCACATCAACACTCACACCAACACTCACACTCACACTAACACTCACATCAACACTCACACCAACACTCATACTCACACCAACACTCACACCAACACTCACACCAACACTCACACCAACACTCATACCAACACTCACACTCACACCAACACTCACATCAACACTCACACCAACACTCACACCAACACTCACACCAACACTCATACTCATACCAACACTCACATCAACACTCACACCAACACTCACACCAACACTCATACCAACACTCACACTCACACCAACACTCACATCAACACGCACACCAACACTCACATCAACACTCACACCAACACTCACACCAACACTCACACCAACACTCATACTCACACCAACACTCACACCAACACTCACACCAACACTCACACCAACACTCATACTCACACCAACACTCACATCAACACTCACACCAACACTCACATCAACACTCACACCAACACTCACATCAACACTCACACCAACACTCACACCAACACTCACACCAACACTCACACCAACACTCACACTCACATCAACACTCACACCAACACTCACACTCACACCAACAATCACACCATCACTCACACCAACACTCACACCAACACTCACACCAACACTCACATCAACACTCACACTCACACCAACACTCACACCAACACTCACACCAACACTCACATCAACACTCACACCAACACTCACATCAACACTCACACCAACACTCACATCAACACTCACACCAACACTCACATCAACACTCACACCAACACTCACATCAACACTCACACCAACACTCACACCAACACTCACATCAAAACTCACACCAACACTCATACTCACACCAACACTCACAACAACACTCACACCAACACTAACACCAATACTCACACCAACACTCACACTCACACCAACACTCACATCAACACGCACACCAACACGCACACCAACACTCACATCAACACTCACACCAACACTCACACCAACACTCACACCAACACTCACACCAACACTCATACTCACACCAACACTCACATCAACACTCACACCAACACTCACATCAACACTCACATCAACACTCACAACAACACTCACATCAACACTCACACCAACACTCACATCAACACTCACACCAACACTCACACCAACACTCACACCAACACTCACATCAACACTCACATCAACACTCACACCAACACTCACATCAACACTTACACCAACACTCACATCAACACTCACACCAACATTCACACCAACAATCACATCAACACTCACATCAACACTCACACCAACATTCACACCAACATTCACACCAACACTCACATCAACACTCACATCAACACTCACACCAACATTCACACCAACACTCACACCAACACTCACATCAACACTCACACCAACACTCACATCAACACTCACGCTCACACCAACACTCACACTCACACCAACACTCACACCAACACTCACACCAACACTCACACCAACACTCACATCAACACTCACACCAACACTCACATCAACACTCACACCAACACTCACACTCACATCAACACTCACACCAACACTCACACCAACACTCACACCAACACTCACATCAACACTCACACCAACACTCACATCAACACTCACACTCACATCAACACTCACACTCACATCAACACTCACATCAACACTCACACCAACACTCACATCAACACGCACACCAACACTCACATCAACACTCACACCAACACTCACATCAACACTCACACCAACACTCAAATCAACACTCACATCAACACTCACACCAACACTCACATCAACACTCACACCAACACTCACACCAACACTCACATCAACACTCACACCAACACTCACATCAACACTCACACCAACACTCACACCAACACTCACACCAACACTCACATCAACACTCACACCAACACTCACATCAACACTCACACCAACACTCACACTCACACCAACACTCACACCAACACTTACACCAACACTCACATCAACACTCACACCAACATTCACACCAACACTCACATCAACACTCACATCAACACTCACACCAACATTCACACCAACACTCACACCAACACTCACATCAACACTCACATCAACACTCACACCAACATTCACACCAACACTCACACCAACACTCACATCAACACTCACACCAACACTCACATCAACACTCACACTCACACCAACACTCACACTCACACCAACACTCACACCAACACTCACACCAACACTCACACCAACACTCACATCAACACTCACACCAACACTCACATCAACACTCACACTCACACCAACACTCACACTCACACCAACACTCACATCAACACTCACACCAACACTCACACCAACACTCACATCAACACTCACACCAACACTCACATCAACACTCACACTCACACCAACACTCACACTCACACCAACACTCACACCAACACTCACACCAACACTCACACCAACACTCACATCAACACTCACACCAACACTCACATCAACATTCACACCAACACTCACATCAACACTCACACTCACACCAACACTCACACCAACACTCACACCAACACTCACATCAACACTCACACCAACACTCACATCAACACTCACACCAACACTCACATCAACACTCACACTCACACCAACACTCACACTCACACCAACACTCACATCAACACTCACACCAACACTCACATCAACACTCACACCAACACTCACATCAACACTCACACCAACACTCACACCAACACTCACACCAACACTCACATCAACACTCACACCAACACTCACATCAACACTCACACTCACACCAACACTCACACTGACACCAACACTCACACCAACACTCACACCAACACTCACACCAACACTCACACTCACACCAACACTCACACTCACACCAACACTCACACCAACACTCACACCAACACTCACATCAACACTCACACCAACACTCACATCAACACTCACATCAACACTCACACCAACACTCACACTCACACCAACACTCACACCAACACTCACATCAACACTCACACCAATATTCCCACCAACACTCACATCAACACTCACACCAACACTCACACCAACACTCACACTCACACCAACACTCACACCAACACTCACACCAACACTCACACCAACACTCACACTCACACCAACACTCACACCAACACTCACACCAACACTCACACCAACACTCACACTGACACCAACACTCACATCAACACTCACACCAACACTCACATCAACACTCACATCAACACTCACACCAACACTCACACCAACACTCACACCAACACTCACATCAACACTCACACCAACACTCACATCAACACTCACATCAACACTCACATCAACACTCACACCAACACTCACACCAACACTCACATCAACACTCACACCAACACTCACATCAACACTCACACCAACATTCACATACACTCACACCAACACTCACACCAACACTCACATCAACACTCACACCAACACTCACATCAACACTCACACCAACACTCACACTCACACCAACACTCACACCAACACTCACATCAACACTCACACCAACATTCACATCAACACTCACATCAACACTCACACAGCCATTCACACCAACACTCACACCAACACTCACATCAACACTCACACCAACACTCACATCAACACTCACACTCACACCAACACTCACACTCACACCAACACTCACATCAACACTCACACCAACACTGCAATCAACACTCACACCAACACTCACATCAACACTCACACTCATACCAACACTCACACTCACACCAACACTCACACCAACACTCACACCAACACTCACACCAACACTGACATCAACACTCACACCAACACTCACATCAACCCTCACACCAACACTCACATCAACACTCACACTCACACCAACACTCACATCAACACTCACACCAACACTCACATCAACACTCACACTCACACCAACACTCACACCAACACTCACACCAACACTCACACCAACACTCACATCAACACTCACACCAACACTCACATCAACACTCACACCAGCACTCACATCAACACTCACACCAACACTCACACCAACACTCACATCAACACTCACACCAACACTCACATCAACACTCACATCAACACTCACACTCACACCAACACTCACACTCACACCAACACTCACACCAACACTCACACCAACACTCACACCAACACTCACATCAACACTCACACCAAACACTCACATCAACACTCACAACAACACTCACATCAACACTCACACCAACACTCACACCAACACTCACACCAACACTCACACCAACACTCACACTCACACCAACACTCACATCAACACGCACACCAACACTCACATCAACACTCACATCAACACTCACACCAACACTCACATCAACACTCACACTCACACCAACACTCACACCAACACTCACACCAACACTCACACCAACACTCACATCAACACTCACACCAACACTCACATCAACACTCACACCAACACTCACATAAACACTCACACCAACACTCACATCAACACTCACACCAACACTCACACTCACACTAACACTCACATCAACACTCACACCAACACTCATACTCACACCAACACTCACACCAACACTCACACCAACACTCACACCAACACTCATACCAACACTCACACTCACACCAACACTCACATCAACACTCACACCAACACTCACACCAACACTCACACCAACACTCATACTCATACCAACACTCACATCAACACTCACACCAACACTCACACCAACACTCATACCAACACTCACACTCACACCAACACTCACATCAACACGCACACCAACACTCACATCAACACTCACACCAACACTCACACCAACACTCACACCAACACTCATACTCACACCAACACTCACACCAACACTCACACCAACACTCACACCAACACTCATACTCACACCAACACTCACATCAACACTCACACCAACACTCACATCAACACTCACACCAACACTCACATCAACACTCACACCAACACTCACAGCAACACTCACACCAACACTCACACCAACACTCACACTCACATCAACACTCACACCAACACTCACACTCACACCAACAATCACACCATCACTCACACCAACACTCACACCAACACTCACACCAACACTCACATCAACACTCACACTCACACCAACACTCACACCAACACTCACACCAACACTCACATCAACACTCACACCAACACTCACATCAACACTCACACCAACACTCACATCAACACTCACACCAACACTCACATCAACACTCACACCAACACTCACATCAACACTCACACCAACACTCACACCAACACTCACATCAAAACTCACACCAACACTCATACTCACACCAACACTCACAACAACACTCACACCAACACTAACACCAATACTCACACCAACACTCACACTCACACCAACACTCACATCAACACGCACACCAACACGCACACCAACACTCACATCAACACTCACACCAACACTCACACCAACACTCACACCAACACTCACACCAACACTCATACTCACACCAACACTCACATCAACACTCACACCAACACTCACATCAACACTCACACCAACACTCACATCAACACTCACATCAACACTCACAACAACACTCACATCAACACTCACACCAACACTCACATCAACACTCACACCAACACTCACACCAACACTCACACCAACACTCACATCAACACTCACATCAACACTCACACCAACACTCACATCAACACTTACACGAACACTCACATCAACACTCACACCAACATTCACACCAACAATCACATCAACACTCACATCAACACTCACACCAACATTCACACCAACATTCACACCAACACTCACATCAACACTCACATCAACACTCACACCAACATTCACACCAACACTCACACCAACTCTCACATCAACACTCACACCAACACTCACATCAACACTCACGCTCACACCAACACTCACACTCACACCAACACTCACACCAACACTCACACCAACACTCACACCAACACTCACATCAACACTCACACCAACACTCACATCAACACTCACACCAACACTCACACTCACATCAACACTCACACCAACACTCACACCAACACTCACACCAACACTCACATCAACACTCACACCAACACTCACATCAACACTCACACTCACATCAACACTCACACTCACATCAACACTCACATCAACACTCACACCAACACTCACATCAACACGCACACCAACACTCACATCAACACTCACACCAACACTCACATCAACACTCACACCAACACTCAAATCAACACTCACATCAACACTCACACCAACACTCACATCAACACTCACACCAACACTCACACCAACACTCACATCAACACTCACACCAACACTCACATCAACACTCACACCAACACTCACACCAACACTCACACCAACACTCACATCAACACTCACACCAACACTCACATCAACACTCACACCAACACTCACACTCACACCAACACTCACACCAACACTTACACCAACACTCACATCAACACTCACACCAACATTCACACCAACACTCACATCAACACTCACATCAACACTCACACCAACATTCACACCAACACTCACACCAACACTCACATCAACACTCACATCAACACTCACACCAACATTCACACCAACACTCACACCAACACTCACATCAACACTCACACCAACACTCACATCAACACTCACACTCACACCAACACTCACACTCACACCAACACTCACACCAACACTCACACCAACACTCACACCAACACTCACATCAACACTCACACCAACACTCACATCAACACTCACACTCACACCAACACTCACACTCACACCAACACTCACACCAACACTCACACCAACACTCACACCAACACTCACATCAACACTCACACCAACACTCACATCAACACTCACACTCACACCAACACTCACACTCACACCAACACTCACACCAAAACTCACACCAACACTCACACCAACACTCACATCAACACTCACACCAACACTCACATCAACATTCACACCAACACTCACATCAACACTCACACTCACACCAACACTCACACCAACACTCACATCAACACTCACACCAACACTCACATCAACACTCACACCAACACTCACATCAACACTCACACTCACACCAACACTCACACTCACACCAACACTCACATCAACACTCACACCAACACTCACATCAACACTCACACCAACACTCACATCAACACTCACACCAACACTCACACCAACACTCACACCAACACTCACATCAACACTCACACCAACACTCACATCAACACTCACACTCACACCAACACTCACACTCACACCAACACTCACACCAACACTCACACCAACACTCACACCAACACTCACACTCACACCAACACTCACACTCACACCAACACTCACACCAACACTCACACCAACACTCACATCAACACTCACACCAACACTCACATCAACACTCACATCAACACTCACACCAACACTCACACTCACACCAACACTCACACCAACACTCACATCAACACTCACACCAATATTCCCACCAACACTCACATCAACACTCACATCAACACTCACACCAACACTCACACCAACACTCACACTCACACCAACACTCACACCAACACTCACACCAACACTCACACCAACACTCACACTCACACCAACACTCACACCAACACTCACACCAACACTCACACCAACACTCACACTGACACCAACACTCACATCAACACTCACACCAACACTCACATCAACACTCACATCAACACTCACACCAACACTCACACCAACACTCACACCAACACTCACATCAACACTCACACCAACACTCACATCAACACTCACATCAACACTCACACCAACACTCACATCAACACTCACACCAACACTCACATCAACACTCACACCAACACTCACACCAACACTCACACCAACACTCACACTCACACCAACACTCACACCAACACTCACACCAACACTCACACCAACACTCACATCAACACTCACGCCAACACTCACATCAACACTCACATCAACACTCACACCAACACTCACACTCACACCAACACACACATCAACACTCACACCAACACTCACATCAACACTCACACCAACATTCACACCAACACTCACACCAACACTCACATCAACACTCACACCAACACTCACACTCACACCAACACTCACACCAACACTCACACCAACACTCACACCAACACTCACACCAACACTCACACCAACACTCACACTCACACCAACACTCACATCAACACTCACACTCACACCAACACTCACACCAACACTCACACCAACACTCACATCAACACTCACACCAACACTCACACCAACACTCACACTCACACCAACACTCACACCAACACTCACACTCACACCAACACTCACACCAACATTCACACCAACACTCACACCAACATTCACATCAACACTCACATCAACACTCACACCTCCATTCACACTCACACCAACATTCACACCTCCATTCACACTCACATCAACACTCACATCACCCTTCTCACTCACACATCCATTCACATTCACACACACACTAACACTCACACTTTCATTCACACTCACACACACATCAACACTCACATCTCCCTTCACACTCACACCTCCATTCACATTCACACACACATCAACACTCACATCTCCCTTAACACTCACACCTCCATTCACATTCACACACACATCAACACTCACATCTGCCTTCACACTCACACCTTCATTCACACTCACACACACATCAACACTCACATCTCCCTTCACACTCACACCTCCATTCACACTCACACATACATCAACACTCACATCTCCATTCACACTCATACCAACACTCATACCTCCATTCACACACACACCTCCATTCACACTCACACCAACACTCACACCTCTATTCACACTCACGTATCTATTCACATTCACACCTGCATTTCCATTCACGCCTACATTCACACACACACCAACACTCACACCTCAATTCACACTCATACCTCCATTCAAACCTACATCCGTACCTACACAACGCAGTTATCCACACACTCAGTTTTGCCTAAGGCCACATTCACACCCACGTTTACACCCATATGTACACATACACACACACATTCCCACCCACAGCCACACAAACAACAATATTCCCACCAACACCCCGACCAACACCCACATTCCCACACACAGCCACACACACGCACACATTCCCATCCACAGCCACACAAACAACAATATTCCCACCAACACCCCCATTCCCACCGACACCTACACTCCCACCCACACCAAACATCCACATTATCACCCCCACCCACACCTACACCCCCAACCCACATTATCACCCCCACCCACACCAACATCCATCCACGCCCCCCTCCCCCCCCCCCCTCCCCCCAACCAACAGCCACATCCACAATGCCAAATAAATCGAAGATAGTAATTATTGCCACTCAGGGTGTCATAATGAAGAAGTAATTCTCTGAGGTTTTCGATTGTTTTTTTTTCTTCTGATATATGATGACAATTTCCTGCAATCGCAGATTCGTTTTACCTAGAAGAATCGGGTAACTATTTACAGTTGGATAGTCTAGATCGTGACGCGACCAGGGTATGCATTTGTCAAGCTATGCCATTGTATGCAAACGCTCTAACCGTGCTAGCACTGGAATACTGGCATCTTAAAACTCTTAGAAATACAACACGAAAATTCACGAAACAATTTGAGAACCTTTGCATCAGACGATTGTTTGGTGCTGTTTTTTATGGGTGAATGTACTGAGTGATGTTTTTTATGGGTGAATGTACTGTGTGATGTTCTTTATGGGTAAATGTACTGTGTTATGTTCTTTATGGGTGAATGTACTATGTTATGTTCTTTATGGGTGAATGTACTGTTTGGTGTTCTTTATGGGTGAATGTACTGTTTGGTGTTCTTTATGGGTGAATGTACTGTTTGGTGTTCTTTATGGGTGAATGTACTGTGTGATGTTTTTTATGGGTGAATGTACTGTGTGATGTTCTTTATGGGTGAATGTACTGTTTGGTATTCTTTATGGGTGAATGTACTGTTTGGTGTTCTTTATGGGTGAATGTACTGTTTGGTGTTCTTTATGGGTGAATGCACTGTGGGATGTTCTTTATGGGTGAATGTACTGTGTGATGTTCTTTATGGGTGAATGCACTGTGTGATGTTCTTTATGTGTGAATGTACTGGTTGGTGTTCTTTATGGGTGAATGTACTGTTTGGTGTACTTTATGGGTGAATGTACTGTTTGGTGTTCTTTATGGGTGAATGCACTGTTTGGTGTACTTTATGGGTGAATGTACTGTTTGGTGTTCTTTATGGGTGAATGTACTGTGTGATGTTCTTAATGGGTGAATGTACTGTTTGGTGTTCTTTATGGGTGAATGCACTGTGTGATGTTCTTTAATAGAACTCCTTGTTCATCATTCACGAGTGATGAAAACTAATTTCTCCGTTCCTCCATTTGGAATAGGTCAGGTAAGTCGATGGGTTTTAAGTTGACTAAGTTAGACCGATGCGCCTCTGGTTAGATCCTGAAAGCCACAACTACCATTAGACAGAAAGACCCGACACACAATCGAAGAAGGACAGGCATGTTCCTTGAATCGAAGCTACTTTCGTGACGTGGTACAGTTTAGCTTTATTTAAGAGTTTAGACTTATATCCCAACTATTTTTTCACGGCTCACACGTCTTGCCATAGCCAAAAAACCTGAAAGCGCTTACAACAGCCAAAAGAAAATTGAATTCAGAAGATCAACAATCTGGTAAGAGTATGGCCTAGATGTTCTTTACTGTAAAATGGGTGCCTAACGAAGTCAAGAGAAAATAGCAGAGTCGACATGGGAGCTACGGAGACTTTGTTTTGACATCAGCGTCTCCACCAATGAAAGTGGCTGAGTAGGTGCAGCGAAGTCGGTTCTATGAGCCAAGTCCAACTTAGAACAACAATTCAATCAGAGAAGCACATCTATTAGTCGATTACCACAGAAGGGAGGTAAGAACCTCAACAAATGCAAACTTTTAATATGACGTCTTCGCGCCGCCTGTGTTTGCGGATCAAAGATAACAATCAATGAACAATCAATAGCAAGCAGTGGAACTGCTGTTAGTTTATTTAGTTGTCACGGAGCAACAGGACGGTGGCTGATCAATACGCATGTCTTCACTAACGACCAGCAGATGATTATCACCATGATATCACTTTGCCTAACAGGTAAACTCCAGTCATGCTAACACATAGATTTCCAATAAGCTCGTTTGACGAGTCACGCTCTCGCCAATGTGATTCCTGAATAGAGTTTCACTAATTTTAATATGGATACAGAGATGTTCTCTCGCTGGATTTCACGTTCCATTGATTTCGGTACAAAATGATAATATACACAGCTTTTCTCGTACTCTCTGTCTGTCTCTCTTTCATTCTATCTCTGTTTCTGTCACTGGACCTATCGCAGCTATCTCTATTTGTTCATTTATTGGTCGCTTTGTCTTCAGTCTCCACTTTTATGTATATCCCTCTTTCTTTACTCTTTTTCTTTCTGTCATATCTTCTACTAAGCCTTTCTTTGCTTTGTTCTATTTCTCAATTCATCTTTCTATTTATTTCTGTCTTGATCTCTTTATTTGTTTCTCATTCTCTTCTCTCTCTCTCTCTCTCTCTCTCTCTCTCTCTCTCTCTCTCTCTCTCTCTCTCTATCATACTATCTCGATGCTTAGAAAGAAAAAAGTTGCAAAGAAAAAAACACCGATGAAATCATAGATTCAGCGCTTGGAACTACATCACTTATGCCTCAAAACTTGACTATGAATGCTAAATCTGGATATTCACCTAGGAATTGGTGAAGACCATTTTTCTTTTAATGAGAAGCTTATATATATATATATGAAGGCACACTTGGCTTTATTGGCAGAGTAGAGACAAGAGGGCCCACCAAAGTCGAAAATCGACGAAGGTCGATGCATAGACTTTAATTCAGTTACGAATTCTTATGGAGATTCTTAAGAGCTCGGAGGACACAAACTAATTCTTTTAGGAGAAGAGGACTTCGAATGAGATCCAACAGGGGCTGGTGTTGATGGTTTGGAATCTGAAGTGTTAAGGGGGACAGCAGTTGGTTGTGCTGGTTGCTTCTTGAAAAAAAGAGAGGCCATATCGTTTTTCAGATTGATGTCTTCTGTCTTTCACCAATAAATTTTAAGGAACGGACTATTTAATGTTATTGCCCAGTGTTTTCTGTTGAAATTGGAAGCCACCCTTTTCCAGCATGCAATTGCGTCCTCTGATGATTCTTACCCTCTCTTCTTTGGTAGCCATTACCATAGGCTGAGTTGTATTTTCAGACGCGGCTTTCTGTTCATTGAAGTCTTCTTTGTTCTGTCCTCATCATTTAAAGAGCGATCGTGAGATTCAAGTAACTATTTGTTGTTAACCCTTCGAAATCATTCATTAGGGTGGGACGGTTCTGTAACTAACACAACACGGAATGGAAGGGGGGGGGGGGGGGGGGGGGTATTCCTGAGCCTACCAAATGGTAGAAAAATAACACTGTGAGTGGCAACTGGAAAATTCTCTGAGCGGATTTAGAGGCACTGAAGGCAGCAGTAGAAGCAATGCTTACAGGCGAAAGCAATGAAAGCCAGATAGTTCTGTTTACAAATGCCCTGGCCGTGGTTACAGCACTAAAAAGCCAGAAAAATACTCAACTTAATGATTTAAGAGCAGTACTCTGTCAACTATGCCAGCAGTTCGCACTAAAAAGAGTAGTGGTACAGTGGGTCCCATCCAACTGTAACATCCAAGGCAACGAGGAGGCAGACAGACTGGCAAAAGAAGGTGAAGGCTACCACAACCAGATTCTAGTGTGACCTACGAAGAGTCCTAAAGGTTTATTAGGGCCAGATACATGACCAAATGGGAAACAGAACACACTGGCTACACAAAAAATGAGGCCTACTACCAGCTGAACAGAAGAGAGCAGGTCGTGGTCTTCAGACTCCGTACAGGCCACAACAGACTGAGGTACCATCTATTCAATAAACTGAAGATAGGTGGCACTGACGAATGCACCTGTGGTACAGGGAAAATGACCGCTGATCATCTGCTGCAAAATTGCCCGACATACGAAGACCAGAGAAAGCACATGTGGCCATCACTAGTGGCAACACTAGACAAGCTTTATGGCTGTGTCGACAGCCTCAGGATGACAGCTGCTTTCTTCGAACAAATTCAAGTTGACGTCTGACAGCGTACGAAGAAGAAGAAAAAGATTCATTAGGGTGGAAATAAATCATTCGGGTGAAAATCAATCATTAGGGTGGAAATCAATCATTCGGGTGGACATCAATCATTCGGGTGGACATCATTCGGGTGGAAATCAATAGTTTGGGTGGAAATCAATCTTTACCAACGTTTTTCAGATTGTCCTCTGATAGTTTTGATACTGTCCAGAATTTGGAATATTTTCTAACGTACTTCTATTGTATTATTGCATTGTGTTTAGGTCGCTTCTCAACATCTTGATATAGCTATAGTCTACTTCCGTCTGATATAGTAAGATTGAAATGGTAACATTACTCCTTGGCTAATAGGCTCCAGCAAAGAAGTTATGTATGGGAGATACACTACTTGAACGTCTCTGAGAACCAGAACCACAAGTCTTGGGTGACTTGCAGCATTATCCAGACTTGCAGCATTATCCAGACTTTACAGCATTATCCAGACTTGCAACATTATCCAGACTTGCAACATTATCCAGACTTGCAACATTATCCGGACTTTACAGCATTATCCAGACTAGCAACATTATCCAGACTTGCAACATTATCCGGACTTGCAACATTATCCAGACTTGCAGCATTATCCAGACTTGCAACATTATCCAGACTTTACATCATTATCCAGACTTGCAGCATTATCAAGACTTGCAGCATTATCCAGAAGCAGCAGGATATAAAATGGGATATTATGTTCTTTGAAATAATCCTTAATGCCATACTTGAAATCATATGGATAACCAAGTAGTAAATAATTCACCAATCAGTCTGGCTTATTTATTGGGCTTAACATGAACTGGAAAAGAAAACATGAAATAATTGTTCAATGCCTTAGGATTTTCTGAATAATAAATAAGCATATGCTTCGGCTGGTAGTTGTCAGATGCATTTGCTTCTATCATCAGAGTAACCTAACATGGACAGTTTTACATCTTGGATGACGTCATCCAAAAGAGGTTCATCTCATCTATGTGGAGTTTGCTGCGTTTTGAAGATCTGCTGTTTTTTGAAGATCTGCTGTTTTTTTGAAGATCTGCTTTTTTTTGAAGATTTGCTGCTTTTTGAAGATCTGCTGTTTTTTGATGATCTGCGTTTTGAAGATCTGCTGCTTTTTGAAGATTTGCTGCTTTTTGATGATCTGCTTTTTGAAGATCTGCTGTTTTTTGAAGATATGCTTCTTTTTGAAGATCTGCTAGTTTTTTAAGATCTGCTTTTTGAAGATCTACTGTTAATTTTAAAATCTGCTTTTTGAAGATCTGCTGCTTTTTGAAGATCTGCTTTTTGAAGATCTACTGCTTTTTGAAGATCTGCTGCTTTTTGAAGATCTGCTTTTTGAAGATCTACTGTTAATTTTAAAATCTGCTTTTTGAAAATCTGCTGCTTTTTGAAGATCTGCTTTTTGAAGATCTGCTGTTTTTTGAAGATCTACTGCTTTTTAAAGATCTGCTGTGTTTTTTTTAAGATCTGCTGCTTTGTTTAGCCACCATCTTTTGAAATTTTTTCATGCTGCACTGAAACAGCTTGTACAGCAGCAGTATATACACTAGCTTGATATCCACCTGCTGCTGTCTTATGTAACTGTGATATTTTCTTAAATGTTTCCAACCATCTTCTGCTAGTTCATAATGACTCTGCCACCTATGTTTTTTTCTTTCTAGCTTTCTTCAATAATGTTTGATCATTGCCTGGATCAGACCTTGACTTAGACGAATTTAACTTGCTTTCCATCGCACCATATAAACTGTGCTTCTTTATAATTAGCTAGATTATTGCCGTCACTCCAACACTTTAGCTGTGTTCTTAGCAATTGAGTTGACTGTAGTGCGAGGTACACCTAACTTGTGGTCTACTTCAGCATTTCTTCTTCTGCTGCTGCTTATTCTTTTTCTGTTCTTCTTCTTCCTCTTCTTCTTCTTTTTCTTCTTGTTTGGTTTTCGTCCTAAAAAAGAGGTTGGTTCATAGTTTACAGTGAGGTTGCGATATCTCCGCATTTAACTTAACGTAACTTTTTTATACTAATCTAGAAGACTCTGCAGAATCTGTAAACAACCAGTTCCTTTTACATTTCCTTCCTCTTAAATGCATTAAATGATCCCTGCCTCCACTACTTCCTGTGGCAATGTATTCCAAGCATCCATCACTCTCTGGCTAAAAGAAATAGTTTCTGCCTGACACAAGCCGGTTTTAGTTGACCTTATGTGGGTACCTGGTTTGCGATCCCTATTCTCTTAGCCAGACTACACTAGTGCAGCCTGTTTCCAGGACCGACGCTTGCAGTCGGAATAGCCTGACGAGCTCTGGTTCGTTGACCCTGATTCAAGCAGCCAGCAGCTGTCAGTTCACTCAGCCCTACATTTTCATAATTTAACATACATGTGTTTAGACACAAAAATAACTAATATTAATGTGTTTCGTCAAACAAATAAATAGTGTTTCTCTATTTAGTCAAAAAATAAGTCGTTTGAGTGTGTTTTTGTCAAAAAAATAAGAAGTCTTAATATGTTTAGTCACAGCTATCAGAAATTCAACGGGGACAAATTAAATAAATGAACACACTGAACGACTTTTTTTTTTTTTTTTGCGTTCGCCTTATTTATCTATTCCCCAAGGCGTGTGTGCGTTACACTGTGGTTTTTATTTTGCGCCTGTCGGCCCAGTGCATCCGACTTCAGCATGCATTTTATGTAAGGGTCTGCTTCATCCTGCATTTTCTAAGGGTTTGCTTCCCTGGGGTAACGGCCGGTGCTGTGATGGGGATCGAACCCAGCACCTTCTGGTTGTGAGCCGTGCCACTTAACCACTAGGCCACGCCGTCCCCTACTGAACGACTTCATTTCAAAGACTGAATTATGTAGGTAAGAAGATGGGTTGCGTGGAGCATACAATTGTGATAATGGTGATGGTATTTACATAAGTACTAACAATTTATAAATGATAAATAGTGAAGCAACTAAACTTCAACCGCCGAAAGTCGAGGTACGCATGTCTGCGTGTCTGTGTGTGTACGTGATTGCGTGTGTATATATATATATATATGTGTGTGTGTCTGTGTAAGTGAGTGTGTGTGTCTGTGAGTGTACGTGAGTGCGTGTGTCTGTGTATGTGAGTGTGTGTGTCTGTGGGTGTACGTGAGTGCGTGTGCGTGTATGTGTGTGTGCGTGCGTGTGCGTGTTCGTGTGCGTGTGCGTGTGTGTGTGTATATATAAAGACTTTGACTTCCTGTGCCAAGCAAGATGGCTGCTTCCTCTGTTTACAGGAAAGATGACTTCCAGTATTCAAGAGGTGACCATGCGTTTCTATAATTATAAGGTAGCGAGGTCCAACATCAGGGTCTGACTCAACACTCATCGAATACGTAAAATCGTGGACCAAGTGATCATTAACTCCCATTTAATAAATCGGGAGATCTCACGAAGGATAAGAGCTTCATACTGTAACAGATGCGAAACGTCGACGCTAGGGCTCACACCTTCAACAGTATAGTTATTACAGCCATGGTATACAGCTGCGAGATGTGGAACCTACGAAAAGATGATGCACATAGATGCCCAACGAGCGTTGGAGAGAAGAACATTGCAAATTTCCATTCATGACCAAATCCGCCACGCAGAGATCAGAAGTCGAACATCCTTCTCTGACATCATAAATGTCGCGCTATTACGAAAATACGAGTGGGTCAGCTATGTGGTGCGCATACCGGATAACAGATGGACACGCAGAGTGACGTCATGGTGGCTATACAACTTTACCCACCCTCGTGGGCGACTGAGGATGAGGTGGAGAGGTTGCATAACAGTGGCACTGGGCCCAACAAGGCAAAAGAGCGAAATGAGTTTACTCAACACTTGGCATCAGGTCTGATTGTAAAAGTAAAGTAAAGTATCCCATAGCATTACTGCCGTAGGGGTGTGAGGTGTTAGTGATCAAAGGCTTTCAAAGTTATTCAAAGGATTTCAAAGGCTCGGCTATTTGAGGGCGGTAGCCATCTCCTCTCACTCGCCGGTTTTACTTCCCGGACTGAACAGGTACCCATTTAAGGCTGGGTCGACCCCGAAGCCATTGCGGTCTGAAAAAAACATTACTGCCTCAACTGGGGAATAAACCCAGGACCACTTAGATGCGAAGCTAGCGCGCTAACCACTGCGCTACGCGGCTCCCTGAGGTCTGATTGAATACCAGAATTTTGAGAATTAAGATGTCATCCCCACTAACATTTCATCCATTGTTAAATTTACAAGCATGTCCTCTTCTGTCACAATGTCCGCTGTTATGGTTGTGTTTTTCATCATTGGTAGTCTGAATGTGTTCTGTAGTGGCTTCTTCGCGGTATGCACTAGCGTATTGTTGCATAAGTGCAGTTGAAGCTTTCTTCCTGCCAATATAAGGTCACTTTGCTTGATTGAATTTGTTTTGTGTCAAATCGTTTGCTGTTCAAGGCTTCAAGTATCTATCAAAGTTTGTTTGCTTCTATACCGAGGTTGACAGATTGTGTTTTATCTTTCCAACTATCTCTCCTTGTCTAATTAAGTGGTATGCTGTATTAACCAGTGGCTGCTGTTGGAGCAATGTTTGCTTCGTGCGATTGCTGTCTTTCTACCACGCTTCTAGCATCTGACATGTCATCCTCTAGACGTTCTAATTCTTCACTCCAGTAGGTTGTTTTTTGTTGTTTTTTTTTGTTTTGTTTTTTTGCGTTCGCCTTATTTCTCTATTCCCCAAGGCGGTGTGCGTTGCACTGTGGTTTTTATTTTGCTCCTGTCGGCCCAATGCATCCGACTTCAGCATGCATTTTAAGTAAGGGTCTGCTTCCTCCTGCATTTCCTAAGGGTTTGCTTCCCCGGGGTAACGGCCGGTGCTGTGATGGGGATCGAACGCAGCACCTTTGGGTTGTGAGCCGTGTCACGTAACCACTAGGCCACGCGGTCCCCTCAGTAGGGTTTGTAATTAATCATTGCCACTCTATGGATTGTTGCATCATCTGTTTCCAAAATAGCTTTATTTAAGCTTCCAACCATGGTTTCGTACTGCTAGATCGTGGTCTCGCGTAGTTTCTCTGTAAGTATATAAAAACTGTCACAGTCAGCTCTTATATAATTCCAGTGAGGCAATGGCTTCTGTGTTTTGGTGAACATTTTCAATAAGTAGCCCTCGCATTGTATGCCAGTGGTCGCTACTTGTGGTCGCTGCCTGCGGTCGCTACCTGTGGTCGCTACCTGTGATCGCTACCTGTGGTCGCTACCTGTGGTCGCTGTCTCTGGTCGCTACCTGTGGTCGCTGTCTGTGATCGCTACCTGTGGTCGCTACCCGTGGTCGCTACCTGTGGTCGCTACCTGTGGTCGCTACCTGTGATCGCTACCTGTGATTGCTATCTGTGCTCTCTACCTGTGGTAGCTGCATGTCAGTTGACAGAAAACTTCTCTAGCAATAGCATTGTGGATATGCTCTCTAGAGAAGGCTAGATCTGGAGTGGATATCGTGCGTTATCTTCTAGAACAAAACTGGGTTTATCATCCGGTCTATTTATTAGGTGGAGATTCGTATCTGTTTCCCAGTCCTCCACTTCATCCTCTCTGCTATTTGTATGTGTATATCCTAATCTGTCGGAATGGCTATTAAAGACGCCGACAATTATGCAGTGGGAGCTCTTTACTGTCATGTGAGGCAGCAATAAGTCTTTCGCTTGTGGACCATAGAGGTTGTAAATGCTAAGGTAGTGAGTGTTGTTCGCAGCACCGTCTTCCCCTTTTATTTCAGCCCGGTTATTTGTGTTGACTGGCACCTCGCTGCTCACAATCGAGTCTCCTGAAAGTATTACAGCACACCGCATGTACGTCCTTCACGGTCTAATCTGAAAATCTGCTTTCCTCTCACCGAGAAGCTGTGTTTGCTGTTCATGTGTGCCTCGCAAACACACGCCCCATCATTGTGATGTTCATGTAACTGTTTTGATTTGTTTATTCAAAACTCTTTCCGCATTCTACTGTAGTATGCTACGTGTTCTTGGTAATTGGTCAGTAGTTTTCCCACTTTCCCTTCTTGAAGCTAAAACAAGCTGGATACAACGAAATAGCACCAAACATAGAAATAGCACAAGAGAAATAAGAAGAAGGTTTGTAAAGACACGAAACAACAGGTAGAGGACTCATGAAATGAGATAGAAGAGCTACATAGACAAGGAAATGATTAAGACCCGTACAAGGAAATTAGAAACACTGACTAGTGACTTTGAAATCGTCATTACACGTAATGGACGATGAAGATGATGATATACTGACAGAGAGCAAGGATATACTGACAGAGAGCAAGGATATACTGACAGAGAGCAAGGATATACTGGAGAGAGCAAGGATATACTGGAGAGAGAGCAAGGATATACTGGAGAGAGCAAGGATATACTAGAGAGAGAGAAAGAAGGAATGCTGCCAAGAAATCTATGAAAACACCGGAAAAACTTTTTACTGAACTTTGGAGAATGAGAAATAAGTGCCGGAACCAATGATGGATAACGTCGGCAAAGCAATACAAATCTTGAATAACGGAATACACGATGCGATGATATGCCGTCCGAATTTAGAAGGGGAAGCCAGTGTCCCAATTTCCATGCACTGTGTAAGTAGATCTAAAGCAGAGGGGAAGACAGTGTCCGCATTTACCATGCACTGTGCAAGTATACCTGGAGCAGAGGGGAAGACAGTGTCCCCATTTACCATACACTATGTAAGTAGATCAAGAGCAGAGTGGAAGACAGTGTTCCCATTTACCATACACTGTGTAAGTACATCTGGAGCAGAGGGGAAGACAGTGTCCGCATTTACCATACACTGTGTAAGTACATCTGGAGCAGAGGGGAAGACAGTGTCCGCATTTACCATACACTGTGTAAGTATATCTGGAACATTGCTCAAAACATGGACAAGATCTGTTAATATCTTACTTTTTTAAGAAAATCCACGCCCCCGGTACAGTACTATTGCTTCAATAACTCTTTTTTACAAAATTGTCCTGCGAATCAGTTTGAAGAGGACAGAAAGACGCCTAAACGAAGAAGTACGTGAAGCACAGACAGGTTTCACGCATAACAGGGACAGGGGGCATTGCATCCACAACATGAGAAACATCATCGAAAAATTCAGAGTGCAATGAAGACTTGCGCACTTGCTTTATAGATTACACCAATACCAGCACCCAGATACCGAGAACATCCTGAGAGACGGGGGTGGGAGAGTTGGAGTTAGGGTTGGAAGGTGAGTTAAGGGTCCCAAAACACCCGCTTCACCTAATCCAAATACTGTATCAAGAGCAACACGCAACAAAAGCTGGTGAAATATTATGCTAGTTTAAAGTACAAAAGAGAGCAAGACATGACTGCATGCCCCTTTATCTATTGAACATCTATGCAGAAACCATTATGGGAAATGCCAGAAACGACCAACTTTAGGATAAGTTACAATTGGAGGAATTGAAATACCAGAACTCAGATATGCTGACGACACAAGACGTAAGGAGGAACTGGAACAACCATGTCTGATTAGCTTCACATGTCGAATAACATGATCTTCATCGGAACGTCAGTTAAACCAAGACAATGACCATCGATAGAGCAACAACAGATTAAAAGTAGGAAATGAAGAAATTCAAAACGTCAGAAGTTTTTAATTGTTCTTCGCCATTATAAATTAGTGGTGGCTGTCGAGCAAGAAGCATCAGTGGAGGATATCAAACAAGATGCATCAGTGGAGGAAATCAAACAAGATGAATCAGTGGAGGAAATGAAACCAGATGAATCAGTGGAGGAAATGAAACCAGATGAATCAGTGGAGGAAATGAAACCAGATGAATCAGTGGAGGATGTCAACCAAGAAGCATCAGTGGAGGATGTCAACCAAGAAGCATCAGTGGAGGATGTCAACCAAGAAGCATCAGTGGAGGATGTCAACCAAGAAGCATCAGTGGAAGCTGTCACACAAGAAGCATCAGTGGAGGATGTCAAACAAGGTCTGAAGGAGAGTAACCAAGATAGTGCAGGGGTAAGATCAAATGAAGAACGAATGGCAGAACACTAAAAAGGAAATAAAACAACGTAGGGATGAGAAACGTGTAACATCCCACAAAAACTGATGAAGAATTGTAAGTCCGAGCTAAACTGCTGTATGTAAGCTCTCAGAATAGGACGAATATAACTGCATTGTCTAATGGTATAATTACGTCCAGGAAACTAAAATAGCGTAGCTACATTAAACTTCACAATGCTTTAGAAAAAACAACACGATATTGAAGGGTATTGTACCTGAACAACAACACGATATTGGAGGGTATTGTAGCTGAACAACAACACGATATTGGAGGGTATTGTACCTGAACAACAACACGATATTGGAGGGTATTGTACCTGAACAACAGCACGATATTGGAGGGTAATGTACCTGAACAACAACACGATATTGGAGGGTAATGTACCTGAACAACAACACGATATTGGAGGGTATTGTACTTGAACAACAACACGAAATTGGAGGGTATTGTACCTGAAATACAAGATCAATGAGTAGATATAGATACGATAACAAATATGTTCTGAAGAACACGTTGGCGAAGGCAGCAGAACTGGACAAAGATGGTGAATCTTACATAGCGACTGATTGGAGTGACGTTCTGCAAAGAATATGCGACATGATGATGATGATCGGGGCGAGGTCAGAAGACCTGTGGTCTCCAGCTGATTCCATGGGGAGGAATCAGTATAATTGTTATCATAGCATATGACGAAAGCTGATATCATCATATCTTTAAAAATAAACCCACAAATGTGTAAACAGTTAACCTTTTGCCTCACGTGTATATTGGTACTGTGTACTAGTCATTGAGCGCCCGAATATTTGTTAAAAGTGTCAAGTGAGGTTAAGACTTGTGAAGCTGATTGCACAGATTCAGCTTAAACAGAGCACGTGGTTATTTATATAAGCCGAGGGCAAAACTATAAATGCTAGCAACAAACGGTGTACCACAACTGTCTTCACAATCGACTAAAATAATGCAGTTTACCTGCATAATTCAAAATACCATTTATATGGTTTTGGGTGAGATTGGTATAATTTTTAAGAGAATATTAAAAAGGGGTGACACCGGGCTCAGTCTTTCGATCAGTATCTATCACGAGGTGGAATAATTAAAATATTATGGAATACAATAAAATGATACGATTTGGACTTGGTGAAAGACAAAGGTCATTCATTATCAATACTATCTGTCGCGTGATAATAATTGCTCAAGGATTGAAAATGTCACTTCATCCTATAACACATGAGAGAGAAAATAGAAATACATGTAGCGATATAAGTGCAGATTGAAGATTGTCGTGTCAGCAAAAACTAAATAAAAGCTAATAACACCAATGTTGCACCTTGCTCGCTACCTGGTCTCCTTGATGAGCAACTCCACAGACAATGATCTTCTGTTCAAGAAATTAAATGTTGGACGTACATACATCTAGCGGTCTGAGCAGGACAAGGACACAACAGAGCCGTTCTGTTTGTGTATGGGTTCCAACCGGACTGAAGTATCAACTGTTGGAGAGACGGACCTGGGAGTTGGAGAGATAGACCTGGGAGTTGGAGAGACGGACCTGGGAGTTGGAGAGACAGACCTGGGTGTTGGAGATACGGATCTGGGAGTTGGAGAGATAGACCTAGGAGTTGGAGAGATAGACCTGGGAGTTGGAGAGATAGACCTGGGAGTGGGAGAGATAGACCTGGGAGTGGGAGAGATAGACCTGGGAGTGGGAGAGATAGACCTGGGAGTGGGAGAGACAGACCTGGGAGTTGGAGAGATAGACCTGGGAGTTGGAGATACGGATCTGGGAGTGGGAGAGACAGGCCTGGGAGTTGGAGAGACAGACCTGGGAGTTGGAGAGACAGACCTGGGTGTTGGAGATACGGATCTGGGAGTTGGAGAGATAGACCTAGGAGTTGGAGAGATAGACCTGGGAGTGGGAGAGATAGACCTGGGAGTGGGAGAGATAGACCTGGGAGTTGGAGAGACAGACCTGGGAGTTGGAGAGACAGACCTGGGTGTTGGAGATACGGATCTGGGAGTTGGAGAGACAGACCTGGGTGTTGGAGATACGGATCTGGGAGTTGGAGAGACAGACCTGGGAGTGGGAGAGATAGACCTAGGAGTTGGAGAGACAGACCTGGGAGTTGGAGTGATAGACCTGGGAGTGGGAGAGACAGACCTGGGAATTGGAGAAACAGACCTGGGAGTTGGAAAGACAGACCTGGGAGTTGAAGAGACAGACCTTGAAGTTGGAGAGACAGACCTGGGACAGATTACAGTTCTTTAGAGAAATATGTTTTTTTACAAACAGCCTAGAACAAAGACAGAAAATAAAAAAGAATAACGTATTTAGTTATTCTTTACAATTCTATAGATTTCGATTATCGATTTTTGCTGAATGTGGATGTGTTGGACGGAAAGGTGCAAATATTGCAGCCAAGCTGTAAACGCATTCTGTTCTCTGGAATACATTCTGCTACTTAAGCCCTTTCAGGGTTTGGTAGTGGGAGATTGAAAACGAAGAAGAAGAAGAAGAAGAAGAAGAGGAAGAAGAAGAAGAAGAAGAAGAAGAAGAAGAAGAAGAAGAAGAAGAAGAAGAAGACGTAGATTATCGGTTTCCCCAAAAGCACATCTTTGAAACGAAGAAAAGACAACACACTTCTAAAAGCTCATCAAACCGCAACTCACCTTCGAAAGTTAGACAACACTCATTTATAAGAACTCAAATCCCCACTCACCTATTAGAAACAAAGACAACACCCTTCTAGATGCTCCCCAAACCATAACACAGTTTAAACGGAGACAACACCCTTCTAGACGCCCCCCCCCCCAAACCATAACACAGTTTAAACGGAGACAACACCCTTCTAGACGGCCCCCCCCCCAAACCATAACACAGTTTAAACGGAGACAACACCCTTCTAGACGCCCCCCCCCCCCAAACCATAACACAGTTTAAACGGAGACAACACCCTTCTAGACGCCCCCCCCCCAAACCATAACACAGTTTAAACGGAGACAACACCCTTCTAGACGCCCCCCCCCCCAAATCATAACACAGTTTAAACGGAGACAACACCCTTCTAGAAGCACCCCCCAAACAAAAAAAACAAAAAATTTAAACAGAGACAACACCATTCTAGAAGCCACCCCCCCCCCCCTCAAACCATAACGCAGTTTAAACAAAGACAACACCCTTCTAGAAGCCACCCCCCCCCCCCCAAACCATAACACAATTTAAACAAAGCAAACACCCTTCTAGAAGCCCCTCCCCCCCCCCCCCCCCAAAAAAAAATAAAAAAAAATTACACAGTTTAAACAAAGACAACACCCTTCTAGAAGCGCCCCACCTCTCCCAACCACAACTCACCTTTGAAAAGCTGACAATTCCCTTCTAGAACATGCCAGAACCAAACAGAAATTTTGGAATTTTTAACTGGCAAGATACTTTAATTTTTGTAAAAGATTAGACCCTATACATATAACTTATAGAATCGAGATAAAGGACATAGTCCTATAGATCAACCTTATAAAATAGAGAATGGTTTGTTCGTTCAGATATAACAATGGAAGAAAGGCTTACAGAGAAGACTGATGCAATCCGTCAATTAAACTTGATGAACAAAGATTTGATTCTATAGACAAAAATTAGCGAAGAAAGATTAGATTCTTTAGACAAAATTACACACAAAAGATTAAACTATAGACACAGCTTACAAAAACAAGATTATAATCCGTACATTAAACTTGGCGAAGAGAAGATTAGATTCTATAGGCACAACTTGGAGAAGAGTGATTAGATGCGGAAGATTAAACAAAGAACGGGAAAGGATTAAGTGCAATAAATATTACTTTTACTAAACCTTTCAAGGATTGGGTTCTGTAGATATAACTGAAGGTAGGACAATAGAAGATTAGATGACACTGATAGTAGCTATAGTAAAACTATAGAGGATTATGTCCCATATACAAAACTTATTGCAGAACCAACATGAATTAAACCAATCTATAAATCAATAAGCTTTAATAGCAATACATGTACAGAAGATAGGTCCATCGATCGAACTGTAGAATAAGAATGAAACAACAAGCCTGCCTCACATCCCCTTCCCTTCAACCGGTCCATCTTTTCTCGAGCTCCTTCCCACTCCCCTTCTCACGCACGCGCCCCCCTCTCAACCAACCCGTCTCTTCAACCAGCCCATACCCTGCCAATCTCTTCCCTCTTCCTGAAGGTGCTAGCTTTCGATAGCAGCATTTTTCTTGTTGCTAATTCTTATCACTTTCCTCGTATTTTTCGCTGCCGTCTCAGTGTCTTTACCCAATAGCGCACTTTAGCAACAACATAACCATTGCTGGGAACAATTCATACTTGACTATATCCTCTGTAGTTTAATAGAAAGACACACAATAGCTCGGATAATTACACTAATCGTGACAGCAACAAAAGCTTTACCGTTCCCCTTTTTCTTCTTCTTCGGATCTGTACTGGAAGTCAGACGCACTAAATCCGTGCTTTGTACTCGGGACGTATTTGGTCGGGCTTCAGGCCAGTGAAACAGGAAGACAAACAAGTGAAATAGAAAGAGACCAGACAAACAGGCAGACAAACCTCTTAAGCAGGCAGACAAACCAGTCCCATAGAGAAACGAGTGAAACAGACATACAAACCCGTCAAACACACATAAAACAAATTAAACAGATAAATTAGTCAACCGCGCAGACAAACAGGCAGACAGACTAGTAAAACTGACAGACAAACCTGTCGAACACACAGATAAACCAGACAAACAGGCAGATAGACCAGTAAAACCGGCAGACATACTTGTCAAACACGCAGACATCCTAGACAAATTCGCAGATAAACCAATCAAACAGGCAGACAAACCTGTCAAACAGATAGACAAACCAGACAAACACGCAAACAAACCAGATAAACAGACAGACAGACCAGTAAAACAGGCAAACAAACCAGTCAAAAACGCAGACAGACCAGACAGACCAAACAAACACGTAGACAGACCAGACAAACCTGCAGACAAACCAAACAAACACGTAGACAGACCAGACGAACACGCAGACAGACCAGACAAACCTGCAGACAAACCAAACAAACACGTAGACAGACCAGACGAACACGCAGACAGACCAGACAAACCTGCAGACAAACCAAACAAATACGTAGACAGACCAGACGAACACGCATACAGACCAGACAAACCTGCAGATAAACCAAACAAACACGTAGACAGACCAGACGAACACGCAGACAGACCAGACAAACCTGCAGACAAACTAGACAAACACGTAGACAGACCAGACGAACACGCAGAGAAACCTATCAAACAGGCAGAACAAACCTGTCTAACAGGAAATGAAACATAGGGAATTATGTAGTGAGACACTTATAACAGAGATACATAAAGTTAAGTCCTATAGACAGACCTTACAGTACAACTATGAAGACCTCTCTATCTATATTGGAAGAAAAACTAACATCTGGTCAGGCAAAATATACTGGTCAGAAATGTTAGTCAACATCAGATAAAACATATTGGACTAAACCCTCACCTTCGCTTTCTCGTAGCCCTTCTTGGAAACGGGCTGTTTTCATGGCAACCTGGCTAACAAGATGAGGAATCGACGCGATCCCCGTAGTAGTGAGCGACACGCAGAGGAAGCCAAGTATATCACAACCACCTTCATCAACACGCCCAGGATGCGAGGAAAGCTACTGCAACCTGCCACTTAACGTCCTTTATAGGGCGCACAGAAGAGTAAACCTACTAATTCTGGGCATTCGAAACAAACATCTATCTATCTATCTATCTATCTATCTATCTATCTATCTATCTATCTATCTATCTATCTATCTATCTATCTATATATCTATCTATCTATCTATCTATATATATTTATCTATCTATCTATCTATCTATCTATCTATCTATCTATCTATCTATCTATCTATCTATCTATTTATCTATCGATCTATCTACCTATTTATCTCTATATCTATCTATCTAATTATCTATCTATCTAATTATCTATCTATCTATCTATCTTTCTATATATATATATATATATATATATATATATATATATATATATATATTTATCTAAATATCTATAAATATATATATATATATACTTGTTTATATACATGTGTCAACGTATGTATGTAGCTAAGTATGTATGTCTGTATATGTGTGTGTGTGTGCGTGTGTGTGTGTGTGTGTGTGTGTGTGTGTGTGTGTGTGTGAGTATGTATGTACGAGCGTATGTTGACGTAACTTTCTACCTATTTATCAGCCTGGATCTCTGCCTCTGCACATCTAATATATATATTTATATATTTTTCTGCCTGTAAATCTGAGAAAATATGTTGAATGCAATCTCGTATATGTTACAATATAAGAAAACAGCCTGTGTGTTGCGTCTAGCAAATGAACTTCATCTGAAGACGATTTCATCGAATTCTAATGTAACTGGTTTCAGCTTCCTCAGAGGAGAATATGACGAAATCTGAACGTCTTTCGGTAGCACTTTATGAGAAGAGAACTCTCAATCCAGTCTCGTAAGGTGCCCTAGACACGCCCTTCCAGCCAGGCAGGACCCACGAGACAGCCCCAAATTTGTTGGAATTGAATTAAGGATTAATTTCCCCGGCGGCCCTTCTTGATGAAACGGGGCATCAGATTAATGACACCGCTGTCAGATTAATCATCATTACACAGCCATTTGAGGGTGAGGGTGTGGGCTAGCCAAGTTGGACAGCTACACTTTATATTGAGCGAGGTAAGCAAGACTTCAATTGTTGAGTAGGCTCGTGTCGCAAAGTATTGATAGTAAACGGAGTGGAGGAATGAGATGTCTTTATAACGTTTCAGCTGCAAACGATCTTGGGCATGAACGTATTGGTGAACGCTAAGAACAAATACAAGAAACTCAACAACAGACAATATTTTCAATGGAAGATGGTTTCTTCGTTGAGGATATACATGTCTTGGGGAGAGTGGCAGTGAAATACAATATGATTCGGTACTGACAAGGAGATATTTTCCTGTTCTTAAGTGGCGAGTCGGAGGTCATACAAGAGCAAGTAACAACTTTAAAGTCAACTCGTATGTTGTTGTTGCTTTTGTTGTTGCTTTTTGTTGTTGCTTATGTTGTTATTGTTGTATGCCCATGATGAGTAACTTTGCTCTTTTTTTAAAACTCCGAATAGGACGTCTAGGGGTGGGTTGCAGAAGCGTTCCTCACATCCCGAGCGTGCTAATGAAAGTAGACTAGAGCCCTAAAGGTTGTTGTGCTATGCATGACTTGATCTACGTGTTGCACACTATTACTGGGATAATGCCGATCCCTGAGTCAGATAGCCAGACTGTCATGAAACGGCCTGTTTCCAGGAAGAACTGCATAGAAGTGAGGTGAGGTCTTGGTCAGTACCTGACTCACATTGCCAGATCGTGGTTTTACTTGACCAGACGTTAGTCTGCTCCCCTTTCCTGACCAGACGTTAATCTCCACCGCCCCCACCCACCAGACGTTATTTCCTTTCCCCCACCAGACGTTAGTCTCCCCCCCCCCCAACCAGACGTTAGTTTCCCCCCCCCCCTATCAGACGTTAGTCTCCCCCACCAGACGTTAGTCTCTCCCCCCCCCACACCAGAAGTTAGTCTCTCCCCCCCCCCCACTAGATGTTAGTCTCCCCCCACCAGACGTTACTCTCTCCCCCCCCCAAACGTTAGTCTCTCCCCCCCACTAGACGTTAGTCTCCCCCCCCCACCAGACGTTAGTTTCCCACCCCCACCAGACGTTAGTTTCCCCCCCCCACCAAACGTTAGTCTCCCCCCCAGACGTTATTCTCTCCCCCCCCCCAGACTAGACGTTAGTCTCCCCCCAGCAGACGTTAGTTTCCCATCCCCACCAGACGTTAGTCTCCCCCCCCCCACTAGACGTTAGTCTTAGACCCCCCCCCCTCACCAGACGTTATTTTCCTATCCTCCACCAGATATTAGTCTCCCCCCCCTCCACTAGACGTTAGTCTCCCCGCCCCCCACCAAACTTTAGTCTCCTCTCCAGACGTTATTCTCTCCCCCCCCCTTCCCCCCAGACTAGACGTTAGTCTCCACCCCCCCCCCACCCATCAGACGTTATTCCCCCCCAGTCGTTAGTCTCTCCCCCCCCCCTCAGACTAGACGTTAGTCTCCCCCCCCACCAGCAGACGTTAGTCTCCCTCCCCCCACTAGACGTTAGTCTCAGACTTCCCCCACCCCCACCAGACGTTAATTCCTCTCCTCCACCAGACATTAGTCTCCCCCCCCCCCACACTAGACGTTAGTCTTTCCCCTACCAGACGTTAGTCTCCCCCCCCCCCAGACGTTAGTCTCCCCCCCCCTCCCCCAGACTAGACGTTAGTCTCTCCCCCACCAGACGTTAGTTTCCCCCCCCCCCCCAGAAGCAGACGTTAGTCTCCCCCCACCCCACTAGACGTTAGTCTCAGACCCCCCTCCCCCACCAGACGTTATTTCCTCTCCCCTACCAGATATTAGTCTCCCTCCCCCCACTAGACGTTAGTCTCACCCCCCCCCCCCCAAATCCACAATAGACGTTATTTCCTCTCCCCTACCAGACGTTAGTCTCCCCCCCCCCCAGACGTTAGTCTCCCCCCCCCACCAGACGTTAGTCTGCCCCCCCCAACAGATATTAGTCTCCCCCCCCCCCACTAGACGTTAGTCTCAGCTCCCCCCCCCCCTCCCGACGTTATTTCCTCTCCCCCACCAGACGTTAGTCTCCCCCCCCCCACTAGACGTTAGTCTCAGCTCCCCCCCCCCCCTCCCGACGTTATTTCCTCTCCCCAATCAGACGTTAGTCTCCCCTCCCCCACTAGAAGTTAGTCTCAGCTCTCCCCCCCCCCCCCAAGACGTTATTTCCTCTCCCCCACTAGACGTTAGTCTCATTCCCCCAGACATTAGTCTCCTCCCACCCCCCACCCCCCACCCCCCTTAGACGATAGTCTCTTTTCCTCAGCCCCCAGACCAGACGTTAATCTACTCCACCCCTCCCCCACCAGACGTTAGTCTCCTTTCCCCTTCCCCCCACCTCGCCATTGGACGTTAGTCTCCTTTCCCTGACCAAATGTTAGTCATATCTGCCTTCCCGCCCCCACCCTCTCCTAACCAGACGTTACTGTCTTCCATGCGCTGACCAAATGTTAGTCATCTCTGCCTTCCCGCCCCCACCCTATCCTAACTAGACGTTACTGTCTTCCCCGCGCTGACCAAATGTTAGTCATCTCTGGCTCCCCCCCCCCCCTCCTAACCAGACGTTACTGTCTTCCCCGCGCTCACCAAATGTTAGTCATCTCTGCCTTCCCGCCCCCACCCTCTCCTAACCAGACGTTACTGTCTTCCCCGCCCTGACCAAATGTTAGTCATCTCTGCCTTCCCGCCCGCCCCCTATTATAAATATAGGTAATGCTGTTCGAATAATTGATTAATTACTTGTGGAGTAAGTTTGTACGAGCTCTAATGAGGGCTCGGCTGTCTGTCAAGTGTCCTTTGAATTGAGGTGACGTATTGCAGGTAAAGACAGTCCTATACAAGACGTAGTCGTCGTGGGTTCGATACTTAATTGCATTCCTTACGGTCTTGTCCTACTTCATGTAGTTACCCTGGGTAGGCTGGAACTATTAGAGATCGGAGACTGAATCATTTTCTTTTGCTACGACAGGCAAGCGGCCAAACAGCTCTGCCGATCTGTGATTAAGTGAGTTACATAACTATATGAAATTCCAGGGAACTGAAGAAAGAGGGAAGGGAATCGATTTTGGAATTTCATATGTCAAATTTCGAGACGATGCACAAAAAGAGCAAAACAAGTCACACGCATCACCAACACAACCACATATCGACATAATACTTACAATTCTTTGAGACCATAGTTATGGAAGGACCTTCTATATGAGTCTACTAACTTTGACTAAACAATGCAGGGTCAGGGCAAATGTTAACCTAAGGGCTCAGAACATTCAAATACAATACACAATCAAATAAAGTGCAGTGTTGGGCACCCACAAGATGCCAGAGCTTGTCCGATGGCAAGTGAGCACTGCATGCATCTGAATATGTAGCGCCCCCCCCCCCACATTAAACCCAGTCCGGCCTCTGCCCATACATATACCAATACATACACACACTTAACTCAACTTAACGTCATTATAATGGTTTAGAAAACTCTGCAGTCTGTACACAAGCTTCATTTCCATTACCTTGCTCAAAAAACTATGCGCATTCAATTTATTCTTAAATGTATTAATTGTCCCTGCCTACACTACTTCCTGTGGCAATGCATTCCAAGTATTCGCCACTCTCTAACTAAAAAAATAATTTCATAATATCTAATCTGGACCTTTCTTTAGTTAATTTGTATTTATACCATCTTGTTCTTGTAGGCGGTTGTATTTTTTTTAAAAATTATTGTTATAGTCGAATTTATCCGTTTCTCTGATCATCTTATAAATCTGTATTAAGTCATCTCGAATTCTTATCTTTTCTAGACACTGTAGCCAGGTTTTTCTGAGTCTTTCCTCATAACTGTAATTCTGAAATCCCACTGTCAGCTTTGTCCCTCTTTTTTCTATCCTTTCTAGCATGTTTATATCCTCTCTATGGTAAAGACTCCACACCTGTACACAGTACTCCAATCTAGATCTAACTAATGCTTTTTACAGTGACTATCACTTAATTGCTCCTATGTTTAACATTTCTTGTTATCATATCTAACATTGCATTTGCCTTTTTCACTGCTACCTGAACTTGCTCACTCCCCTTACCTGTATGATCTATTCTAACCCCAAAGGTCCCTGTCCTTTTCTATCTTTCTAATATTGTTCTCTCCCATTCTGTAATTATGTTCCATAATGGATCTACCCATGTGGATGACTGTACATTTATCTACATTAAACTTCATTTGCCAGCTGACATACCATTCTCAAATGTTATCTAAATCCGACCACTTCCGCTTTAGTTGAGACACTACTGCATAGTTTTGTGTAATCAGCGAATTTTGCAATCAGCGATCCAATATCAATGTCTAAATCGTTTATATATATATATATATATTTAAGAACAAAATTGGTCCCAAACCCGAGCCCTGTGGCACTCCACTTTTTACTTCACACCAGTCAGAGTGCTCCTTATTTATGCCCACTCGCTGCTGCGCAGACACACGCACATAACACATACACACACACACACACACACACATATCCGAATTATAATCGGGGCTAGATGACTAACGCGCCTCACTGATAGGTAGAAACGGTGTTTTGGAAATTGGCAAACTAACCCCACTACAAATGAATGTGACAGTTGGTTTGTCCCTTCTTATGTTAAGTCGGCAACATTATAACGTAGACTTTTATTCTAATCAGAAGTGTGTACTGATACTATCACATCATACCATTCCTCATTATCAAGTATAGAGAAAACGTAGACTTTCAGTGCACATTACTGTGATGTGACATTACTGTGATATGACATTACTGTGATATGACATTACTGTGATATGACATTACTGTGATATGACATTACTGTGATATGACATTACTGTGATATGACATTACTGTGATATGACATTACTGTGAGACTAACCAAAGTGCTGACCGTAGCATTATGAGACAAGACTAATGGTCAAATCCCAGTCTTGTTTTAGATAACGATGAAGATGGACTGACTTTCATCTGAAGGTTGGAGTAAAGGAGAAGCAGGAGAAGATGAGTGAAATGAGTACAGCAAGGAGAATAATGAAGAATGTGGAAACTACTTGTATAACATGACGTCATGATAAATGTCAGAATGGGATATTAGCCGCACGTGTTGCACTCAATCACCCACGCAGGAGAGCCAGGTATTGACACTTTTGTCTTCCCTATAATAGTGTCTTCTTCTTCGGCGTTCGTCCTGAAAAGAATGTTTGTAATGTTATGTCGTAGTTTACAGCGATGCTGCGATACGTGCGCCTTTCGGGCCGACACATCCGATTTAAGTACATGGAACCTGGTTTATCTTCCTTCTTGATTTCCTAATCTTAGACAGACTCCACTAGTGCAGCTTGTTTGCAGCGTCTCCACTGAGAATCGGAATAAGGTCATGGTCAGGTCTGCTTCGCTTACCGTGACGCAAGCAGCCATACACTGCTGCATCTCTGACCCCTGCATAATTTAATCATTAGGATCGGGCTTATATTACTGTCAACTTTTATCGACGTATCGACACAGTGCGCATGCCCAAGTGTTGGGGAGTATTCTACAATACGTATGTCGGTAGAAACACTTAGAAGGAAAACATGTCATGTTATCGATGTGTGAGGACTCTGTTTTAGTACCCTTAGCAGAAATGGAACTAACCAGGCTGTGAAAGCCTAAGTGTATTAGGAACACTCACAAATTCTCGGAAGAGGATTTGTCTCGCGGCTCCAGGTCAAGTGGTGCCCTAAATCACAAGCGAATTTGCCCAGACGCTTCTCCCGTAATCATCTTAAACGGATAAATAAAACGGCCAAGCTATATAGAATATATATTTCTTAGTCCGATGTCTTTTTTTTTTTTTTTTTTACGACTTTCATCAGTGAATGTTTAGACCTTCCTTGCTGTTAATGAAGATAGACAGATTTCGGATAATTGTACGTATGAGCAGCAGTATAAGCGTTTTTACTCAACGCTCAATTCAAGGACAAGACAAACTAAAGGTGGCAAAATAAAATACGAAAATATGATTCGTCGTTCGTTCTCAGACTCCCTCTACCAAGCTGTGAAAAAGGATTTTACAAGTAGCAGAATGTAGTCCGGAAGTAGGAATGTGTTGTTTCGTAGTTTACAGCTTAACTGCGATATTTGCACCTTTCGATCCGACACATCCGATTTCCGCAGGTATTTTTGGGTACCTGATTATCCTTCCCTCTTCGATCACTTCTCCTTAACCAGTCTGCTATGTTGCAGGCTGCTATCCATGATCACCGCGTGGAGGTGTAGAAGGGTCGTGGCAGCTCTGGTTCATTGGCCCTGACGCTGAACTATGAGCCGCTGACCGCCGCAGCTCATGCATTTCCAGATACGAAAATAGGAAACTTTATTACCACAAATATGTAGTGGGATTAAAGAGCTCGAAATCGTAATAAAAGCAATCCTTGAAAGTGATTGCAAAAAATCAGAACGTTTATTTGACCGAATTGTGGATTATGTCTATACGGTAGTACGCTACCAATATAGAGGTATATCCATTAATTATATTACTTTGAAAATCAATAATATGGTACCGTATAATAAATCTTTACACACAACGGCACCCGAAATTGGACGAACAGGATCTGTCAAGCAAGTCATGAAAGGTAACTAAAATAGATTGTGTATGGGGTCAGCAAACTCATCATGTGAAAGAATTGTTACCAAAACCGAGTGCAAGTACTCGCATACATTCTTCTTGTAAGGAAACAGTTGCAGTGGGTGCCCTATGATAGTAAGCGGAAGGCTGACATTAATGTATCTATTGTTTTACGTATTAATTGGTTTTAATTAATGCACTGCTCCATTACATTTGAGGCTGAATCAAATGCCTACACGCATAGAGAGTTTCAAAACAATATTTGCTCAAGAAACGCCCATGACATACAAAATTTAAAAGCTTGTGTGAAGTCATGTACCAATTAAATAACAGCTTTTAGCACATTACATGAAATTCCGAGGTACTGACAGGTTGCCTACTTTAGATAGGTCGTCTGGCTGGGGGGAAAATCTCTTTGAAACGCCACATTCCAAGACCGACTAAATAACGGAACTTATAGTGTGCCAAAGTTTATAATTAATCCATGATCCACAAAGAGAAAGCAAAGAAATTCACGGAACAAAACACAACAAATCGCTGTTGATAGTGAACCGTTCACAGAACCCTACGCCGAAATCAACTGCATATCCATCTTTGCTTCCAAAAGAAGCTATTAAAGTTGACACATATAAGTTCCGTTATTTTGTCGGCCAATGAATGTGACGTTTCATAGGGATTCTCCCAGTGAGTCAGACGGCCTCTCTAAAGTAGGTCATGGCCCAACATAGAAATAAATGGGACGTCATTAATATTGTTTTACTTGAACGACTCCAGCAAAATGCAGGATGTCATATCTACCATCCGCCCAAGTGGGTACGGCTTTAAAAGACGTGTTAAATCTATATAACTAAGCGCACTAGTAATTATGAATGCACATGACGTCATAAACAATTTTTCCAAATGGTTGAAATAGAGGTTTTATTTTAGAATTTGAATGTACCACAGCCAACATTGGATGGGCTGTGATGGTCTGTCTGTATATGCTTGCTTATTCGCTACATCATGGACAAGATTATGTGAGAACTTCAATCTGTTGGACTAGATTTCAGGATGTAGAGGCTAGTATTTTGCTTGCTTAATAGTAGCAATTTAATAATAATAAGAACAATAATAGTCATATTAATAGCAACATTTTAATTGCAAAGATAATGTTTAATTCAGTTTTGAGCAAATGCGCAAAAAAGAGATCAACTGACATCACATCAGACAATCAGGGGGAGAGTAGACTAATGCCCGGTCAGGCAAAACATACTGATCAGACTATGTTAGTCAGGGGGGTCAGATAAAACATCCTGATCAGACTATGTTAGACAGGGTCAGATTAAACATCCTGATCAGACTATGTTAGTCAGGGTCAGATAAAACATACTGATCAGACTATGTTAGTCAGGGTCAGATAAAACATCCTGATCAGACTATGTTAGTCAGGGTCAGATAAAACATACTGATCAGACTATGTTAGTCAGGGTCAGATAAAACATACTGATCAGACTATGTTAGTCAGGGTTAGATAAAACATACTGATCAGACTATGTTAGTCAGGGTCAGGTAAAACATTCTAATCAGACTATGTTAGTCGGGGTTAGATAAAACATACTGATCCAGACTATGTTAGTCAGGGTCAGGTAAAACATACTGATCAGACTATGTTAGTCAGGGTCAGGCAAAACATACTGATCGTCTTCAGCAGGAGATACTCTTTGTTATGTGGTTTCATTAGTCATATCTTGTTAAATTTGTCTTGTCTTATAGATACTCGCTTTCATATTTTTGGCCACATCTAACGCTTCAAGAACTTATATGATAAGTGGTTAGGCGCAAAACACAATACAACGCACTCCGCCCTGCCAAACCAGGCAAACGATCATATGCAAAAATAAAAGGCGGCATTTAAAGGAATTGAATTTTGACTTCCGTGTTCTGATTCTATGATTTTACTAGTTTTTTGTTTCTGTTGTGAAAGTTTTCTCCGCTACTTTGAGTATGCCAGGACGATTTTTGCCAGTGGAACAGCACCACACATGGGTCACACATCGTCCCCCCGATGATGGCCTGTTGGGCTGAAGTTCGTCACATCACCAAGTGGTCATTATGTCTACTAACAGCTCAGATGGGATCAAGCCTCCTCACAGGTTGTATGTCATCCAGGTGGGCCGTGAACACTGACAGCACCTAACCCATCACCTAAAGCGGATTTGTCCCGAGTGTCGCTGTGAATTGACCTGATTAGGAATGTCAGTGTAATAGATACAATATTTGTGTCCTGTCTTTATAATCAATACCATCTGTCGCTTGTGAAAAATGGCGATACGTGTATATATAATATTAATATTGATAATTGAAATCGGGGCAATATTTTGAAAGCGATATCGTAAAATATTAGGCAAGCTGCTACGTAATTGTTAGAGGTATAACACAGGTTGGTCGCTTCTCAAAACTGAACTAGAAGACAAAACAGAACACATATATAGACAAATACGACAGCAATGATACCTCTAAAATTTGAGAGAGACAGAGAGAGCGAGAGAGAGAGAGAGAGAGAGAAATGGAGGGGGGAGGACAGAAGTATTATTTATTTTCATGTCACGACATGAATGGGTCTGCCATTAAAATAGTCTGTTCATATTAAGTGTCTGAACTATCATGAACAACAACAAAAACTATAAACACGTAGGCCTTTGTTCCCATTACTGGGGTCAACCTAGTGCATTTATAAGACTGAATAATAAAGGCCGAATGTCCATGCATTAGCCACTCAGGGTATGAACTAGATTTTCCTATGGTCCAATAGCCGCTCAGGGTATGAGGTAGGTTTTCGTATGGTCCTGCAGTAACCGCTCAGGGTATGAGGTAAGTTTTTACATGGTCCTGCAGTATCCGCTCAGGGTATGAGGTAGGTTTTTATGGTCCTGCAGTAGCCACTCAGGGTATGAGGTAGATTTTTGTATGGTCCTGCAGTAACCGCTCCGGGTATCAGCTAGGTTTTTATATGGTCCCGGAGTAGCCACTCAGGATATGAGGTAGGTTTTTGTATAGTCCTGCAGTACCCGCTCAGGGTATGGGGTAGATTTTTCTATGGTGCGAAAACACGGCCTCAAACAGCGACATAGCCATTGGAGTGCTGTGACAAGATCTAGTTACCAACACCGAGGTCTCCCGACGGACACAGATCATGGCCGCTCTGTTTCTTCGGCCACGTGACCCGCCTCTCTTAGTACGTCTCAGAGCCAGCTTTTTGTACCTGTCTCTGGAAACCAGGAGCTGAAAAAGACCGCACCCCTCCTGAAGTTGATCCAGCGGGCGCCGGCGCAACACCTGGCTGATACATTTCACCTCCATTCCATCTGCTCTGCGCGCTGCCTGGGGTTCTGCCATCATCCGTGGTTGTGGGAGACTAGTGGACTAGACCTGGTGTCTATGCGGGTAATTTGACTTACTTGACTTGATCTACTACACGCATCTCGTGTATCCAGTCCTGATTTCCTACACACATCTCGTGTATCCAGTCCTGATCTCCTACACACATCTCGTGTATCCAGTCCTTCTCCTACACACATCTCGCGTATAAAATACTGATCTCCTACACGCATCTCGTGTATCAAGTCTTGACCTCCTACACACATCTCGTGTATCCAGTCCTGATCTCTTACACACATCTTGTCTATCCAGTCCTCCTACACACATCTTGTGAATCCAGTCCTTCTCCTACACATATCTCGTGTATCCAGTCCTGATCTCTTACATACATCTTGTCTATCCAGTCCTCCTACACACATCTCGTGTATCCAGTCCTGATATCCTACACACATCTCGTGTATCCAGTCCTGATATCCTACACACATCTCGTGTATCCAGTCCTTCTCCTGCATACATTTTGTCTATCCAGTCCTTCTGCATACATTTTGCGTGGCTGGTTTTGATAGCAACTGCGTTCGCCTTATTTTATTATTCCCCAAGGCGGTGTGCGTTGCACTGTGATTTTTATTTTGCGCCTTTCAGCCCAGTGCATCCGACTTCAGCATTCATTTTATGTAAGTGTCTCCTTCCTCCTGCATTTTCTAAGGGTTTGCCTTCCCGGTGTAACGGCCTGTGCTGTGACAGGGATCGAACCCAGCACCTTCGGTTGTGAACCGTGCCATTTAACCACTAGCCCACGCCGTCCGCGCTTTTCCAATAAACTCCCATCTTTCGTGTTTTTTAACATCCTCACTTTTGCCATATTTCCTTTTCCTCGGGTACCGATTCGGTGAAAGGAAAACAGAGTCGGTACATGCGTTATTGTCAATCGTACTGTTTTTTAAAACTGCATTTTAACTTTTGTTTTGCTTTTCAGACACAATAGACAGACAATTTTCAGAAATCGGTATTGAGTATTATACGTTTGATAGTGTTGTGCAATTAAGAACAGGAGACAGACTAATGTATCCTTCCTCTATTATGTCAACAACAAAAAACTAGTCATAAATCACGTTCCACAGGCTGAAGGAAATATCGTAGACACCACATCAGAAGAGCAAGTTTATAGTCTAACAATGGACGCAGGAATGTCAATAATTGAAGGGCAACATCCACAAAGGAAACCTAAAAAGAAACTCTTGATTCTGCTACTGAATCTGATTTCTGAAACCTCTTTTTTTCTGCTACTGTAAGTTCGTGGTATTCGGGAAATTGTTTCGTTCCACTGAGAATAAAGACTGGGCGATGAATCTTAGTGAACGAGGTCTGCTTTCGACAAAATAAGGTGATCTTGTTTCACGCCTGGATTAATCATTTAACCACTCTTGAAGTTTTCAAAGTCATAAACGGCAACAAAAGTGTATAAAAAATATTTAATATCGCTTCATTACCTATTTATGAGGATGGAGTTTGTCGCATCCTTTATAAACGAGACGGGCTTGTTCACGTATTTGGATCTTCCAGTAACTCCAGGGTGTAAGTGTATCCGATTACACCCAGCAGGGGATCACATAAAGCAGTGTATTAATAGTCCGATTACCTGAATACACGATTACACTAGCACGAGCCATGGGAGTGCCAACTTTGAGCATACATAACAGAGGAACAGCCATCTGCATCGAAGCGAGGTGAGTTGAACAACACCGAGGCAGCAACATCTACTGGCAGTCAAGCATCCAGAGATTTATGCATCTGGAACACGCCTCCTCTATTGAGCATCACCGTTGTCATACTAGCATGGACTACTACGTACACATCATTAAGTTAATGTCCTACATGTGAAGAAGAAGCGTTTGTCATAACAGAGCAATGTTTTAAGTCTGAGTGGCAAAGTGGTAAAGAGCTCGGTTTTCACAACCAAAGCTCCGGGTTTAATCCTCGTTATTGAATCCCCATAATGCTAACCTTACTGAGGAGTCACGCATTACACTACAGCCAGGGGGACGCTGGTCCACTTTCTCAAACATGTTTCGGGATGTAAGAAGAGCCACTGTACCCCGCCACACAAGAAACGTCGTCAAAAGTTCAACCACGTGCGTGACTTCCACGACAACAACCCTGTCTATCGACACGCTCCAGTCGACCAAGCTTAGACTGGAACATGGATTACAGTTAGAAACAAAAAAAAAAGCGGCGAGTAAAGAATCTGTCAAACCCATTTCATAAAACCACGTGGTACAGCACAATCAAATCGCAAATACTTTATCCCCTACAGCAACGTCTACGTTTACCTTGTAAATCACTCAGTGGTAGCGACATACTATGGTCAATAACTGCACAGGGCTTGATCAAACACTGTAGCACAATGCACAACAGTAGAAGTGATTGTGTGAAACAGCGCCTCTCCTGTGGATGATCGTAATCACGTGGTTAACGCTGATGTCAATCTGAAGAGGAGCGATGGTCGAGAGGCCAGGATATGAGTCAACTAATTAGAAAGACACAGGTTTGAACTCATCCAAAGTTGTTTTTTATACGGAATAAAATCGTTCACCTTCTTCTTCGTTCGTTCTTAAACTTCCGCCACCAAGTAAAAGCCCTGACAAAGGCTTTGCAAGTAGCACGATATAGAACGGAATATGTTGTGTCGTAGTTTACAGCTTGATTGCGATATGCCACCTTTCGGTCCGACACATCCGACTTTAAAAGCCCGTCAAGTTGCAGCAGCGTTTCAGGTCACGTTGTGGGGGAAAGCTTGCCCGATTACTTAGCACAGGTTCAGACAAGGAGGTGACGGATGCCTAATCAATGACAAAATTCCTCAACACCATTCTCAGGGACACCGCTGGGGCGATGCTGGTGAAAAAAACGGAGGTCCAAGCCCTGGGTCACTGAACATATATTGGCACTGTGCGATACCAGGAGGGTTCTCAAACGGAGGTCCAAGCCCTGGGTCACTGAACATTTATTGGCACTGTGCGATACCAGGAGGGTTCTCAAACGGAGGTCCAAGCCCTGGGTCACTGAACATATATTGGCACTGTGCGATACCAGGAGGGTTCTCAAACGGAGGTCCAAGCCCTGGGTCACTGAACATATATTGGCACTGTGCGATACCAGGAGGGTTCTCAAACGGAGGTCCAAGCCCTGGGTCACTGAACATATATTGGCACTGTGCGATACCAGGAGGGTTCTCAAACGGAGGTCCAAGCCCTGGGTCACTGAACATATATTGGCACTGTGCGATACCAGGAGGGTTCTCAAAAAAGAGAGAAATTACCCGTCTGGGGCTGAAAAATACAAAAAAAAATTAATAAGACTATTAGAAAAGAAATGGCAGAAGCAAAGGAGAAGTGGATATCAGAACAATGTACAGAAATCCAGGACTGCGTTACCACGAACAACAGTTAGAGACCGTACCAGCTGGTTAAGGACCTGGCAAGGAAGGACATACCCAAAGTGAGAACAATACAGGACGAGGCAGGGATCACACGGACGCCAGAAGAAGATGTTATTCGGAGATGGACGAAATACTGCTCCCGGTTATATAACGTACAGACCACTGGGAACCTTAAATTGATATAAATAGAAGACCAACAAGAAGAAAACGGTAACTTCAACATCCGACGTAAAGAAGGAGGTGGCGGTCAAGTCTCTCAAGAAGGACATGGCGGCTGGTATAGACAACATACCATGCGAACTGCTAACACATGAAGGGACTGTAGTTATAGACATTCTTACGAAGATTTGTAACACTATCTGGCAGACGGAGGAATGGCCAACAAATTGGACAAAATCACTGATTATAGTCCTTCCTAAGAAGGGCAACCTCCAACAATGTCAAAACTACCGAACCATCAGTCTTATCAGTAAAGTAATGCCTATAGTTATTTTGAACAAACTGCAACTAAGTGCAGAAAGCGTTATTGTAGAAGAATGTAAAAAACAAAGTTGAAAAAATTATGAATGGGTATGGTCAGATACCGCACCGAGACGAGAACACAAACGAAACCTACGTTACGTCAAATAGACCTTCATCTGTGACAACGAATGACAACAATAATTAACTAACGAATCAAAGAAGATGGTATGAATACATAACTTGTAGGATGTCAATACATAGGAGTAAAACAAAAGGGTTTACTTAACTGACAAAAATATCACTCCTTTCAAGACGAGGGCAGGAGCCCAAATGACGGACAAAAGTGGGAATAAGTGGGCAAGAAGTGGAAAAAAGCTAGGTAAGCTAGTGGCAGCCAGATACTGAAATACCAAAAAGTGATTTAAGTAGAGAGAAAGAAGAGAAAATGGGTTAAAAATAGATAGAAGCCGGTATGAGATGAGAATTCAAGAAAAAGTTTGGAAGATATTAATGCCATGTGGCTGGAGGCGGCCCACGAGGGAGATCAGTTTGTTTTCATTGGCGAATTGATGACGATCGTCAGGGATGCAAGAAACTAAGCCTGTGGCACTAACATCTGCTCTGCCCCGGTGCTCATGGTAATTGAAGTGGTTGGTAATAGAAGATGATGTGGGGTTATATATATATATCATTGATGTGTTGGCGGAAACGCTCACGCAGTTCCAGACCAGTTTCCCCAATGTATGTCATATACACTGGCGACATATGACTTCAGCATGATCACAAGCTATATCAAATCTTTGTTGACTTTAAAATAGGTTTCGACATGGTCTGGCGTGAGGCATGTGGGCAACTATGCAAAAATATCAGATGGGGGTGTCTTCTTACCTACATGATTGAGAAACTCTTCTCCAAAGCCGCCAGTGCAGTCTTCCTTAACTGGATAAATGGGAGATGGTTCTCAACGTCAACCGTTTCATGTCCGAAGCTGTGGAGGATCCCGTGGGTACTGTCAGCATAGGTGGTCGTACACTCACCAATCCCCAGTTTCCTGATGACATTACCGGACTGGCTGGAACGGAGCTAGAACTTGAGAATCTAATCTCAAACCTTGACAATCCCGCTCAAAAGTTTGGAATGGAAATTAGTGCACAATAAAGTATTATCATGGTCAACTACACAAAGCGAACCGTTGCAAATTGTTAAACATTTTAAATACCTGGGAGCTCTGATGGATGCGGGCGGTTCCAGAACTGAGACTCAGGCACGAACAGTGATGACCATGGCTGCTATAACCAAACCGAGGCCGATACGAAGGGATACAAACTTCAACCTGAAATTTAAGTTGAGTTTAATGTATGCACTTGTCACTTCTGTGTACCTTGTACTAGTGCAAAACTTGGATTCTGACGGGAGTTCTAGAGCGAAAATTTGTGTAATGGAAATGTGATGTCTGCGTCGAAACCTCAGCATCTCGTATCTAGACGACGTCACGAATAAGACAGTTCGTTAAAAAAGAGGTCAGTCAATATAAAGACCTATTGACTTTGGTAAAAGCACGCAAGATCACGTGGTATGGGTATGTTTCAAGATCGTCTGGGTTGATCAAGGCGGTCCTGCAAGGTCATGTGCCTTGCAAGCGTAAGAGAGTGAGGCAGAAAAAGAGATGGGAAGACAATATCAGAAAGTGGACGGGAAGGTCTGTAGCTAGATCAAATTTTCTGGCACAAAACTCGGTGGAGTGGCGGGATTTGGTGCCTCAATAACCTTTCAGATTTCGGGCCTGATGATGATGATGATAAGGACATCCGACTTCAGCATGGTATTTTTGGATACCGGGTTAGCCTTCCCTCTCCGAATCCTTCTCCTTAGCCAGTATGCCATGTTGCTACCTGTTTTCCAGGATTACCACGCGGTGATGGAGAAGAGAGTCTTGTCAACTCTGGATCGTAGGCCGGGACGTATGAGTCAGATTTGGGCCGTTGGCCCTGACGCTAGCAGTCAGCTTTGGGTCGTTGGCCCTGACGATAGCAGTCAGCTTTTGGGTCGTTGGCCCTGACGCTAGCAGTCAGCTTTGGGTCGTTGGCCCTGACGCTAGCAGTCAGCTTTGGGTCGTTGGCCATGACGCTAGCAGTCAGCTTTGGGTCACTGACCGCTACAGCTCATGCACCTCAGCATCTTCATCACGAATAAAATCTGTAAAGCCTAGCCTGCACACTGGTCCGTTACTGCCTAGACTATATTCCTATGTCCTACAACTTCCGGTGACATATCCTAGCAGAAGGGACAAATGTCACATGAAATTTATAGTGTACATTTGTTAGCGTGCGTTATCATTACGTTAAGTGACACTATCTTTAATATTTGCTGTGGCGGAAATACGGAAACTGTACGATAAACAATAGCATGAATTATACAGTGATAGTTGTTTGGTTTTACTCGTGATGAGTTGAAGTAACACCTTCCTATTTAGGAGTTGGTTAAAGTGGCTCTTCTTACATTTTGAGGGGTACTTAAGAAGCTGGACCGGTGTCTGCCTTGCTATAGTGCAATGCTAGGCTCCACAGCAAGTTCACAGCGATGAGGATCACAGCGTTGCATAATGTTCTTCATACGTTTTGAAATTAAGATCTCCATCTTTACTGACCGAGTTTAAGGCAAAATAATGTTCTCCATACATTTAGAAACCAATTTCTCCACCTTTACATGACTAAGTGTAAGACACAATAACGTTGTCCATACGTTGAGAAACTCATGCGTCCACCATTTTCTACATACTTTGAAAAAAGCAATGTCTCACTATCTATAGGGCTCTCTTGTTTCCTGTGGTTAATGCAAACACCAGCGTATGTATGTTTGCATTCCTTTCCCGGTATAACCAGTTGGGTATTCTCTCGAGACGCGGACATCAACATGTCCGATTTGTGCCGTCTTCGCAGAATCCCTTGCTGGTTAGGGTCGATAACTGTTCGCAAACAGTGAGACAGGTCCAAACCTCTATTTCTGACAGATACAAATGGGAGTTCAATCACTGACCCTGTCCTCATTTCCCCGGCTCGTTCTGGTACACAGATCTCGACCGGAAGTCAACTTCTTAGGTTGGACTTTTCATTTCCAGGAAGTGGTGTGGTATGGGACATCACTCTGGTCGCGTTAAGACCACCTCATCACAGAGGACGCACGAGCAAAATAGCTGATGTCAAAACCTGACAAATTGGGAGCAATTATTTAAAAATTATCATATCCGCTGGCTAAAAACTTGGTATCAAGGCGGAGGATTGTTCCCCATCCTGAAGGTAAAGTGCGTCCTTCAACAAGCAACTGCTGACAGGTATTACATGTTAGAGACTACAGTATACTAAACAACAGCTTGTGGTTAGGCAATTCCTTTCCTCACTGCCTTTTCCTTTTACATGTAACTCCGGTATCCATTAGAGCTGGGCCGACTGAAACAAGAACCTCTTACTTTTGCCGTGAAGAGCGAGAGGTCTACCAGTATACTAATCAGGCGATCTGTAGAAGCTATGTGCTACACGGGAAAGAATGGAAGACATTTACTTACCAATGTACAAGTTTATCGACCAAGCAAGTAAGAATTACTGCTGAGAGACTTACAAGCAAAGCGGGAATTGTATTCGCCATTTTAATTTGTTCTCCAAATGACAAGAGTATGTGACACAGGTCCATTGAATGGGAGGATGGGTGCAAGATGGGCGTCACGTGACTATAGATTGCTTGTTTGATTGTTGCTGTTGGTGGCACGCAAAATTATTTGTGGCTAAGAAGTTCATCAAGGAGGATTCAATCAGGAACTCGTGACAAGATATCATAACCAATCAGAAACTCACGGCAAGCTACTATAACCAAACAGGAACTCTCGACAAGAAACTATAATGATTTGACCTCGCGGCAAGATTATTCGACGAGTCTTGACCTCGTGACAAGATCCTTTGACGGATAATGAGCTCGTGACAAGATACTTTGACGATTGTTGAACTTGTGGCAAGATACTTTGACGATTGTTGAACTTATGACAAGATACTTTGACGGAACAGGAACTCGTGACAAGATACTTTGACGGATAAGGAACTCGTGACAAGATACTTTGACGGATAAGGAACTCGTGACAAGATACTATGACGGATCAGGAACTCATGACAAGATACTTTAACGGATAAGGAACTCGTGACAAGATACTTTGAGGGATCAGGAACTCGTGACAAGATACTTTGATAGACCAAGAACTCGTGACAAGATACTTTGACAGATCAGGAACTCGTGACAAGATACTTTGATGGATCAGGAACTCGTGACAAGATACTTTGATGGATCAGGAACTCGTGACAAGATACTTTAATGGATCAGGAACTCGTGACAAGATACTTTCATGGATCAGGATCTCGTGACAAGATAATTTCACGATTGCTGAACTCGTGACAAGATACTTTGACAGATCAGGAACTCGTTACAAGATACTTTGACGGATCTGGAACTCGTGACAAGATACTTTAATGGATCAAGAACTCGTGACAAGATACTTTGACGATTTCTGAACTTGTGACAAGATACTTTGATGGATCAGGAACTCGTGACAAGATACTTTGACGATTGATGAACTCGTGACAGGATACTTTTACAGATCAGGAACTCATGACATGATACTTTGACGATTGCTGAAATTGTGACAAGATACTTTGACCGATCAGGAACTCGTCACAAGATACTTTGACTGATCAGGAACTCGTGACAAAATACTTTGACGATTGCTGAACTCGTGACAAGACACTGTAACAGATCAGAAACTCGAGACAAGATACTTTGACGGATCAGGAACTCGTGACAAGATACTTTGACGGATCAGGAACTCATGACAAGATACTTTAACGGATTATGAACTCGTGACAAGATACTTTGAGGGATCAGGAACTCATGACAAGATACTTTGATGGATCAAGAACTCGTGACAAGAAACTTTGACAGATCAGGAACTCGTGACAAGATACTTTGACAGATCAGGAACTCGTGACAAGATACTTTGATGGATCAGGAACTCGTGACAAGATACTTTGATGGATCAGGAACTCGTGACAAGATACTTTGATGAATCAGGAACTCGTGACAAGATACTTTGATGGATCAGGAGCTCTTGACAAGATAATTTCACGATTGCAGAACTCGTGACAAGATACTTTGACAGATCAGGAACTCGTGACAAGATACTTTGATGGATCAGGAACTCGTGACAAGATACTTTGACGATTTCTGAACTTGTGACAAGATACTTTGATGGATCAGGAACTCGTGACAAGATACTTTGACGATTGATGAACTCGTGACAGGATACTTCGACAGATCAGGCACTCATGACACAATACTTTGACGAATGCTGAACTTGTGACAAGATACTTTGACCGATTAGGAACTCGTGACAAGATACTTTGACTGATCAGGAACTCGTGACAAGATACTTTGATGCATCAGGAACTCGTGACAAGATACTTTGATGGATCAGGAACTCGTGACAAGATACTTTCACGGATCAGGAACTCGTGACAAGATACTTTGACTGATCAGAAACTCGTGACAAGACACTTTGATGGATCTGGAAATCGTGACAAGATATTTTGACGGATAAGGAACTCGTGACAAGATACTTTGATGGATCAGGAACTTGTGACAAGATACTTTGACGGATCAGGAACTTGTGACAAGATACTTTGACGGATCAGGAACTCGTGACAAGATACTTTAACGGATCAGGAACTCGCGACAAGATACTTTGACGGATCAGGAACTCGTGACAAGATACTTTGACGGATCAGAAACTCGTGACAAGATACTTTGATGGATCAGGAACTCGTGACAAGATACTTTGATGGATCAGGAACTCGTGACAAGATACTTTGATGGATCAGGAACGAAACGTGTTGACGAGAAAACGAAAAAATGAGTGGCTTTTTAGTCACGGATGAAAGACTTGACATCTAGAATTGCAGAGCTGCATGGTTGTTTGGTCTATAAAGTTGTAAATGGCTACCTTGAATACAGTTTGAGATAGCAAGGCAGTCAAACAACAGCTGGTCACCCTGCCTCCCAAAAGATGAGACCTAATGAAATGAAGTTTTTAACACTTCCTTCACAACTGCATTGTCTGCTATAACAAAAAAACGACGTTTGGTATTTGACGAAAAGAAATGCATGGTTAGAGTGTAGGGAATGGGAGAAAAAGAAGTAGAACATGACACCCGATGACCTACTTGAAAGTAAGACACTATCTGCTATGTAAATAAAATTGTGGTCAGGATATTTGTCTAGTATGTTGACTCGCCTATTGACTTGTATGAATAGTAAATAAAACGCACTATCTTATCTAGATTGTCAGCATGGAGAATGGTAAGATCTAACGAAGTCTGAAATATACTTCATCTAAGCACTAGTTGGTTTTAAATGTTATAGCCTGGGGAGGGTTGAGGATGAACACTCAACACCAACTAAGTGCTTTCATGGCGTGCGTCTCATATAGCCTCTGACAACAAAGTCCAGCTCCGCGGCAGAACTGTTTTGACTAACAGGAGAAGGGACGGAAGGCGAGTCACTGGCACCTTAAAACCAGTAGTTTCGGGCAGATGAGGCTCGAAAGCTTAGGAAGGCAGCTCATCTAGGAGAAGGAAAACTCTGATTTCAAACCATCTGAAGCCTTGCAGATAAGATACTGGCGAATCTTGTTGGGTTTTATCAGATGTGGTTGTGGAACCTATTTTTTTTGGATAACTCTGAAAGTTGCTCTGCATCTACCAAACCTGACAACCGACGATGTGCGAAGGAGCACACCCAAGACGATACAATGCCTTATCCTAGAGCGAGGAAAGACAACCTCAGCTGATTGTTGTGGCAGGGCAGACCAGGCCCTTAGCCTTGGTTGGTAGCTGGTCTAGGAGTGAAGCCCCGACAGGCGAACAGATAGAGCATTTCTCTGCTGATCCGGCAGCTTCTGCAGCTTGCCTTGTTCCAAATGTATTGGTATCACCTTTCCTTTGGAGAGAACAAAGCAGACCGAGAGAGGGACCATACTGCATGGGCAACACATCGTCTCTATATTTCTGCCTGGCTATCGTCTTACAGAACAAAAATGTGTCAAAGTAGCACTAGTACAACATAATTCAAACAGGGTCAACGTCTGGGTCGTGAACTCAGAATGGAAAATGACAAATTCAAGTATATCATAAAGGGTACTGGGCCAGAATGATCACAAAAGGTAACATTAAGAGAAAATAAATTTGCGAATCATTTTTTTGTTAAACGTAACATTTAAGATAAGAAACTAAAGTGTATTTGCAGACCGTAGAACCAGTGTTGGGGAACAGTCGTGACTTACGGAAGTAAAGTAAACATTCAAGCTTTTTTTTTGGAAAAGAAGACTTTTATTAAATAGAAATACAAGTATATACATTCTTTAATACTGTTTTATGTCAATGCGTTGTGAAAATTGTAAAACGGTAATAATTTTTTTTCCATTCAAAACTCTTTAACCTACATCAAAAAATCGAACGTTGGTAACTGACAATAAACAAGACAAGGTGACTACGCGCGCCGTGAACATCTTCTCTGGTGAGACATGAAAAAGCGACGCTGTTTTTGCGTGCCTTGTACGCATGTGTTAAGATTTTCTTAATTTTTATAATATAACTCGACCATTTTATTTTTCTTCAAATGAAAGCCACATGGCCAATCTATAATTTGACGTTTTGAATTTACAAATCAGTTGTCGCATAAACAAACGACATATAGGGATCAGTTTACATCCAATATTACAAGGACATTTGGATTCTGTAACCATTTACACTTATTTATTAAGCTCTCAGTGTTGTTTTTTATTATTTATAGCAAAAGAACGGACCTGATCGTTTTACTGAACACGTGTTTATCATAATTGTGTATGTTTCACTGAGGAGTTGACTATAGTAGCCACTATGTAAAGTGTGATCGAATTTATTGTAAACCACTTATATTTTATCAAATATTCATGCTTTATCATTAGAAATTTAGTTATTTGACCCTAAGGCGCTGGGTTCGCTCCCCATCACAGCACCGGTCCGTTACCCCGGGGAAGCAAACCCTTAGAAAATGCAGGAGGAAGCAGACCCTTACATAAAATGAATGCCGAAGTCGGATGCACTGGGCCGACAGGCGCAAACTAAAAAAACCGTAGTGCAACTGACACTGCCTTGGAGAATAGAGAAATAATGAAGAACAAAAGGTGGAAATGTACCGAATCGAGTGTGCTTTCTCATAACTGAACTAGAAATGTTTCTAGTAGATCAAAAACATGTCTTTGCAGTGAAGTTGAGAACCTAGACTTGGCCTGTTACAACTTTGGGAATGTGTATTCATTAAACAGGGAATAGCAAGGGACAAACATCAATGGAATTTTAGCAAGTGAAAATATTTCAGCATCTGGATCAAAACTTATATGGGGACCAGATAGTGAAACCACATAAGATATCGGTCTCTCCAAGGCTAGCACAGTTTTGGAAGATTGCGAAGATCTCAGTTGTAGTTACATAAAATAGTCAGTAACAAGGTATTTGAGCAAACTAAAACAGCGGTTGACTAATTACTTTCCAAAGCTTCATTCGCAACCTGCCGCTGAAAGGCACAAGAAGGATAACAGCGAAAAGAAAAAGATTCATATTCTTTCATTTGAATTGTAAATGCTTTCAAGAGTTCTCTTGCTCGTGCGGCAGAAGATACTAAAAGATTGGCAGAGATCATTCTTGAACTTCGTTCCAACAATGTAGCATTCAATGGAATTTGAGAACAAGACACATCTCTCGTCGTCTTAGAAGTCAAAAACTGCAAAAGTTTTTCTTTCTTTTTCTTTGCGTTCAGTATCTTTTGTTCATGTTATATCTGTAGACCAGTCGCCATGATGAAGTCTGTAGTCTTCACCAAGTCGGAGCGGCTGCCCCACAGCTTTTGTCTCAGCTCCGCGCCCTCTGGCCATGTCTGGTATCTGATTTCCCTATAGATTGGCCATTCCTGTAGAACGTGTTCAGGGTTCTGGCCTCATGTTCCACATGGGCACCCATCGGTGTGTGAGATCTTCAGTCGGTATAGATGTTCTAGTAGTCTGCAGTGTCCAGTTCTCAGACGAAATAAGTTAGTTTGTTGATTTCTTTTGAGTTGGTGAATTGGGTCTGATGTACTGCCTATGTTTCTGTCTTCTCTCCATTGGTGTATATACTTATTTCTGATGCTGTTCTTGATCTCTCTTTATGGTATTCGATGATTAAATTGTGCCTTTTTTGCTGTCATCTTTTGCTAGATTGTCAGCTCTCTCGTTTTCTGTGATTCCGCAATGGGAGGGTAGCAACTGGAGCGCTATTGTTGAGGATCTCTGGAGTTTTCCTAGTTCTGCTCTGATCTCTGATAACAGTGGTTCGTTGTTTGTTGTGTGTATTGTCTCTAATAGTACTCTGCAGTCTGTGAATACAGCTATTTTTGTTTTGGTTGTTGCCTTTCTATTTGAAGTATTCTCAGTGCTTGCATGAGGTCCATAGATTCTACTCTGAGGTTTGTGGACGACTTTCCTGTTCGGGAAAGGGGGGGGGGGGGAGCTTCTGTTAAATTTCTAATTTTGTGTCTTATGAATATGCCTCCTTCCCCGTTTCTACCTGCCCCCTCTGCTGAACCATCTGTGTACACCTGTGTCCATTCTTTGGTATTATATTTCTCCTCAATCATTGCTTGTGCTAAAGTTTTCAGCTCGTGGACACTGTATTTGTCTTTGGTTTTTTTCTTCTCACTCCTGAAATCTCTGTACTTAATGCGATGTTGTTTATGTTACAGCTTGGCTATTCATAGTTAATCAGCATTTCTATTTCTGCAGTTTGGTTGGGTATTAGTTCTCCATATTTTTGGTGTAGGTGCTTTGATATATGGATGAAGCTGGTTCTCTTGAGCCTATTTTGATCTGGGTGTTTCAGTTTAATATGTATGGGATGATAAGGCATGAGTAGCATCTTTTCACTATGTGTCAGCACTCTTTCCTCTCGTCTAGTATTTAGGGGTCTTATATTTGTAAATGTTTCCATTTTCTGGATTGGTGTAGTCTTCATTCCTCCTGTTATTATCCTTAAGCCCGAGTTTTAAATTTTGTTTAGGCGTTCCGTGTTTGTTTTTGATGCTGTGGTCCAGGCTGTCATGCCGTATTCAAGTACTGGCCTGACTGTGCCAGTATATACATTTTTAAGGATGTTGCTATTTGCACCCCAGCTTGTTCCGGCCAGCTTCTTCATAAGGGATAGTTTTCCAGTTGCTTTTTGTTCTAACTCCTGTATGTGTTCTCTCCATGTGAGTCGCTTGTCCATTTTAACTCCGAGATACACAGCGGTATTTTCTTATACAAGCTCTTTGCCATTTATATTAAGTTTTGTTCTTTCTTGGTGTTGGACAGTGAGAAGCATGTTGTAACTTTGAAATGCTAATCTGCAATCCCCAATCTATATCCCACTTTCCAACAGTGTCTAGTGCTGTCTGCATTCTGTTTTTAACTGTTGGTAGTTTTTCTGCAGCACTCTACATTGGATACTTTCTTTATCAGTTTTCTCGCTATATGGTTTATGAACAGGATAAAAGGGTAGGGGAGATGATTCCTCACTTGGTTAGCCTTGTTGGAGTTATTCTATGGCTCTGTGATCCATCTAACTTCACTTTTGCTGTTTTGTATCGAAGGAAGTCTCGTATCCAGCTGTACATTCTCCCTTCTATTTTGTTGTTTGATAGTTTAAAGAAAGATGCTTCTCTCCATACCTAGTCAAAAGCTTTTGCCATTTCAACAAAGACCGCAAGTACTTTTTCCTTACCCAGGGATGCATTTTCTATTTCTCGGGTTAGGTACACTAGTTGGTCTTCTGTGCTGCGGTTTTTCCTAAAGGTTGATTGTGAGTTGAGTAGGAGCTGGGTTTTTTTCTAGATGTTTTATTAGTCTTGCGTTTACCATTTTTCCATGACTTTTTTTGCACAGCTGAGCAGATTAATTGGCCAATAGCTTTCCTTGCGTGTCTTGTCCTTTTTTTAGTTTTCTGATGGGGATAATGATAGCCTTCCGTCACTGGTCTGGGATCTTACCCATGCTCCATGATTGGTCGAAGATTGTAATTTTTTTTCTTGCTCCCTTGATCTAGGTTTTTAATCATTTCATTTATGACGCCATCTTTTCCTGGAGTTTTCCTGTTTTCAGTTTCTGAATAGCAGTGTTTAACTCTTCCATTTTGAATGATATCTTTATGCAGGGATCTACATTCTGTGTTTTCGGGTTCTCTTTTATCTCCTTTTTAACTTCTAGTTTGCGTTCTCGTGTCAATGGTGTAGTACTCTCCTGTCTGAAAAATTCGGCCAGGATGTTTGCTGCCATTTTCCCTGTATGATGTTTCTCATTTTCCTTAATGATTGTCTTCCCATGGATCCCTCTGGTTTCTTCATTTAAGGCTCTTGTCGGGTTCCAGAGTTTACTTGCATCCCTGTCCATGTTGAGGCTTTCAGTCTTTTCATGCCAACTTCTTTGGATCTCATCCTTCTTTTGCTCTATGAGTGTGTTTTTAATCTTGCTGTGTTTCCTTATGTTTTCTAGTGAAGGATTTTTTTCTATGGTATCTCTTGCCTTCTTTGTGGATTTTCCTTAGTCTATAGCTCTAGTAGAGTTGATAGTTTTGCAAAAGGTTTTAAAACTGCAGATGTGTAAGTGAAATGCTACTGCCCTTTGCAACTATATACCTGTGTGAATAAGTATTGTCTCCTCTTATGCACTTGAAAACAAAATACAGAAATCGGTTGTACTCCGAATCTAGCATCCAAGCTACTCTGACATAACAAACAAAAAAACTTATATGGATGCTCTTTCATTAATAAATGAACGCACCATTTTTCCCACACGTGAAGTGAAGATGTTTTTAATAAAATTATTTAGTTCTTAAAACTGTTCGATATTAATTTTGTATGTAAAAAGTATCACATAGCATTACTGCCGTATGGGTGTGAGGTGTTAGCGATCTCACATTTCAAAGGATGGGCTATATAAGGGCGGTAGCCATCTCCTCTCCCTCGCCGCTTTTACTTCCCGGACTGAACCGGTACCCATTAAGGCTGGGTCGACCCGGCCATTGCGGTCTGAAAAAAAACATTACCGCCTCAACTGGGGAATGAATCCCAGATGCGAAGCCAGCGCGCTAACCACTGCGCTACGCGGCTCCACATTTTGTATGTGGACTATTCTGATTACAGCATGTGTGGCTTTTTAAGTTTGTAAATAATTTTTGACTTTGGGTGAAAATTATACTTCATTTCCAGAGCAATTAGCTTGTGCATGTCTTCTTTGAAGTCATATGTAGAGGCGGTGGCAGAGAGATGGTAATATCTAAATTAACTTACCAGCTTTCATTACTTCCATTGCTGAGGTCCTCGGGGAGCATTTATATGACTGAAGAATAAAGGCCGCATCCACTTGCAATCTCCACCCAATGTATAAACTAGGTTTTTATTTTACCTCAGGTAGAAAAGAACAACGTTCGTCCAATCGAGTATTTGAACGCATGCCCTCATCATCAAGTACCGATATCCAAACCGCTCAGCAAAGCACTCTACGGGGACAATATTATTTAACACAAATAGGTTTTGGGTAAATCCCACAAAAAAAAGTACCCAACCTCTGCCATCGCACATAAAAGATCATTTTGTTGTCAGCAAAGACCATCATTACCACGACACGCTTGGGAAGATGGGGAAGAGAAGAACTCACTCTACCGAATATATCTTTTTAAATAACTCAATTATTGACAGCGCTATGAACACCAGTTATAAGTGTCGCTGAGGCAAGTGAATTATCTGCGCTTATTTCTGATATCACTTTATTATTACCCTAGACAACCCGTCATCATTTTTGTCTATTGGGTTTTCCAGTTTGTGAGACCAACCCACGAGCGGGGGTTTCATTCAGTCTAGCCATATATTCATAAGTATGGCGGCGCCGGTCTGTGCCTGGAAGACCGATTCTTGAAGAGACTGTGATGATCTTGATGTCGAGTGTCTGAGTAAGGACCTCCAACTGTTTCGGTCCTCCCAGTCACATTCTCATACTTAACCTTAAGGCAGGAACATTGACAGGCATCGAAAAGCACATTGTGACAAAAGCAGACAGGTGATTTAATCTCAGCAGGACGTCATGCCATGCTTATCGGAGCGAGTCTGGGGAAATGAAGGTTAACTAACAGTCCTTTCGAAGTTAGTAGGCCAGCTTCAAACAATTCTGAACTTAAACGATGAAGTAGCGAGTATTTTCGTCGATATCATTATCATCTTCACTATCATCAAGTGCACCGACGACAGACTTTGATGATCAATTCCTTCCACAACTATCAACACTTTCGGTGCTCTCTGTTTTCTAGTCAAGTTTCTTATGCCAGCCGAGATCTTTTTTACTCTGCCTTCCCGTGCCTTTCTTGCCATCTTACTTTCCTGCCCTTTCAAAACTTTCCAGAGTACGTGGTCAGAGACATACAGGAGACATTGCAGGTAATCTCACAATAGTGAGGGGATTCCATTGCTCATATCAACTCTAACAAAGCTTGCATTATGTGGTGTTCTTTAAACACTTCTACAGTGAAGGCTGACCTCCCGGGTGTTACCTTTGATGAAAGTGCAATTGACAGGTGTGACAGGTTTAAATATCTCGGAGTAACTTTTTATCGTAGTCTCTCATATAGATACCATGTCGATCAGATCATATATATATATATATATATATATATATATATATATATATATATATATATATATATATATATATATATATATATATATATATATATATATATATATATATATATATATATATATTTGAAAGCGAGGCCTTTGGAGCATTCACAACTGTAGCAGCGCGAAATTGGAACAACGACTGCTCTTCATCCTATACCGTCAGTTGGTATCCGCAGTTGTTGATTACGGACGGGGCTGCTCACGCTATCAAGGTTGCAGTGTGAACTATCATAATCTATCTAAAAGGAAGGGATGCGACTGGTTCTGGGATACACTAGAGATACGCCGATCTTGAAGATGCAGTGCATGCTGGGTACTTTTGTCTGTGACATCCATTTATAAACTGGCAAGTCAAAATCCATGTGCGCCCACTGCTTAATAACACATCAGACATCAATGAGTCAAGAATCAAGAGAGCAACGTCATGGATGGCACTAGCAGAGAAAATTATTCGATAGCTGACCGGTGATTTGGGGGGGGGGGGTGTACAGGACAACAATCTGCAGTATAAGTATGGAGATGAAAGCAGTGACTGCAGCTCTAATATAGCTGTCTGAGAATAGCTGTCTGAGAATAGCTGTCTGAGAATAGCTGTCTGAGACCTCTTTAACAAAGGCAGCCATTATGGCAGATTACAAATCCTTACTTCGGAAGGAACGGAATGGCTGACTAAAGCAGGGGCGCATGGCAAATACAGATGCCTCAAACCTGCAAGGGCTTGTGTTCATTTATTGTCCTAGTCATGCTGGAATTCAAAGCAACGAAAGATCTGACATCCAGCCTTCACAAGAGCGTTCGTCTTCTTCTTCTTCTTCCTCTTCTTCTTCCTCTTCTTCTTCTTCTTCTTCTTCTTCTTTTTCTTCTTCAATCAACTGATGCTATGCTTCTAGCTCTGTGAGGTTCTGTAAAGAGACTGTGCGCTTCAGGTCTCAGCCATTCCGCTACAGCTTTACGAGCATGGTCGATTCTCCGTGACATACTTTCTCTTTTCCGTCTGTGTACGTGGGACATTCCTGCAGGATATGTTCTGGCGTCTGCTTGTGTGCTTCTCAATCAAATATGGCGGTGTCTTTAAGGCGCATTCTGTTGAGGTGGGCAATGCCCCGTTCTGAGTCTGAAGATCTTTGTCTGTCCATGTCAAATTTATATATACTGTCACTTTCTGGTTTGTATTCTTTCTGCTGGGCTCTACATTCGTCCCTATGGGTCGTTTAATGAGTGTCTTTGCTTCTTTGTAGCTGTGAGGATGACGAGTCAGCTGGTCTGTTAGAATGACCGGTTTTCTTTTCGTCTTTTAGCTGATAGAAATTAAAGTTGCAGCTTGAACAGCTGTTACTTCTGCTCTGAATATGCCTCTCCTGCTGGTATGGGGTAGGTTTTTCTGTCACCGTTGGGGTGTGCAATGTAGATTTTTTGGGCGCTCCGTGGATGGTCCATCAGTGTACACATGTCCATAAGTTGCTCGGGTGCTGTTTCTTAAGCTCGTGTGTAGTTTGGCTTGGCTTGGCTTGGATTGGCTTGGCTTGGCTTGGCTTAGCTTGCCTTGGCTTGGCTTGCCTTGCCTTGGCTTGGCTTGTCTTGACTTGGCTTGGCTTGGCTTGGCTTCGTTCGTTCTCAATCTTCCGCTACCAAACCCTGAAAGGGCTTAAGTAGCAGAATGTAGTACAGAGAACGGAATGCGTTGTGTCGTAGTTTACAGCTTGACTGCGATATTTGCACCTTTCGGTCCAACACATCCGACAGCAAGCATTTTTTGAGTACCTGGTTAGCATTCCCTCTTCGATCCCTTCTCCTTAACCAGTCTGCTCTGTTGCAGCCTGTTACTCAAGGATCACCGCGTGGAGGTGTAGAAGAATCTTGGCAGCTCTGGTTCGCTGGCCCTGCTGCTATTAGTTAGCTATGGGTCGCTGACCACTGCAGCTCATGCGCTGTTCAGCATCTTGATTTCGTGTGTAGTATGAGGTTTATGTTCTATCATCAGCTGCTCGCGTTTCTTTGTTATCCCTGATCCTTCCAAGATTATTATGGATTGGTCCTGGATCCGTATCCATGGTTCTAGCATGAGTGTTTTGCACTTTCAGATTTCGGTTTTGAGAATGTTTGCATGTTTGTTATCTGTGGTTTCCTCTCGACAGATGGTTGGTGCTTTTCCTTGGCAGTCTGTTTTAAGTTCTCTTGTGGAACATTTGTTGAAGTGTGTGATCATGTAGCCTTTTTAGTTTTTCAAACTGAGTAAATGATTTGTATTTTCTTCCTAATTCTAGGGGCTCAATATTTGGTGTTTTCTATAGCTCTGGACTGCTTTCCAATGCACCAATGGTACTTCTGAGACCCATATATCAGATATGGTCTAGTTCTCATGTGCTTGTTTCGGCCGCTGTTGACCAAGTTCTAGAGCCTAATTTTATCATTGGTCACATTGCCCCAGTGCAGATTTGCTTAAGGTATTTTTTAAGTTTACACCCCCTCTCCCCTTGTCTTTTGTTCATAAATTATTTTTTCTCCAATTTTTTTTTTTTTTTTTTAATGTTGTCTGGATTTCTCTATATTTGACTTTCAGGTGAGTCTCGAGTCAAATGTGACGCAAGAAATGTGGGTGTGTCCAACTGGGGTATTTATTGGTTTCCTATCATTATTGTTATTTTCTCTTGTTTAAGGGAGAGTGAAAAGAGAGTTGTGGGAGTTTTGGTGTGGTTTATTTTTAGTTTCTACTCTTCTGTACAGTTCTCCGCCTTCTCTACTGTCATTTAGAACATGTATGGGGATATTGTTACATGTTCTCTAGCCGTCCATACACCAAAGTCCTCTGTGTGTAGGCTGTTTGAGACATGCTGATGGCAACATTCAGTGATGTCGTTTTTATGTATATACGAGAAGTGTTAAAACGAAACTCGCCCCAGTGGATTTATTACAAACATTTGAAAGGAACATCAGCAGGTGTGGCAGAATTAAACTACGCAATTGTTATGAAGCAAGAATCCACCGAGCTCGTTAGAAAATGTCGCCCTAGGCATTCAAACAGGCACTCCACTGCTGCTTGGGCAGACATACGTCGGATACCGTTCTAGAAAACTAAAGCAGCAAGTGGTTCAACACTCTGAATCACCGCTCACTGATCGACACCCTTCTGTTGTTAGGAACTGAATCACCGCTCACTGATCGACACCCTTCTGTTGTTAGGAACTGCATCACCGCTCACTGATCGACACCCTTCTGTTGTTAGGAACTGCATCACCGCTCACTGATCGACACCCTTCTGTTGTTAGGAACTGCATCACCGCTCACTGATCGACACCCTTCTGTTGTTAGGAACTGCATCACCGCTCACTGATCGACACCCTTCTGTTGTTAGGAACTGCATCACCGCTCACTGATCGACACCTTTCTGTTGTTAGGAACTGAATCACCGCTCACTGATCGACACCCTTCTGTTGTTAGGAACTGCATCACCGCTCACTGGTCGACACCCTTCTGTTGTTAGGAACTAAATCACCGCTCACTGATCGACACCCTTCTGTTGTTAGGAACTGCATCACCGCTCACTGATCGACACCCATCTGTTGTTAGGAACTGCATCACCGCTCACTGATCGACACCCTTCTGTTGTTAGGAACTGCATCACCGCTCACTGATCGACACCCTTCTGTTGTTAGGAACTGAATCACCGCTCACTGATCGACACCCTTCTGTTGTTAGGAACTGAATCACCGCTCACTGATCGACACCCTTCTGTTGTTAGGAACTGCATCACCGCTCACTGATCGACACCCTTCTGTTGTTAGGAACTGCATCACCGCTCACTGATCGACACCCTTCTGTTGTTAGGAACTGAATCATCGCTCACTGATCGACACCCGTCTGTTGTTAGGAACTACATCACCGCTCACTGATCGACACCCTTCTGTTGTTAGGAACTGAATCACCGCTCACTGATCGACACCATTCTGTTGTTAGGAACTGCATCACCGCTCACTGATCGACACCCTTCTGTTGTTAGGAACTGCATCACCGCTCACTGATCGACACCATTCTGTTGTTAGGAACTGCATCACCGCTCACTGATCGACACCCTTCTGTTGTTAGGAACTGCATCACCGCTCACTGATCGACACCCTTCTGTTGTTAGGAACTGCATCACCGCTCACTGATCGACACCCTTCTGTTGTTAGGAACTGAATCACCGCTCACTGATCGACACCCTTCTGTTGTTAGGAACTGAATCACCGCTCACTGATCGACACCCTTCTGTTGTTAGGAACTGCATCACCGCTCACTGATCGACACCCTTCTGTTGTTAGGAACTGAATCACCGCTCACTGATCGACACCCTTCTGTTGTTAGGAACTGCATCACCGCTCACTGATCGACACCCTTCTGTTGTTAGGAACTGAATCACCGCTCACTGATCGACACCATTCTGTTGTTAGGAACTGAATCACCGCTCACTGATCGACACCCTTCTGTTGTTAGGAACTGCATCACCGCTCACTGATCGACACCCTTCTGTTGTTAGGAACTGCATCACCGCTCACTAATCGACACCCTTCTGTTGTTAGGAACTAAATCACCGCTCACTGGTCGACACCCTTCTGTTGTTAGGAACTGAATCACCGCTCACTGATCGACACCCTTCTGTTGTTAGGAACTGCATCACCGCTCACTGACCGACACCCTTCTGTTGTTAGGAACTGCATCACCGCTCACTGACCGACACCCTTCTGTTGTTAGGAACTGCATCACCGCTCACTGACCGACACTGAACGGATTTTGCTTCATACCCACCATTGTCTCAACGGTCTGCAGCAGAACCTAGGAATGCAAAGATAAAAAGCACGTGCACACTTAAAGTGGGTCAGACACTTCTCGCGAGTATGTCCACGTGTAGCATCACGGGAGATGGGGAGGGGGCGGGGTGGATATAATTTGAACACGTCTTATATATATATATATAAATTACCAACAACATGTTCTCGTGAATAAAACGTTACCTGTACCAATAAACTGCCAGGGAAATAATGGACAACCTATACTAGCAGGTCAGTTAGATTGAGAGAGGGATCCAGACGACAATGAGCTCTATTGTGCTTCCCTGTGGCACTCCCTTCCTAAAGGCGGCCACATCACCCTTAGTTGGTCCAAATAATATGGGCCTAGCACCATATTCTCAAAATGTCACACACGGTGTGTTAGCGATGTCTTTACTGTTTTGTTGGGTTTTTTTGTTTTGGCCTCTGGCGTAGTTAATGCTAATAATAGGCTACTGGTAGAGATATAAGTCTATATCTCATTATTATAAAAGATCATCATCATCATGTAGCATGTAGAACGTCGCTCCCATCACAGTCTGTCTGAAAGAAACTCGCTCCCTTACCAAAACTCCAGCCTCTACCACAATCATACAAAAGATACACACTATAAATATAAAGATCAACTGGCAGACAGTGTGTAGAGCTGCGAAGTACTCCAAAGGACAAAGCTCCCTAGCATCTACACTCTGGTGCAGTTACAGTGCGCTAGGGTTCAGTTGACTGGGCAGGTTGATTGGCATGCCCGACCTCTGTCTGCCTAAGCAACTCTTTTATGAGGCATTCAAGATAGGCAAGAGTCCATCGGGCGGGAATAAGAAATGATAGATAGATTCGATAAAGACATATGGGAATCAGACCGTCCAATCTGACGCTCTGCAGTCACACAAGGTGCTCAGCTAGCTGAGCAGAAAACATCCGATGCAACGAGGGAGAAGCGAACTGCCGGAAAGATCACCACGCAGTACGACACTGCTACCAACGCCGACCTCGCGTGCACCTCGTGGGTTAGGGTCTACAGATCCAGGATATGGCTGTGCAGTCACGTGCAGACCCATGCGTGACGACGTCTGCTCACACAAACCTGTTTCTGTTACCACCTTGGTTCCAGATGAAAAACAGCTACTACTATTTCTGAACAGTGAGATCCTCTTGTATGCCATATTTCGCGTTTAGTCTTTTGTAGTTGCAGTAGTTGTGTGAAATTGCTACTTATGTGAGTCCCATTCTAACCAGAGGACCAGACATGTACAAAAGTTAATTAATAATATTTCATGTCATTTTCAAAAATAAGTCTCAGAGAGAAGAGAATATATGTGTATGGAAATTGTACATCTGTGGCCATATTTGTTATTTGAAAATTGTTGACATGTGTTGAATTGTTGCGTTCGGGATGTCCTGAATCTATTTATATCTCACAGATTGCTGAAGAAGTGGGTCAGTCCTCATCGTTGTAGTGCAATGCAAAGTTGTTTTTCCACTATGAGGACTATAGTGTGGATCACTACCAAGTCTACCAGGCCGCTGCCACAAACAGTTTGTTTCCAGGTTTACGGCGTGGCCATGAAGAGGGTCTTGATCAGTATGTTGCACCTGAGCTTGACGCTAGACTTGCACCTAATCTTCGACCATATTGTATATCTTTAGCTAAGCCTGACACTAGACTTGCATCTAATCTTTGACCATAGTTTCTATCTTTAGCTGGGCTTGTTATCTAGATGTGCACCCAATTTTGACCATATTGTATATCTTTAGCTGAGCTTGACGCTAGACTTGAACTCAATCTTCAACCATATTGTTTATCTTCACTGTGTAAAAATTTTCAAACGAGAAAAGCCAACAGAGAAAAATCAGAATTCTAAAAGAAGAAATTAGGTAAGAAAAACAATATCGGACATAAATACTTTGTTAATTCAGCCGGTGCATTAATGTATGTATGTGTTTAGTAGTATACGACACCGTGCATGCTTTGTTGAGTAGCCTACAGTTGCTGTGCAGTACTCGAATGGACATCTTCCTGGAGTCCTTCAAGCTTGTATTATGATAGCTATTTGAACTTCTACTACTGATGACATAATGCATTGGAACAATATCTGAGGAAACGTATTTTAACAATCAAAAAGATCCACTTCACTTCATAGTGTCCCCAAGAGACCCAGCAACTTGTATTCGTCATAAATCGTGCTAAATACTAACAAATATGATGACTATTTAATAGTTACCCCACGAACAAATAATATATTTATGTGAACGGTCATTTCCTTGGACCAAAGTAGCCCGTAATACGCGACTAAATCTATAGCTCTGGTTTCTTGATGTGAGTTTCCTATTCTTTGCTATTTATAAATTATATTTTTCCAACTACAATCTAAACCAGTGCTTTTCATACCTGGTCGCTATTGGCCATTACTGGGCGATTTTATCTTTCAGGTCGGCGGTAGCAGACTAATTACACGCTGTATTAAAAACACAACCTGAGGAAACTAATCCCCGCAAACTAACAGAATTGACAATTTTGAGAACCTGTGTGTGTTGTTTTTTTCATGGCAGCATACAACTCTGAAACATGGACAGTTACCTAAACCTCTTGTGCTTCGAGTCGAAACGTTAATAGAAAAGTCCTCAAAATACCGTCGACAAAAAGAAAAGAAGAATGCAGACATTCGACAAGAGTTGGGCATAGAGAACTGGTTCATAAATGCCATCATGAACAGAAAATTGAAATACTTTGACCACATCAAAAGACACAACGGTCTTGAGAGGACGGTAATGGGAGGTGTGGTGCCTGGAAAGAGATGCAGAGACGGACCAAGAAGGCGATGGCACCAAGACGTCAAGGAATGCTTGGGCATGACTCTGGATCAGGTTGGAGATTTGGCAGGAGTTCGACTTTCTTTCATACGGGATGTTATGGGATCGACATTCTGCAAAGGACATGCTACGTGATGATTAAAAACATCCAAAACACACAGACTCAGTGAAAGATATAGGAATTTTCTTCAAATTAGATTTTAGTGGGCGGTAAGGAAAATTGACCTTCACGAAAGTTGTAAAAGTGGGCGCCAGGTATACGAAGGTTGAAGAGCCCTGATCTAAGCCAGTGGAAATGATCTGTGTATTCGAATTGTTGACATGTGCGACCATCATTGCGTGCCAAATCAAACGTTAAAACATGGCATGTCAGAATCTTCCGCCATTGTGTGACCTTCCCTTAATCGAAAGTCAACACTGTCTGTCGGAACGAGACATATCGTCAAATCTCTTGATGTTGTTCATAAGAAGAGAAGCTAAGGCGCCATAAAATAAGAGAGAATGTTAAATGTAAGGAAGCCATCCCGCACGAGAGAGATGGTCCAACGTCGACGATCATAAGCCCGTCCATCACTTTGTGTGGGCCCACTTTGGGTGGGGCCCATCGCTTAAACCGTCTGAAGTGTTTGTGTTTATTTATAGGCAATCAGTTAGACAGCCGTTTGATTCTGTCCCTTCATTTTCGCCCAGCTAATGAGGAAAATACATTCTCGGCACAATAGCATTCATAAATGTGTCTTCATCTTGTCGCTGTAATGACTAAGTCTTTCAACACCACCTACGCCTGTCTCAGTCGCTATCATGCCACGATCATGAAACAATCCCAATCTCGACTCCTCGTTTTAATAACACGATCCTCATCACGCTCATCGACACAGACACGCACTTTGATCCCGCGAGTTGTCATTCCTGGCATAAGTGCGCACAATGCCTTCAGCTTCCTCCCGCCGTTTCTGAGTGCGGGCTCAATACTAGAAAAACAACCGACAATTTACAATGGCGTGACGACAAAAATGGAGTTTGTGTTACTGCGCGTGACAAGGATAGCCGGAGAATGCGAGAACCAAATGTTAAAAAACAGAAGACCTCATGTTGAGTACCTGAACTGTTTCTTTATGGCGCTCGTATGTCTCTTCTCGAGTCATTACCCGTACAGAGCGAGAAACGAGATTGGGAGAGATTCAGCTTTCTATTCCGTTTCCTGACTCTGGCTAAATTTAAGCGCACGCGGGTGGTATTGAAGTGCGCAAAGGTGATGGATTTTTCAGGAATATTCCAGCTCGCCTCATTTCGCTAGCGCAATGTCGTGGTGCGATGCACTGAGCAAGACGTATTCTTAAACTGCTGCAAGATCTGGCCATTTTCTAATCAACGTACAACTTAGTGTGACGAGTATACACAAACAGATGACGCATTCTTTGTTCGTGTCATACACAAGGCTGCGAGAACATGATATGGAAGGCGAGAATGACTTGAAATTATTTCCCTATTAAGCGCGTGCTGACGAGACGCTCGTGTAGATATGTAACCGTCACTCTATCCAGCCATGCAGGTGTGGGAACTCCCTAGCTAAAGTGAATGGCTATCACGTTTAAGTGAGTGCTAATTACCCGCTCTCGCCTGACGGCACGAGCAAATCAGCATAACTGTCTATTATTTCAACTGTTCTAAATTTTAAGATGAACAACAATCTTGGCTTTAAGAGAAGAGGGTCTTACTGGATCTGGGATATCAACTAGCTACACACGAATAAACTACTTGTGCAGACGTGCCTGGCTGCAAATCTGAGGGTACCCTTTGAACTTTGCCAGTTGTCAAGCTAGTACTCCTTTATGAGTTGAAAAGTCGTTCGGTCGTGCAAGCAAATTATTTGTATATAAGGCCTAGTCCAGGTCAACATGTGGCGTAGTAGTAAGCTGAGGTGTACTGATGCAAATACCAATATGAATACTAATGGGCTATTCACAAACGCTAGGGTCATTAGACGATGTAAAAAATAGTAAAGACAATAACACAAACAAGCACATGGCTTTGGAAAACAGTTGTGATGTTATTATATAGATGGTCTCATAGTAAAGGCTGCTGTGGTAGACGATGTGTTACGGGCGATGCTATGTGTCAGTTGTTGCTGGTTGGGTAACCAGGTTACCTTCTTGTATCCTTGCCTTCCTAAGCTGTTTTTTGAAGCTAACCAAGTCACCTTCCTGTAACCTTGCCTTTCTTATGTACTTTGGTTAGGTAACCAGGTCACCTTCTTGTATCCCTGCTTTTCTAAGCTGTTTTTGGTTGGCTAACCAGGTTACCTTCTTGTATCCTTGTCTTCCTTAGCTGTTTTTGGTTGGTTTTGCAGCTAACCTTCTTGCCTATCTTAGCTGTTTTTGGTTGGGTTAGCAGCTAACCTTCTTATATCCTTGCCTTCCTTAGCTATTTTTGGTTGGGTAATCAGATCACCTTCTTATATCCTTGCCTTCCTTAGCTGTTTTTTTGGTTGGGTTAGCAGCTAACCTTCTTATATCCTTGCCTTCCTTAGCTGTTTTTGGTTGGGTAATCAGATCACCTTCTTATATCCTTGCCTTCCTTAGCTGTTTTTGCTTGGGTAATCAGATCACCTTCTTATATCCTTGCCTTCCTTAGCTGTTTTTGGTTGGGTAATCAGATCACCTTCTTATATCCTTGTATTCCTTAGCTGTTTTTGGTTGGGTAATCAGGTCACCTTCTTGTACGCTGCCTTCCTTAGCTGTTTTTGGTTGGATAATCAGGTCACCTTCTTGTACGCTGCCTTTCTTAGCTGTTTTTGGTTGGATAATCAGGTCACCTTCTTGTACGCTGCCTTCCTTAGCTCTTATTGGTTGGGTAATCAGGTAACCTTCTTGTACGCTGCCTTCCTTAGCTGTTATTGGTTGGGTAACCAGCTCACTTTTATATATTCTGCCTTCCTTAGCTGTAAAGTTGATCATCCAGCTACACATTGGTTGGTAGGTAGAATCGAGTAGAGATCGTGGTATCTTTGCCGTCGGAGGTAAGCGCTTAAAGCACTCTGCCACTTAGACTTTGTAGATACACACACATCCTAACACCTAACATTACTTCGTATAAAATGTGAAACCTAAACCGAAAGTCAGGAGACCTAGATGTTTTACGACAAAAAGTTGTTGCTTCTAATGCCAGTCGTACTTAACTTATCGTCTTTATACTGGTTTAGAAGACTCATCAGAGTCTGTATACAACTAGTTACATTTGCATTACCCGGCTCTAAAAGCTTGGCGCATCCAATCTATTCTTAAATGCATTAACTATCCCTTTAACTCCACTTCCTCCTGGGGCAATGCATTCCAAGCATTCACCACTCTCTGACTAAAAAAATATTTCCTAATATCCAATCTGGACCTTTCTGTAGTTCATTTGGAGATGTGCCCTCTTGTTCTTGCTGGTGGATGTTTCACCTGACCCTGACTAACAGTAGGATCAATATGTTTCACCTGACCCTGACTAACAGTAGGATCAATATGTTTCACCTGACCGTGACTAACAGTCTGATCAGTATGTTTCACCTGACCCCGACTAACAGTCTGATCAGTATGTTTCACCTTACCCCGACTAACAGTCTGATCAGTATGTTTCACCTGACCCCGACTAACAGTAGGATCAATGTGTTTCACCTGACCCTGACTAACAGTCTGATCAGTATGTTCCACCTGATCCTGACTAACAGTCTGATCAGTATGTTTCACCTAACCCTGACTAACAGTCTGATCAGTATGTTTCACCTGACCCCGACTAACAGTAGGATCAATGTGTTTCACATGACCCTGACTAACAGTCTGATCAGTATGTTTCACCTGACCCCGACTAACAGTAGGATCAATGTGTTTCACCTGACCCCGACTAACAGTCCGATCAGTATGTTTCACCTGACCCCGACTAACAGTCTGATCAGTATGTTTCACCTGACCCCGACTAACAGTCTGATCAGTATGTTTCACCTGACCCCGACTAACAGTCCGATCAGTATGTTTCACCTGACCCCGACTAACAGTCTGATCAGTATGTTTCACCTGACCCCGACTAACAGTCTGATCATTACGTCTTGCCTTACCGTTGGTCTCCTCTTCCCCCATCAAACGTTCAAGTATACTCAACAATTCGTTTCCAGACTCCTCATCCTCGCACATACAAGTTTTCAATCGCCCCCATTTCCCTATTTGGTTACGTGTCCTTATCGCTTTGATGTCCATTTGGCATCAGTTTGCTTACAAATAAGGAACAAGTTGCACCTCTTTATGCTTCACTGAGTGACTAATTGAATATTTAACTACGTATAACTTTTCCTGTTAATTGCGACGATTAAGCTCACCATTGTTATCATAAAATAAGTTGAATTTTAAGAAATATCAGAAGATGTTACGTATTTTCGTTTTACTAATTTTATCATTGTACGTTGTGCAAATGTAAAGCGAATTAAAATTGTACATACATAGGTGAAGACAAAAGTAATCCAATTTACACATTGTTATGCTGGGGATGAAGTGTTAGAGGTTTATTGTACTAGTCCTCGGCTTTTCAGAAAGAGTGGTGGCCAGTTCCTTTCCTCGTTGCCTTTTCTTTCATTACAGTAAGTCATATAACCATTAACAGCTGCGTCGACTTGAGCGTGTTGATATCGAAGTTTGAACCTTGTACCATTAAAGTGGGAAGCAAGTGCTCTGTCCCTCTGCTACTCAGACAAAGGCAACTGATTAAAGACACTGCTACGCAATACTACGATATTAGCTTTACGAAAACCGTCTGGAACTCAACATGCGGTAACACCGGGTATGTTTGTACCCATATCAGCGCACTTAAAGTGCTCTTCGATGTTTTATGAGAGCCAGACCAACATAAATCATGTTACTACAAATACTCGTACATTACAAAGTTGATTATCTAAAACATATCACCAACTCGTGATCATCTCACATCAACTGTAGGTTATGTCGTTATGTGACGTCAGCAGCTGCAATCTTATTTCCTGTACCATCTGTGTGGTCAGTGATATTTTCTCTGTAATGCTTCTTTAACATCATCGATAAATCGTTACTTTGCTCTTTCTTGTACTCGGTAGCACTAGTGTCTGGTGTTATAGGTTTGAGCGGCTGAATGATGGATAGATATTCTTGTCTGGTGGTATAGGTTTGATGGACTGGAAGATGCAGAGACATTCTTGTTTGGTAGTATAGGTTTGAACAGCTCGATGATGGAGACACATTCGTGTCTGGTGGTATAGATTTGAGCGGCTGGTTGATGGAGATAATGCTTGTCTGGTGGTATAGGTTTAAGTGGCTGGATGATGGAGATAATTCTTGTCTGGTGGTATAGGTTTAAGTGGCTGGATGATGGAGATAATTCGTGTCTGGTGGTATAGGTTTAAGTGGCTGGAAGATGGAGATAATTCTTGTCTGGTGGTATAGGTTTAAGCGGCTGGATGATGGAGATAATTCTTGTCTGGTGGTATAGGTTTAAGCGGCTGGATGATGGAGATAATTCTTGTCTGGTGGTATAGGTTTAAGCGGCTGGATGATGGAGATAATTCTTGTCTGGTGGTATAGGTTTAAGTGGCTGGAAGATGGAGATAATTCTTGTCTGGTGGTATAGGTTTAAGTGGCTGGAAGATGGAGACACATTCATGTCTGGTGGTATAGGTTTAAGTGGCTGGAAGATGGAGATAATTCTTGTCTGGTGGTATAGGTTTAAGTGGCTGGAAGATGGAGATAATTCTTGTCTGGTGTTATAAGGTTGAGTGTCTGGAGGATGGAGACACATTCATGTCTGGTGTATAGACTTTAACGACTGGAAGATAGTGAGATATTCTTGTCTGGTGTTTTAGGTGTGAGCGGCTGGACGATATATAGGCTAAGTATATAGGATTTAGTAAGTATCTCATTTCACAGGATGTGTTCGTTCTCCCGTCCATGTGCTGTTTATCTGGGTCCATGTCTGACACTGATAACATAGTTGGTAAGCATCTCCTGTTGAGTCTTCATGTTTATGTCACTGTTTAAATGTTTTAGTAATGATGATAGCTAATATGTTTCTAGATATCATTTTTTTTAAAGAATTCTTGCTTCTATCAGACTGTCTCTTCATCTTTGAATTCAGTTCAGGTGCCATCTCCGCATCGAAGGTCAGCTGAAATGGATCTTCAGTGTACTCTATCTCTTGCCGTAAGTGTGCAATCTGAGAGGCTTTTTCCAGTCCATCTCCTGATGGTATCCACCCACTTAAAGCGTTCTCTGCCCCTTGAGCGACTGCCTTCCACCCTACCCACCAGTAGGGACTTCAACAAGGAGGTATGTCTTGTTATATGACCAAAATAACGTAACTGTCTAACCCTGATTTCGGTCATTAATTCTCTTTTCACACTCAACTTTTTCAATACCTCCAAATGTGTTTTCTTAAATCTTCTAAATACCCACATTTCGAATGCTTCATTACTCTTTTCCAACGCGTTATTCATTGTCCATGTTTCTGCGCCATAACGTAGTGATGAGTATACATAGCATCTTCTTCTTCTTTTTCTTCGTACGCAGTCAGACAGTAACCATTATTTTTTCGAAAAAAGCGGCGGTCATCCTGAGGCTGTCGCCACTGCCATAGAGCTTGTTTTGCAGTTCCACTGGTGCTGGCCACATCTGCTCTCTCTGATCCTCGTATGTCGGGCAGTTCTGCAGAAGATGTTCAGCGGTCATTTTGCCAGTACCGCACGGGCATTCGTCGGTACCACCTATCTTCAATTTGTTGAATAGGTGGTACCTCAGTCTATTGTGGCCAGTGCGAAGTCTGAAGACAACGACCTGCTCTCTTCGGTTCAACTGGTAATAGGCATCGTTTTTGGTGTAACCAGTATGTTCGGTTTCCCATTTGGTCATGTATCTGGCTTTGATAAGCCGTTTTGACTCTTCGTACGTCATACTAGTATCTGTTTGTGGTAGTCTTGCACCTTCTTTTGCCAGTCTGTCTGCCTCCTCGTTGCCTTGGATGTTGCAGTGTGATGGGACCCACTGTACCACCACCCTTTTTGGTGCGGACTGCTGGCACAGTTTGCAGAGTGCTGCTCTTAAGTCATTAAGCTCAGTGTTTTTCTGGCTTTTTAGCGCTGTGACTACGGCGAGAGCATCTGTAAGCAGGACTATATGGCTTTCATTTTCATTGTGTGTCACTATTTCTTCCACTGCCGCCCTCAGTGCCTCTGCCTCCGCTCTGAAATTGCTTGTGTACTTACCAGTAGCGAATGACAGTGTTATTTGTCTGCCATTTGGTAGGTTCAGGAATGCTCCTGCCCCTCCGTTCTGTGTAGTGTTTGTTACAGAACCGTCGGTGTATGCATGGGTCCAGTCCATGCTTGGGTAGCCTTTCGATATGAAGCTTAGGGTAGTATCTCTCCTTTCTTTTTCAGTCTGGCAGTTTTTGTTTCCAATACCTGGTATATTTTCTACCACCTCTGGAAATATATCCTGCCTCCAGGTAGGTTTTCGTACAGTAGTGATGGGTTTTGGTGTTGTTAGTGCGTTTATGGGATCTTCGTGCATCTTTGCTTTGGCTATTTCTGCAAAGTTTCTCCGCTTTAGTTTCCCATTTCCCAAATTGTTTAGTCTCTGGTGCATTGGATGGTCAGTCAGTCTTCGGAGTTTCTCTGCCTGCAGCTGGGCTCTGCAGTCTCTTCTATCGGTCATGGATTGCAGTTTTGTCATCTTTTCGAGTTCTACAATTGGCGTTGACTTCATGCCTCCTGTTATAACTCTCATGGCTTGGTTTTGAAGTTTGCTAACTTTATCGAAGTTCGCCTTTGCTGCTGTTGTCCATGCCGCAATGCCATACTCGAGAACTGGTCTCACTCTTCCAGTGTACAGTTTCTTTAGTATGCCCTCGTCTGCTCCCCAGCTTGTGCCAGCAAGTTTCCTCATGATTGCCATTCTTTCTCTGGCTCTCATTCGGTTTCTCTTAATCTGACTTTTCCATGTCATGCGCCGATCAAATATGACTCCCAGATAGGTTGGGTTGTCGTTTGGCTGCAGGAATTTGCCATTTAGACTTAATTTGGTATTTTGGGGTTTTAATGAAAGCGAGAATATTGTGCATGTGGTTTTCTCCTCGTTTATTTTGACCAGCCATGAGTTCGCCCACTCTTCCAGCGATGTTAGGGCCGTCTGCATCCGATTTCTTGCTATGGTGAGATTCTTTTCAGAGGTCCACATAGCCAGATCGTCTGCAAACATTGAGCTATGGACTCTCCTTGGTATATTCTCTGTAATGTCGTTTATATATACCAGGAAGAGTGTGGGTGACAGTACTCCCCCTTGGGGTACTCCCTGCTCGAGTGTCACCTTTTTGCTCATCTGCCCTTGTACTTGGACTCTGGCCGTTCTTTGTTTGAGGTAGTGGTTGATCCACTTGTACATTTTCCCACAAACGTCACTTCTTCTTAGCTTGACTCTAAGTCCGTCTTTCCAGACTTTGTCAAATGCCTTTTCCAGATCCACCCAAACAGCTACTGTGTGTTTCTGTGCCTGGTAGGCATCTTCTATTTCCTGGGCTATGAGGATGACCTGGTCCTCAGTGGATCTGTGCTGTCTAAAGCCGGCTTGCTGTGGAATTAGTATTCGTTTTTCTTCCAGATGCCACATCAGTCTGGTGTTTATCCTACGTTCCATCAGCTTGCCGACACAGCTCAGTAGGCTGATGGGCCTGTATCCATTTGGATCTGTTTTGTCCTACATAGCATCTGATAATTCTCATTTTCAAATTCTGATTTATCTGTTTGGATCTGTGTCGCATGTTGTTGAATACCATCTTGACTTATTCTCTTTCTGATTTCTTTTTCACAGCTGCCTTCTTCGTTATTATATGACCTAGATAGGAGAAACTCGGGACCTGTTCATGTAGTTTATCTTTTATCATTATCTGTATACATGGCTTATTGTCACTTTTCCCCATTATCATAGTCTTTGTTTTCTTTATGTTTATGTCCAATCCAAACGCTTGACTTATTGTGTATATTGTTGTCACAAGCTCCTGTAATTTTTGCGCACTTTTTGCCATCAAAATGAATCATCCGCATAAATTTTTCATTGCATTTAATCCAATGACAAGCCCTGGCATCCACTCTATCTGTTTGAATATTTGTTCAGCGTAGATATTAAAAATAGAGGCGGATAACACACATCCCTGTCTCACTCATCTTTTTATATCTATACTTAGAGAGCATAACTTTCCTGATGTTACTGTAGCAGTTTGATCCCAGTACAGATTACAGAGCAGTCTTATGTCTTTACTATATAGACCTATTTCTTGGAGACATTTAATTAATTTCTCATGTTGGACTGTCAAAAGTTTTCTGGTAGTCTATAAAGCAAATATAAATGTCATTATATTTATTTTTTTCTGTGAATAGGCAAATATCGATCTGCATGATGTTCTGTGTTTCTTGCATCAAAATTGAATAACTATTGTATTCTGTTGTCTGTCATTGTTGCTACGTACATTCTCATTTTATCGGTCTCATGTGCAACATCTAAGACCACCGACGAAAATCAGAAGTTTCTTAAAGTTCTTCACATCATCTTCTTGTTTTAATTTACTATTGGATTACTGTGTCAGTCATTCATAATTGTTAACATTTATCTCTTAATCTCGTTTTGTCAACGGCCTTGTCAAATTGTCTTGGCTGTTCTATGATGTGTTTGGTTTTCACCTTAACACACTTCCAAGATTCCTCATTTGCCTTTTTTACCATTATGTTTTTTTGTTGGTTTTTTTATTTTATATGTTTGCCTCACTAGTTTCTACTGTTTTTCAGAGCTTTGTGTTTTTAATCCTCATTCTGCTTCTACTGGATTAGGAAACTGAGTCTTTAAAATATTTGTATTTAGTTTTGCGTGTCTCCAACGTCCGCTGGTATATTTTCATAATTGCTATTGATCTCTCAATTAATATCAGCTCTATCGTGTTCTGAATTTATTGTTATATGTTGATTGCATATGTGCAATTTCTACTGTTGCGTGCTCTGTAATGTACTACGAAATCTGACATAATGACCATCTTGTGATCTGTGACAATCGCCGTGCTTGGTACAGCTATTGAATTCGTGATGTATTTTCTTAATCCCTTTCTGGTTAGAGTCAAGTCAATCTTCAATATCGTTGTTCAATCTATATCTTATTCTATTCTCATTTAAGCGCTGAGCAATTTCAGAGCGGAGGCAGAGACACTGAGGGCTGCAGCAGAAGCAATGCTGACAGGCAAAAGAAATGAAAGCCAGATAGTCCTGTTTACAGATGCCCTGGCCGTGGTCACACCACTAAAAAGCCAGAAAAATACTGAACTTAATGATTTAAGAGCAGTACTCTGTCAACTACGTCAGCAGACCGCACCAAAAAGAGTAGTGGTACAGTGGGTTCCATCCCATTGTAAAATTCAAGGCAACGAGGAGGCAGACAGATTGGCAAAAGAAGGTGAAGACTACCACAACCAGATTCTAGTGTGACCTACGAAGAGTCAAAAATGCGCATTAGAGCCAGATACATGGCCAAATGGGAAATAGAACATGCTGGCTACACAAAAAATGATGCCTATTACCAATTGAATAGAAGAGAGCAGGTCGTGGTCTTCAGACTCCGCACAGGCCACAACAGACTGAGATACCACCTATTCAATAAACTGAAGATAGGTGGCACTGACGAATGCACTTGTGGTACCGGAAAAATGACCGCTGAACATCTGCTGCAAAACTGCCCGAAATACGAGGACCAGAGAAAGCACACGTGGCCATCACCAGAGCCAACACTAGACAAGCTCTATGGCAGTGTCGACAGCCTAAGGATGACCGCTGCTTTTTTCGAAAAAATGCAGGTTGACGTCTGACAGCGTACGAAGAAGAAGAAGAAGAAGAAGAGGAGGAGGAGGAAGAAGAAGAAGAAGAAGAAGAAGAAGTTTAAGCGCTGCTAGAACAAAGTATTTGTAGTAGCAAGTTTGCATACTGTCACACATGTTACGCTTAAGCTCTCCATTTCCCATTGTGTGGCGTGGCCGCTAAAGAGGCTACATCAGGCACCCTGTGGTATACGTCTTATTATTATGTTCCGGTAAAGGCCTCTTTATAATTTATGGTCCTGAACATTATTGTTTAATATGTCTGATTATTTGTCGAAGAATTTGGATATACTTACTTTGTTGTAGCTGTCGTTTTCATGAATCGTGTGTTTTGGTTATTGTTGTAGCTGTCGTTTACATGAATCATGTGTTTGGGCTATTGTTGTATCTGTCGTTTACACGAATCATGTGTTTGGGTTATTGTTGTTACCTGTCTTACTTCCGTCTGTTTATAATTCTTTCTGAAGTACACTTTATATAAATTTTACTTTTAGCTTTTTCTGTATGCACCATTTTATACTGTTTGTTGTTTTGTCACTCCTCATTAAAACATAATTGCTGGGGATGTTCTTAATGTTTGATCATTTATTTCTTATGGATCAAGATGCATGACCTGCAGCGGTCAGCGACTCATAGTTGACTGCTAGCGTCAGGGCCAGATAACCAGAGCTGCAAAGACCCTTCTACACCTCCACGCGGTGATCCTGGATAACAGACTGCAACAGAGCAGACTGGCTAAGAAGAAGGTATCGAAGAGGGAATGCTAACCGGGTACTCAAAAAACGTTTACTGAAGTCGGACGTGTTGGACCAAAAAGAAAGTACAAATATCGCAGTCAAGCTGTAAACGCATTCCGTTCTCTGGACTACATTCTGCTACTTCAGCCCTTTTCAGGGTTTAGTAGCGGGAGATTGAGAACGAACGAAGCCAAGCCAAACCAAACCAAGCCAAATAGTATTGACTCATCCAAAGCGGACCATCAAATGTAGTGCTTGCTGTGTCAAATGGTGTACCTTCATAGCAATACAGCACATTTATTCATGTCTCAAAGTGAAGGAGTCAAAGAGGTGTACAACTGGTAGAACGGTTTGGGTGCTTGCCTCTCGTAGCAAACGGACATGGTTCCTGGCCTGATCGAAAACAGTTCCAGCTTAACTTACTATAAAAAAAGATATTCCTAACTGCGATATGGTAGGAAGGGCGAGTGAGAAAGGGACCTGCTGTGCAATCCCACACACCTGAAGATCTAATATTCGTAGACTTCGTCCCCAACGGCATCATCGGCCATTGGAAGACGTCTAGTCTTTGTTAACATGTGTACAATCTGTTTCTGCACTATCTGGGCACCACATTTCTGACATGTGTACAATCTGTTTCTGCACTATCTGGGCACCACATTTCTGACATGTGTACAATCTGTTTCTGCACTATCTGGGCACCACATTTCTGACATGTGTACAATCTGTTTCTGCACTATCTGGGCACCACATTTCTGACATGTGTACAATCTGTTTCTGCACTATCTGGACACCACGTTTCTGACATGTGTACAATCTGTTTCTGCACTATTTGGACATCACGTTTTTGACATGTGTACAATCAGTCTCTGCACTATCTAGATATCACGTTTTTGACATGTGTACAATATGTTTCTGCACTATCTGGACACCACGTTTCTGACATGTGTACAATCTGTTTCTGCACTATTTGGACATCACGTTTTTGACATGTGTACAATATGTTTCTGCACTATCTAGATATCACGTTTTTGACATGTGTACAATCAGCTTCTGCACTATCTGGACATTACGTTTGGCTTCCCCTTTTCAGTGGGTCTTCAAAAATGCGCACGCATACAAGAGCTGTGAGCTGTATTGACATTCATCACTGTACTTATCCTGCTAGAGTAAGCGACAAGGTCGTTGCTGAGCGGGGCGGAGCATGCAATACAGCAACCTCCAATATAAAAATGGAGACTGAGCAGTGATTCCAGCTCTGATGTAGACATCCGGGACATTCTTCATGAGGACCATAGCAAGACAATACTTTGGCACAGTACTTTGGCACAGTCTACACAAAAGACGACTGCTCCATGATCCCAGAGCCTATAGATATTTTTCAAAGAGACATGGATACAGCGGGATTAAGATCAATCTGTATTACAGAGGAAATTGTTTTTAAAAAATTAGAGGGGTTGAAAGTTGATAAATGTCCAGGTCAAGATGGTATTCACCCAAAATTGCTGTATGAAATTAGAGACCAACTAGCAAAACCATTGGCTATATTATGTTCTCAATCACTTGCAAAAGGGATTGTTCCACAGGATTGGAAAGATGCAGGAGTGATTCCCTTTTTCAAAAAGGGCAACAAATCAGATCCAGCGAATTATAGACAGGTGAGTTTAATGAGCATACTCTGTAAATTGATAGTCAATAATCAAAGAAAACATTGTAATGCATTTAGACAAATTTAATCTAATCAGAAATAGTCAGCATGGGTTCACTAGAGGGAGATCATGCTTAACAAATCTATTAGAATTCATGGAGGAGGTTACCAAAATCATAGATAAAGGGGAGCCAGTGGACGTTATTTATCTAGATTTTGCAAAGGCCTTTGAAAGAGTACCTCATTAAAGATTATTTCGAAAGTTAAAATCACATGGAATAGGTGGGGAAGTTGCCAAATGGATTGAAAATTGGTTAACGGGAAGAAGGCAGAGGGTGGGCATAAATAAGGAGTACTCTGAGTGGTGTGAAGTGAAAAGTGGTGTGCCACAGGGCTCGGTTTTGGGACCAATTTTGTTCTTGATATATATAAATGATTTGGACATTGATATGGGATCCATGATTGCAAAATTTGCTGATGACACAAAACTATGCAGTAGTGTATCATCTAAAGCAGAAGTGGATATATTGAGGTCGGATTTAGATAAAATTCGAGAATGGTCTGTAAGCTGGCAAATGGAGTTTAATGTAGACAAATGTACAGTCATCCACATGGGTAGATCCAATATGGAACATAATTGCAGAATGGGAGAGAACAATATTAGAAAGATAGATAAGGAAAGGGACCTAGGGGTTATAATAGATCATACAGAAAAGGTGAGTGAGCAAGTTAAGGTAGCAGTGAAAAAGGCAAATGCAATGTTAGGTATGATAAAAAGAAAAATTAAACATAGGAGCAAGGAAGTGATTGTCAAACTGTATAAAGCGTTAGTTAGACCTAGATTGGAGTACTGTGTACAGGTGTGGAGTTCTTATCATAGAGAGGATATAAACATGCTGGAAAGAATACAAAAAAAGAGCGACAAAGCTGATAGTGGGATTCCATAATTACAGTTATGAGGAAAGAATAAGAAAAACCGGCCTACATTGTCTAGAAGAGAGAAGAATTCGTGGTGACTTAATGCAGGTTAATACGATGATCAGAGGAGTGGACAAATTAGACTATAACAAGTTTTTTTTTAAATACAGCCACCCACAATAACAAGAGGGCATAGCTACAAATTAACTAAAGAGAGGTCCAGATTAGATATGAGATAATGTTTTTTTAGTCAGAGAGTGGTGAATGCTTGGAATGCATTGCCAGGGGAGGTAGTGAAGGCAGGGACAGTTAATGCATTTAAGAATGAATTGGATGCGCATAGCTATTAGAGCAAGGCGATGTAAATGACACTGGTTGTATGCAGACTCTGCAGGGTCTTCTAAACCAGTATAAAGACGCTAAGTTAAGTTAAGTTAAGTTAAGTTAAGTTAAGTTAAGAACGAACTCTGGATCGTTGCTTCAGAGTGCGCATAAGCGGATGTCGGGCATGTGAGGCCTTGAGCCTTCTGGACCTCGTATCCTGATGATGGTGTTTAAGGACAGTGGTCTTGGGGTAAGGTGTCCGTCTCGTTTCCTGATGATGGTGTTTAAGGACAGTGGACTGGGGGTAAGGTGTCCGTCTCGTATCCTGATGATGGTGTTTAAGGACAGTGGTCTGGGGGAAGGTGTCCGTCTCGTATCCTGATGATGGTGTTTAAAGACAGTGGTCTGGGGGTAAGGTGTCCGTCTCGTATCCTGATGATGGTGTTTAAGGACAGTGGTCTGGGGGTAAGGTGTTTGTCTCGTATCCTGATAATGGTGTTTAAGGACAGTGGTCTGGGGGTAAGGTGTCCGTCTCGTATCCTAATGTGGTGTTTAAGGACAGTGGTCTGGGGGTAAGGTGTCCGTCTCGTATCCTGATGATGGTGTTTAAGGACAGTGGTCTGGGGGTAAGGTGTCCGTCTCGTATCCTGATGATGGTGCTTAAGGACAGTGGTCTGGGGGTAAGGTGTCCGTCTCGTATCCTGATGATGGTGTTTAAGGACAGTGGTCTGGGGGTAAGGTGTCCGTCTCGTATCCTGATGATGGTGTTTAAGGACAGTGGTCTGGGGGTAAGGTGTCCGTCTCGTATCCTGATGATGGTGCTTAAGGACAGTGGTCTGGGGGTAAGGTGTCCGTCTCGTATCCTGATGATGGTGTTTAAGGACAGTGGTCTGGGGGTAAGGTGTCTTGGGTGCCGGAGGTCGGAGGTTCGAATCACGGTGGAGCCCTGGATTTTTTTAATTGCGGATCTTCTTGTAAAAATTCCGCTGATCTCTTGGTAGTGAGATTGAACTCTTGTGTTCAGTGTCGAGCACGTTAAAAATCCATTGACAGTTATAAATCAAAAAGGGTAGACTTATCGACCGCTGGCCGGACAAAATTCAAAAATTATAGTTAAAAATCTTCCCAAATTATATTAACCCTTCCCCCAGGCCTAGTAGGTGGCAGGAAGTTTTAAAAACCTACTACGGATAGCCTTCGGATATCTGGCAACATATTTGAAGAACATGCCTGTTTGAATTCCAGGATTCCAAAACACACTGACCTTGAAGGCACGGGCAAAGAAGATATTAGAAATGGATTGGAGTGACACTTTAAAGTTGGTCAACGACTGCCTCTTGGGGGACTGCCTCTTGGGCGACTGCCTCTTGGGCGAGCGACTGCCTCTTGAGCGACTGCCTCTTGGGCAACTGCCTCTTGGGCGAACGACTGCCTCTTGGGCGACTGCCTCTGCAATCGGTGAACCGGCAATCTACAGATTGCAACATTGTTAAACAGGCATGGGTTCAGCACAGAGGACCACCTGAAAAGGCGGATAACATGTGTGTACAACCAGCGTGCTACAGAAACAATAAGTATATATCCCATTCACCGTTTGCTGAAATGGACTGAGCACTGCATGGATTCCAGTAACGTCGATTTTAACAAAAAAAAGACCTACTGTACCTAGCCGGTAACAGATACAAGTAGTTATCTCGACAAAGTTGTGGCATAAATCCAAGACTCGAGGCGAAAAATAAGCCATGTTTGGTCGAGTAGTGTTCAGATCGTGTCGCGTCGACCTTTGGTGACTTGGATCCGTCCTGTCAAAACAGTATTGTTTAACTTGGCCTGGAACAAGGACTGCGTGCCATAATCGCGCGGCAGCGGAAAAATGCGGCGGAAAAATGCATCTGACGTCACGATTTTAATAAATAGAGAGTGAGAAAGAGAAAGTTAATTAGAACAATTCAGAAAATCCTGATCTTTGTCTTCTCGATGTCGGATGTTTTCACAACTGGGGCAAAGATTTTAAGAGCCGTTTGCTTTATCGGCAGATCAAATGTGAGGAAATGTGCTAGTTCGTTGCGAGCTTGGTACTTGAATGATCGAGGCAAATGTGCGTTGATAAACAGTTAACTTTAGAACAGTTAGTTAACTTTAGAATAGTTAGTTAACTTTAGAACACACATGGGACAACCTTTTTTTCTGTTTAGGCTAATCCCAAATAATTGTGTTCACTTCTTCAGGCCACGCCTCTGAACTGCCCAATTTATTTAAAGTGTTAAAAAAAACATTGGTAGATAGGGTCAGGTACCGTGTTACGACCAAAATGCCTTCATCGGGAACAACAAAAATATGAGCTAGAATTTATTTTCTTTCTTTAAAAAAATAGAAACCGTTCGACAATGTTATGATATTAGAAATATCAGCTTGCCATAAGTCTTTACTCTGACTATACAGGAGTAGGACGGGAAAATTGAAATTTGGCACATATGTAGCTCATTCAATTTATATTGGACTTGAGAAGTATGAATTTCCCTCCTCCACGGGTTTACCCGGTATGGTGCATGGCGCAAAACACCTTATTGACCGTATCTTCTCCTCTAACGGCTTGTCAGAACAATGGAGAAATCAGAGGCCAGAACTGTGATATAATTCTTGATATTGCAGGGGAAAACACCTACAGAAATAGACAGGGAGATGGAACCAGTGTTTGAGGAATTCTGTCCTTATGCTTCTGTAAAAAACTGGTGTAGGCAGTTTAAGTGTGGCCGTTCCTATGTTGCTGATCTTCCAAGATCAGGAAGGCCATCCTCAGAGTGCAGCGATTAAAATGCTGCAAGAGTGAAGACAATCATTGACCAGGATAGAAAAATAACAATTGCAGAGATATCTAGGTCAGCAAAACTGAATGAAAGTAAAGTTTTTAGAATTTTACACAACAGACTGAACATGAGAAAAGTTTGTGCCCGCTGGGTCCTGCGTCTGCTGACATGTGAACAGAAACAAATGAGGGTTGATTGCTTGTGGCCAGCTGCTCAAAATTTGTAGGTTGAAAAACACGTTGCCGACCATGATGACATTAGATGAGACTTGGGTTCACCATTATGACCCAAAATCCAAAATTTCCAGCATGCAGTGGAAACCCCTGGGCTTACCAACACATGTTAATCCAAGAGCACAGAAATCTGCAAGAAAAGTGATGCTGATTGTTTTAGGGACGTCAAATGTGTCATATTGAAAGATTACCTGCATCATGGCAACACGGTTAATTGGCAACATTAGGCAGATCTACTTACCAAACTAAGAAAGACTGTGACCAGAAAACGAGGGATAGCGCGCACTCAAATTCTGCCTTTACTTCAAGATAATGCGCCCTCCCATAAAGCAAGACTTGTGTTGCAAACAGTCAACGATTCGAATATTGAAATTATTCCACACTCACTATATTCTCTGGATTTAGCTCCAGAAGACAATTTTTTCTTTTGCTAAAACTTAAAAAAATGCTGAAAGGAAATCATTTTGACAGTGACGAAAATCATACTGGCTTGTGAATACTTGATTAGTTCGAAAAATTGGTTACTTTGTTCTGAAGGTCTTTTCAAAGTCACACAGAGATGGTAGAAATGTATAAATTCAGGTGGTGGCTACATCTGGAAGGAATAAACACTGTGTCAAATTTCAACTTTCTCCTCTTACTCCTTCATGGTCAGGATAAAGACCTATGACAAGCTCCTTGTATGTGTGTTTTTGTTGGTGGTGTTGTTGTTGTTACTGACTCGGCAGCATCCGGGATTTCTACCTTCGGTCCAATGTCATGTAATAGACTATGCAAGTGTTTGTCAGTTGTTGTTCAGTAGCATTCAATATGTTCGATTTATCTGACCTCGGAAGAAGAAGTATTGTTACACCATCAGAATGTGCAGATCACTCGTAGATGATGATGATCAAATGGTTTCCAATAGGTGTGTACACAGCTGACACTCTGGAGTGTGTTGTGGTCGGATTGGTACACTGGAGTGTGTTGTGGTGGGATTGGTACACTGGAGTGTGTTGTGGTGGGATTGGTACACTGGAGTGTGTTGTGGTGGGATTGGTACACTGGAGTGTGTTGTGGTGGGATTGGTACACTGGAGTGTGTTGTGGTGGGATTGGTACACTGGAGTGTGTTGTGGTGGGATTGGTACACTGGAGTGTGTTGTGGTGGGATTGGTACACTGGAGTGTGTTGTGGTGGGATTGGAACTCTAGAGTATGTTGTGGTGGAATTGGAAATCTAGAGTGTGTTGTGGTCGGTTGGTACACTGGAGTGTGTTGTGGTGGAATTGGAACTCTAGAGTATGTTGTGGTGGAATTGGCACTCTGGAGTGTGTTGTGGTGGAATTGGCACTCTAGAGTATGTTGTGGTTGGATTGGCACTCTGGAGTGTTTAGTGCTCGGATTAGCACTCTAGAGTGAATTATGAAAGTAGTTCATTTAACTAGCTGCGATGGGGACAGAAGCAAGCGGGTGTAAAAGATGTGGGGAGGGGGGGGGTGTGAGATAGTTAGGCGTTGAAGAGAGAAGGAATGAACGGTTTGAGAGAGGCAGTGATGGTCAGGTTGGAATGGGAGGAGATGGGCTGGATGAAGAGGGGGGGGGGTGGGCAGAGTGATGATCCGGATTAGTGAGGAGAGACGAGCAGGTTGAGAGAGATGTGGGCCTGGGTTTAGGGGGAAGAGACGAGCAGGTTGAGAGAGATGTGGGCCTGGGTTTAGGATGAAGAAACGAGCAGGTTGAGAGAGATGTGGGTCTGGGTTTAGGATGAAGAAACGAGCAGGTTGAGAGAGATGTGGGTCTGGGTTTAGGAGAAAGAGATGAGCAGGTTGAGTGATATGTGGGCCTGGGTTTAGGAGGAAGAGACGAGCAGGTTGAGAGAGATTTGGGTCTGGGTTTAGGAGAAAGAGATGAGCAGGTTGAGTGATATGTGGGCCTGGGTTTAGGAGGAAGAGACGAGCAGGTTGAGAGAGATGTGGGCCTGGGTTTAGGGGGAAGAGACGAGCAGGTTGAGAGAGATGTGGGCCTGGGTTTAGTGAGGAAGACACGAGCACGTTGAGAGAGATGTGGGCCTGGGTTTATGGAGGAAGAGACGAGCACGTTGAGAGAGATGTGGGCCTGCGTTTAGGGAGGAAGAGACGAGCACGTTGAGAGAGATGTGGGCCTGTGTTTAGGGAGGAAGAGATGAGCATGTTGAGTGAGATGTGGGCCAGGGTTTAGTGAGGAAGACACGAGCAGGTTGAGAGAGATGTGGGCCTGGGTTTAGGGAGGAAGAGACGAGCAGGTTGAGAGAGATGTGGGCCTGGGTTTAGTGAGGAAGAGACGAGCAGGTTGAGAGAGATATGGGCCTGGGTTTAGGGGGGAAGAGACGAGCAGGTTGAGTGAGATATGGGCCTGGGTTTAGGGGGGAAGACACGAGCAGGTTGAGAGAGATGTGTGCCTGTGTTTAGTGAGGAGAGACGAGCAGGTTGAGTGAGATGTGGGCCTGGGTTTAGGGGAAGAGATAAGTGAAGATGTGAAGCAGAGGAAAGGTGCGGGAAGGTGTCCTTTCTTTAATTAACGCCTTTCATAATTATCCTGAGTAACTCCAGGTCAAAGGCTTATCGTGCTAATCTCTTTAGAACAAGACACAATACATTGAAAACTAGACAGAACAAGCCGTCCCACTGAAGCACAATGCTGGTTGGCCTAGTCCATCGCGTATCACTACATCTGTATTTTCCTACTACTGTGTATCAATCTTTTAATTCCTCTATATAAAAAGGTGGTAGTCCAGAACCTTCTCTATTTCTGTTACCACAGCTGTCTTGAACTGTTCTTCTCGTTCTCTGCTCATTACTTAACCGTAAAATAAAGAAAAAGTTATGCTGATAGTCATGATGCACAGAATATGTTTACAAGTTACTAGAGCTCTTGGTATCACATAATGTATGATATTACAAGACATAACTACTCACGATAGGTATGTACTACTGGTCAGCCAAATTGTACCCGATGATGAAAGAATAGAGTCACTGTAAACCCCCCCCCCCCCCCCTACCCAAAGCTTTTCGGAAAAGACAACAAAAGATGTTTACATGGTGCTAACAACTTCATCATGTAAAACTACTTGCTATACAAACTTTGAATGTTATAGAACACGAAAATACTTTGATACAGATTTCTTAACTGTGATCTCCCTGTGCATTGTGGAAGAAGAAAATGAGAAGAAAAATAACCTTCTCTGTGTTGAAAGCTGCTACAACATTTAGGGCGTGGTCATTTATTATGGGAGAGATAACCTATGACACTTGGCAACCTAGGAGCAACACGGGGTGCCATAGAAATTAGAAGAGACTGAATAACTGTTCAAATATTGTGTAGATAGGTTTCATTGTATTAAACAAAATAGCAACCAGTTCAGACCTTCACGGTGACAGTTTCAAGTGATTGTAATATCCAAGAAACCCCTTATAACCTTACAATCACTTTTAAACATTTTGTTTTTGCAAATAAATTAGTTAATGTTGCAATTTATATTTGGGCTGCAGTTTATAGATTACGATGACATTGACTCTCCTATATGGCATACCTGTGAGGTTCCGTTCTTTTACATTAGATGGTCTGTCAGTCCTCTTAATTTCTTACCAAGCGTGTTGTGCCCTATTGTTCTTTCTGTCTGCCATTGATTGCTGCTCGTAATCTTTTTTAGTTCTTCAATAGGTATGATCACAGTGATGATGATGATATAATCCCTTTAGATATGAGCTGACAGCTCTTAACAGCCCAATGCCTTCCGGACAAAAGCACACGTCCTCCTCAATTGTTGTACTGATATGTATAGTATGCTGCGTATGGTGGAGTGTGGTGGTAGCAGCAGGCTCCGCATATCGGCCAGCCTTGGGCAGAAGGCCAGGAGGTGCTCCTCGTGGTCAGGGCAGAATCTGCAGTTTGGTTCACGTAGTGGGTCTAATCTATTCAGATGTTTGCCGAGAGGGGCATGGCCTGTTCTCATCTTGAAGATTAAACACTGGTCTCTTCGTTTCTTTCCTGGCTGGGTTCTGGGGTTCTGTGATTTGCTTGTGTTTGAAATATATTCAGCCTGTCTGGGATGATGTGGCCCACTGATCTAGCCACTCCTGTCTATAGTTATTTTTCACGATTTGTGTGAAGGTCTGTCCAATAGATATGGTTCGCATGCTCTCTGCTATGATTCCCAATGTATAGTTTTGTAAAAATGTGGTTTGGCTGCAGTTGCCCATGCTGCTATATTCTTAGACTAGTCTCACACTTCAAATATATGGGTCCTTCAATACCCTTTCAATGAGAGGGGAGCCTAAAGTCTGGTCAGGTAACATACACTGATCAGACATGTTAGTGATAGACAAAACACACTGATCAGACAGGTTAGTGATAGACAAAACACACTGATCATACATGTTAGTGATAGTCAGGTAAAATACACTGATCAGACATGTTAGTGATAGTCAGGTAAAATACACTGATCAGACATGTTAGTGATAGTCAGGTAAAACACACTGATCAGACATGTTAGTGATAGTCAGGTAAAATACACTGATCAGACATGTTAGTGATAGTCAGGTAAAACACACTGATCAGACATGTTAGTGATAGACAAAATACACTGATCAGACATGTTAGTGATAGTCAGGTAAAACACACTGATCAGACATGTTAGTGATAGACAAAACACACTGATCAGACATGTTAGTGATAGTCGGGTAAAATACACTGATCAGACATGTTAGTGATAGTCAGGTAAAATACACTGATCAGACATGTTAGTGATAGTCAGGTAAAACACACTGATCATACATGTTAGTGATAGTCAGGTAAAATACACTGATCAGACATGTTAGTGATAGTCGGGTAAAATACACTGATGAGACATGTTTGTGATAGTCGGGTAAAATACACTGATCAGACATGTTAGTGATAGTCAGGTAAAACACACTGATCAGACATGTTAGTGATAGTCAGATAAAAGACACTAATCAGACATGTTAGTGATAGTCAGGTAAAACACATTGATCAGACATGTTAGTGATAGTGAGATAAAATACACTGGTCAGACATGTTAGTGATAGTCGGGTAAAATACACTGATGAGACATGTTTGTGATAGTCGGGTAAAATACACTGATCAGACATGTTAGTGATAGTCAGGTAAAACACACTGATCAGACATGTTAGTTATAGTCAGGTAAAACACACTGATCAGACATGTTAGTGATAGTCAGGTAAAACACATTGATCAGACATGTTAGTGATAATCAGGTAAAACACACTGATCAGACATGTTAGTGATAGTCGGGTAAAATACACTGATCAGACATGTTAGTGATAGTCAGGTAAAATACACTGATCAGACATGTTAGTGATAGTCAGGTAAAACACACTGATCATACATGTTAGTGATAGTCAGGTAAAATACACTGATCAGACATGTTAGTGATAGTCGGGTAAAATACACTGATGAGACATGTTTGTGATAGTCGGGTAAAATACACTGATCAGACATGTTAGTGATAGTCAGGTAAAACACACTGATCAGACATGTTAGTGATAGTCAGGTAAAACACACTAATCAGACATGTTAGTGATAGTCAGGTAAAACACATTGATCAGACATGTTAGTGATAGTCAGATAAAATACACTGGTCAGACATGTTAGTGATAGTCGGGTAAAATACACTGATGAGACATGTTTGTGATAGTCGGGTAAAATACACTGATCAGACATGTTAGTGATAGTCAGGTAAAACACACTGATCAGACATGTTAGTTATAGTCAGGTAAAACACACTGATCAGACATGTTAGTGATAGTCAGGTAAAACACATTGATCAGACATGTTAGTGATAATCAGGTAAAACACACTGATCAGACATGTTAGTGACAGTCAGGTAAAATACACTGATCAGACATGTTAGTGATAGTCAGGTAAAATACACTGATCAGACATGTTAGTGATAGTCAGGTAAAACACACTGATCAAACATGTTAGTGATAGACAAAATACACTGATCAGACATGTTAGTGATAGTCAGGTAAAACACACTGATCAGACATGTTAGTGATAGACAAAACACACTGATCAGACATGTTAGTGATAGACAAAACACGCTGATCAGACATGTTAGTGATAGTCAGGTAAAATACACTGATCAGACATGTTAGTGATAGTCAGGTAAAATAAACTGATCAGACATGTTAGTGATAGTCAGGTCAAATACACTGATCAGACATGTTAGTGATAGTCAGGTAAAAAACACTGATCAAACATGTTAGTGATAGACAAAATACACTGATCAGACATGTTAGTGATAGTCAGGTAAAACACACTGATCAGACATGTTAGTGATAGACAAAATACACTGATCAGACATGTTAGTGATAGTCAGGTAAAATACACTGATCAGACATGTTAGTGATAGTCAGGTTATACACACTGATCAGACATGTTAGTGATAGACAAAATACACTGATCAGACATGTTAGTGATAGTCAGGTAAAATACAATGATCAGACATGTTAGTGATAGTCAGGTAAAATACACTGATCAGACAATTAGTGATAGACAAAATACACTGATCAGACATGTTAGTGATAGATAAAACGCACTGATCAGACATGTTAGTGATAGTCAGGTAAAACACACTGATCAGACATGTTAGTGATAACCAAAACACACTGATCAGACATGTTAGTGATAGACAAAATACACTGATCAGACATGTTAGTGATAGACAAAACACACTGATAAGACATGTTAGTGATAGACAAAACACACTGATCAGACATGTTAGTGATAGTCAGGTAAAACACACTGATCAGACATGTTAGTGATAGTCAGGTAAAACACACTGATCAGACATGTTAGTGATAGTCAGGTAAAACACACTGATCAGACATGTTAGTGATAGTCAGGTAAAACACACTGATCAAACATGTTAGTGATAGACAAAATACACTGATCAGACATGTTAGTGATAGTCAGGTAAAACACACTGATCAGACATGTTAGTGATAGTCAGGTAAAACACACTGATCAGAAATGTTAGTGATAGACAAAATACACTGATCAGACATGTTAGTGATAGTCAGGTAAAACACTGATCAAACATGTTAGTGATAGTCAGGTAAAACACACTGATCAGACAATTAGTGATAAACAAAATACACTGATCAGACATGTTAGTGATAGTCAGGTAAAATATACTGATCAGACATGTTAGTGATAGTCAGGTGAAACACACTGATCAGACATGTTAGTGATAAACAAAACACACTGATCAGACATGTTAGTGATAGACAAAATACGCTGATCAGACATGTTAGTGATAGACAAAACACACTGATCAGACAATTAGTGATAGACAAAATACACTGATCAGACATGTTAGTGATAGTCAGGTAAAATATACTGATCAGACATATTAGTGATAGACAAAATACACTGATCAGACATGTTAGTGATAGTCAGGTAAAACACACTGATCAGACATGTTAGTGATAGGCAGGTAAAATACACTGATCAGACATGTTAGTGATAGTCAGGTAAAACACACTGAGCAAACATGTTAGTGATAGACAAACACACTGATCAGACATGTTAGTGATAGACAAAACACACTGATCAGACATGTTAGTGATAGAAAAAATACACTGACCAAGACTTCAACCTCGACTTCCTTGTGGATGCTCTTATGACTGCCTAGCTAACAAGGTAAGGGATTGACGTGATCCCTGCAATAATTAGCAACATGCAAATGAAGCCAAGCATAGCACAACCGCCTGGAGGACCCTTGTCCTTCTTCTTCTTCTTATTCTTCGTACGCTGTCAGACGTCAACCTGTATTTTTTCGAAAAAAGCAGCGGTTATCCTGAGGCTGTCGACAATGCCATAGAGCTTGTCTAGTGTTGCCACTGGTGATGGCCACATGTGCTTTCTCTGGTCCTCGTATGTCGGGCAGTTTTGCAGCAAATGTTCAGCGGTCATTTTCCCGGTACCACACGAGCATTCACCAGTGCCACCTATCTTCAGTTTGTTGAATAGGTGGTACCTCAGTCTATTGTGGCCAGTGCGAAGTCTGAAGACCACGACCTGCTCTCTTCTGTTCAACTGGTAATAGGCATCGTTTTTTGTGTAGCCAGTATGTTCTGTTTCCCATTTGGCGATGTATTTAGCTCTAATAAGCCTTTTTGACTCTTCGTGTGTCACACTAGTATCTGGTTGTGGTAGTCGTGCACCTTCTTTTGCCAGTCTGTCTGCCTCCTCGTTGCCTTGGATGTTACAGTGGGATGGAACCCACTGTACCACTACTCTTTTTTGGTGCGAACTGCTGGCATAGTTTACAGAGTACTGCTCTTAAATCATTAAGTTCAGTATTTTTCTGGCTTTTTAGTGCTGTGACTACGGCCAGGGCATCTGTAAACAGGACTATATAGCTTTCATTCCTTTTACCTGTCACCATTTCTTCTGCTGCAGCCCTCAGTGCTTCTGCCTCCGCTCTGGAATTGCTTGTGTATTTTCCAGTTGCCACTGATGGACCCTTGTCCACCTTCTGTAGCACGCTCGTGATGTGAGGAAAACTGTTGCAAATAGCCACTTAACGCCCTTTTCAGGACGCACAAAAGAGTAAACTTACCCATTGTGGGCATTCAACTACAAAACTGCTTCGTATGTCTTCATGTGCTACCCAAGTTGGGCCAGCAAGTTGTTTCAAGATTCATTGAGCTTGGAAGATACAGGGGACAGATGCTTTCCTCCTCGAGTATCACGTGGGTGACAACAATGTGCCCACAAAATAAAATGATGCCCCTGATTTTCTGAATTTCTCGTATGTATGTGTATATTATCTTAATTTCTCGTATGTATGTGTATATTACCTGAATTTCGCGTATGTATGTGTACTTACTTACTTAGTCGCTCCTCTTCTACCGTGAGGTGTAGAGGTTTGCCAAAGAGAACGCCACACTGCTCTATCCGCCGTCTTTTTCCTGGCCTCTTTCCAATCCAGCCCTCTATCACTTAGGGACTGTCGTATGTTGTCTTCCCAACGTACTTTGGGACGTCCTCGGGATCTGCGTCCTTGACTTTTGATCTCCCATGACCGCTTTGGTATCCGATCTTTTTCCATTCTACAGACATGGCCAAACCACTGTAGTTGGGACTGCTCCACTCGTGTCTGCAGGGGTTGAACTTCCAGATTGCTACGTATTGTCTGGTTACGGATCTTGTCCCTTTTCGTCACCTGAACCGCCTTTTTTAGGTACCACATTTCGGATTTTTGTAATTGCCTTTCTTGGGCTGTAGTCATTGCCCATGACTCACATCCATATGTCAGGACAGGCACATAGGTCGAGCGGTATACATCCATCGTTGTTTTCCTGCTTATTTCTCTTCTACTGAGGAAACCTCTGTTTATTGCATGGAACAGTCTACCTGCTGCTGCCCTTCGTGCAGTTAACTCCTCTTTGATTCCTCCCCTGCTGTCTATTACCACTCCTAGATATTTAAATTTGCTGACCTGCTCCAGTGCTCGTGTTCCCATGGTTATCTGATGTCTCTTTTCATCTCTGGCGATCACCATGGTTGTTGTTTTGGAATTACTGATGTGCATTCCTCTCTTCTTCAACTCTTCTTCCCAGACCTGCAAGTTGATCTGGAGATGTGCTTCGGTTTTCGTGATCAGGGCCACATCGTCTGCAAATGCTAGTTCCGATATGTAACTTGGTCTCATCTTCCAGTACCCTACTTCATACTTTTTTGTCCGTTCCTTGCTGGCTTTGATGGCTTCATCCATGAGGAGTATGAAAAGGTACGGTGATAGAATGTCCCCCTGTCTTACTCCGCTAGTATGTGTATATTACCTAAATTTATCGTACGTATGTGTATATTACCTGAGTTTCTCGTATGTATGTGTATATTACCTGAGTTTCTCGTATGTATGTGTATATTACCTGAGTTTCTCGTATGTATGTGTATATTACCTGAATTTCTCGTATGTATGTGTATATTATCTGAGTTTCTCTTATGTATGTGTACATTACCTGAATTTCTCGTATGTATGTGTATATTACCTGAATTTCTCGTATGTATGTGTATATTACCTGAATTTCTCGTATGTATGTGTATATTACCTGAATTTCTCGTATGTATGTGTATATTAAAAATAGACTGCTGTATATTTGGTATCCTGCTGTAACACAACCAAACTGATGGTTTGAACAATGCGCACCTCAAATGTTCACAACAATGAAACGACTCCAAATAACATGTCCATTTGATTTCCCGTGGAACAATTGCACGTACCTGTCATTAGTCACCGCTTTCTACTTTGAGGCGTGTTCTGGAGTCCCCGTTTAAGATGGCTTTCTCTTGTCTTTATTCATTTGGTACTCGCGGGTTGCAGGACAGTGAATGTATGTTTATATTGTTATATGACATACTTAAGATATGTTATATGTGCCTCAATTTAATCTCCAGATTTGTGTTGGTGTCCTGTAGAAGAGAACTAGATAGTGATGGGTGGGAGGTGGTATGTCGTAGTATTTAAAGCTAGCATGAGACATAATATGGTGATAACTAACTACACCTACCCATCGCTGAGACGACGTCTCGTGGATAACAGAACTGGTGACATGGATAAACGACTTGAGAAAAGCGACATTCAAACTCTTCCACTGCTAAAACTGATGAACCCATACAAGGCGAGTATGTTAAATCTCTTTCCTCGTCCTCTACCCTTCAAGAACAGCAATCAGGAAATGCGATTCCCACACCAATCTAGCAACAGCACTCAAAATCAGAATTTCTTTCTCCATAAACTCATTTATTCTCGGCCAGTATGAGTTTCCATACAAGCTGTACCCGGTTCTCGAGCGCCCCGTCAGTAGCACAATGAACGCCCTACTTCCGTCGCCAAGTTGGGCCATTGACGAAGGCGCCTTCCGACTAAGAAGATTTCCGTGTGACCTCTGGTGTTCAAGCTAAAGGCCATCTATCAGAGGTTACCCATCGAGTGCGCAGACAGGAAACTTTTGTCGCTGTCATTGCTAGAATGGACTAACAAATTATCTGAGGTTCCAGCACTTGTAAAGATTTTCAAAGCATGGTCACACAAATGGTGCCCATTTCAGAAACAACGTTATTAGCCTCTCTGTTCTCAACTTAAGTGTTATTGTTCAGATTTAGAATCTTTAAATTCGCGAATAGGTCAGGGATATTTGCTGGTTACTTTAAAAAGCGGAAATCGGTATTTTTAAACGAGATGGGTCACTTCTATTTGATTTAAATTACAGAATGTACAAATAAAAATATAAAAGTTGGTAGGACTACCCAACTACATCGGTGTATATCTTTCAATAACACCATTTGAGATATGCTCAAATTTAAATATATTTGCACGAAGTTAGCAACTTATTACAAGCGCTGTTATGTAATTTAACGGCTCAAGAATTGGTGTTCCTGTGAATACCCACAATGAATTGGTTTACTTTGTTGACCGCCCTCAAAAGGACGTTTAGTTGCGGGTTGCAGTAGCTTTCCTAACATCCCTAGCGTACTGATGAAGGTGGACTGGGTCCCTCCACGAGCTTGTGCTATGCTTGACTTAATCTGCGCGTCGCTCACTACTAGGAGAATCACGTCGATCCCCCACCTCGTTAGCAAGACAGCCAAGAAGATCAGCCCGTTTTCAGGGAGAACTATGTGGAAGTCGAGGTGGGGGTCTTGGCCAGTATACATTGTCTGACCCTGACTAACATGTCTGACCCTGACTAACATAACATGTCTGATCAGTAAAGGACATATTTCTACCTATGTTAACAGAAATGCTATCCTATGACAACTATATTCATCTTTCTAGCTAATCAGACAGAACACATACACTCTAAACGACAGAAAAGAAGGTAAAGCAAAAGACACTCCTGAACCGAGCCCGGTCAGTCCAGGTGTCCTAGTAAACAAAGAAGGTATGCGACCAAGGAACGATGAGAACTGATCCAGTTAATACTAGCCAAAGTAACGTTATGTCTTTCAGAGTACTGGTGACGTGGATACGCGAAGAGAGACAAACGGCGAACTCATTCATTCACTGCTGAAACTGTTTAGCCGTCTTTCCATGCACGAAAGATACATGTTTGGGTAGTCACATGGACGGGTAGCGTTCCAGTCCAGATCTCATATTACTTTGCTTTCTTTTATGTCTTTTGTTTTTACATTATATTGATATGGGTAGGGATGAATGCACCTAATATTCGATTGGGTGCCGAATAGTTCATTCTTCTCCAGTATTCGTCTTCAGACTTCGACTTTATTGACTGTAACGAAGGCAGCCATCAACGTCAGGCTCTGTACACATCCGTAGTTTTTCATGGAAGGATAGCGGTTGTTGATACGTGCTGCACCGTTCACTAGTGTACGATGGGCAGGACTGCAATAAGTGTGCTGCTGTCATGGGAGAAGTGTCCCATTAACTTGACTTCATGCGGCCCGCTGTCTAACAACTTCACCTCATGCAGTGTTCAGTCGATTAACGTGACTTCATTTGCCACATTTTCTTAACTTGACCTCAGTCCATTAATTTGACTTCATAAGCCCCCTGTTCTTAACTTGACTTCATAACCCCTTTGTTCTTAACTTGACTTCATAAGCCCTCTGTTCTTAACTTGACTTCATAAGCCCTCTGTTCTTAACTTGACTTCATAAGCCCTCTGTTCTTAACTTGACTTCATAAGCCCTCTGTTCTTAACTTGACTTCATAAGCCCTCTGTTCTTAACTTGACTTCATAAGCCCTCTGTTCTTAACTTGACTTCATAAGCCCTCTGTTCTTAACTTGACTTCATAAGCCATCTGTTCTTAACTTGACTTCATAAGCCCTCTGTTTTTAACTTGACTTCATAAGCCCTCTGTTCTTAACTTGACTTCATAAGCCCTCTGTTCTTAACTTGACTTCATAAGCCCTCTGTTCTTAACTTGACTTCATAAGCCCTCTGTTCTTAACTTGACTTCATAAGCCATCTGTTCTTAACTTGACTTCATAAGCCCTCTGTTTTTAACTTGACTTAATAAGCCCTATGTTCTTAACTTGACTTCATAAGCCCTCTGTTCTTAACTTGACTTCATAAGCCCTCTGTTCTTAACTTGACTTCATAAGCCCTCTGTTCTTAACTTGTTTACAGGAAACACTACATGGAAGAGAGATTGTGGTCCTGGTCAGTATGTTTTGCCTGACTGGACTAGCGACTCAGTTCCCCACGTCCTGGTCAGTATGTTTTGCCTGACTGGACTAGCGACTCAGTTCCCCACGTCCTGGTCGGTATGTTTTGCCTGACTGGACTAGCGACTCAGTTCCCCACGTCCTGGTCGGTATGTTTTGCCTGACCGGAATAGCGACTCAGTTCCCCACGTCCTGGTCAGTATGTTTTGCCTGACTGGACTAGCGACTCAGTTCCCCACGTCCTGGTCAGTATGTTTTGCCTGACTGGACTAGCGACTCAGTTCCCCACGTCCTGGTCGGTATGTTTTGCCTGACTGGACTAGCGACTCAGTTCCCCCCGTCCTGGTCAGTATGTTTTGCCTGACTGGACTAGCGACTCAGTTCCTCACGTCCTGGTCAGTATGTTTTGCCTGACTGGACTAGCGACTTAGTTCCCCACGTCCTGGTCGGTATGTTTTGCCTGACTGGAATAGCGACTCAGTTCCCCACGTCCTGGTCAGTATGTTTTGCCTGACTGGACTAGCGACTCAGTTCCCCACGTCCTGGTCAGTATGTTTTGCCTGACTGGACTAGCGACTCAGTTCCCCACGTCCTGGTCGGTATGTTTTGCCTGACTGGACTAGCGACTTAGTTCCCCACGTCCTGGTCGGTATGTTTTGCCTGACTGGACTAGCGACTCAGTTCCCCACGTCCTGGTCAGTATGTTTTGCCTGACTGGACTAGCGACTCAGTTCCCCACGTCCTGGTCAGTATGTTTTGCCTGACTGGACTAGTGACTCAGTTCCCCACGTCCTGGTCGGTATGTTTTGCCTGACTGGACTAGCGACTCAGTTCCCCACGTCCTGGTCAGTATGTTTTGCCTGACTGGACTAGCGACTCAGTTCACCACGTCCTGGTCAGTATGTTTTGCCTGACTGGACTAGCGACTTAGTTCCCCACGTCCTGGTCGGTATGTTTTGCCTGACTGGAATAGCGACTCAGTTCCCCACGTCCTGGTCAGTATGTTTTGCCTGACTGGACTAGCGACTCAGTTCCCCACGTCCTGGTCAGTATGTTTTGCCTGACTGGACTAGCGACTCAGTTCCCCACGTCCTGGTCAGTATGTTTTGCCTGACTGGACTAGCGACTCAGTTCCCCACGTCCTGGTCGGTATGTTTTGCCTGACTGGACTAGCGACTCAGTTCCCCACGTCCTGGTCGGTATGTTTTGCCTGACTGGACTAGCGACTCAGTTCCCCACGTCCTGGTCAGTATGTTTTGCCTGACTGTAATAGCGACTCAGTTCCCCTAGTCCTGGTCAGTATGTTTTGCCTGACTGACTCAGTTCCCTGCGTGCTGGTCAGTATGTTTTGCCTGACTGGACTAGCGTCTCAGTTCCCCAAAATGGTAAATTTATAGCTTAAGAAAAGGTACATTTTTAATTTTTTTTTATTATTCGTCTATATCAGGACGCGACCAACCTACGCCAGGTCAACTTGGCGCCTAGAACTGTTGATATGGTGCCTAACATTTCAGACCCTGTGTCCTATTCACTCACACAATTGTCCCCTACGCGTAGATATCACCCGTCCCCTCCCTATCTCCTCTCAAGACCAACTCGCAGATACCCTTCAACTTGTTGCACAATCCTACGAGCAACATTCCACCCAGCAACTATACCTGGATCCTACATTCTTTGCCTAGCTCCTAGACCATTCGAGAATTTGTCAGCGCTGGTCTAGATGATATTTCAAAATCAAAGACTGACATCTAGACCACTCATTTCTAATGTGTTTATCACGCCAAAACAAATGTATAAACGCTGCTTTGATTTTCACATATTCACTTCCTCAAAATGAAATACCATGTCCACCATTATTCTCACATTATTCACTCACTCTGTGGTCTCGATATAAGGTGTCCGCCTTGGGTGTGGGTTCGAATCGCGGTGGAGACCGGGATTTTTTCCACGTGGATCTTCTGGTAAAAATTTCCCTGATCTCTGAGTAGTGAAAAGGACACCCGTGTTCAGTGTCTAGCATGTTAAAAATCCCTAGACTGTTGGAAATTGAAAAGAGCAGGCTCAGCGGTCACTGCCCGGACAAAATTCAAGTTAAATATCTAAATTATTTGTACCTTTCCTCAGGCATAGTAAGCCACAGGGAGTTTTTCAAAATACCTACTACGGATAGCCAATAGTCTTCGGTTACGTGACAACATATATATTAACATGCCTGTTTGAATACCAGGACTACACGTATTCCAAGTATCCACTCACTCAGAATGGCATACCATGTCAACCGTTATTTTCACAATTTTCGCTCACTCAGAATGGTGTACCATGTCAACCGTTATTTTCACAATATTCGCTCACTCAGAATGGTGTACCATGTCAACCGTTATTTTCACAATATTCGCTCACTCAGAATGGCATACCATGTCAACCGTTATTTTCACAATATTCACTCACTCAGAATGGCACACCATGTCAACCGTTATTTTCACAATATTCGCTCACTCAGAATGGTATACCATGTCTACAAGCAACTAGCGACATGTATGAAAATTGGCACTGAGTGTAGTAAATGCTAAACGTCGTAACTCGAGGTTCAACTTTAAGCATAAATCCATCTGATAGTTCTTCGTGTTTCACTTCTGCTGTCTGATCTCACGCAGACGACTCTCGTGTAGGAACATAATTCCATTGATGTCTGAGAAACGTTAATATGTGCAATGTTACTCATACCACTATAGATCAGTCGAATTCAATGGCAAATAAAGGTCTCTACCATCAAATAACGCAGTACAATACTCATGCAATTTGTTCCAGAAACAAACAAACTCTAAATGTCATACATACATGTGTGTACACTCAACTCAGAAAACGTATATTACAACAAAAAACAGTTCAATTTTTTTTTTTTTTTAAAGGAACACTGGTCCAATGTATGGCTCTGGATGAGAATGAGGTTAATGACCAATTTAGTTTCTTCCTCATCGTAATTCAAATACAGCGCAAGTTACATCATCAAAACAGAAAACCACGTGATGATGTTACTATCATCGCTTGTGATGGACAACTGTCTAACTGTTACCTACCCCCACACATCCAGCTGAATTCTATTTGCATTTTTAATATATATATATATCTACACTACAATAGTTCAAACATCTACAGCATACCACACACCTTCCCGCAATATTCAATAACGTAAACTGGCTTCTTTCAATGTATTCTTTCTTTCAAAATTATTACAGTAGGGCATATATTGCAACGCAGGAGATGATTTTAAATTTGGATACGTAAGCAAGTGAATAATTTCTTCATCTTTAATTAGATTTATGATTACATTTATATATTTTTATGAGAGTGTATACTGACAAACAAAATTTGGCATTTAAAAGTTTATTACAATTCATAGCTTCGTCAATTCTTATGTTTATACAGCCATCAATTTTCATGCTTAAATTAATCAATTCTTATGCTTATAGAGTCATCAATTCTTATGCTTATAGTAATCAATTCTCATGCTTATAGTAATCGATTCTCATGCTTATAGTAATCAATTCTCATGCTTATAGAGTCATCAATTCTTATGCTTATGGTAATCAATTCTCATGCTTATAGAGTCATCAATTCTTATGCTTATAGTAATCAATTCTCATGCTTATAGTCATAAATTCTTATGCTTATAGTAATCAATTCTCATGCTTATAGTAATCGATTCTCATGCTTATAGTAATCAATTCTCATGCTTATAGTAATCAATTCTCATGCTTATAGTACCGTAATCAATTCTCATGCTTATAGTACCATAATCAATTCTCATGCTTATAGAGTCATCAATCTGTATTCTTATAGTCATCAATTCTCAATCTTATAATCATCGATTCTCATGCTTACAGAAACATCAATTTTCATGCATGTAGTCATCAATTCTCATGTCAATAGAGTCATCAGTTCTGATGTTTACAGTTTTATCAAGCCACATGGTTTTAATCATTTCCTAAAATTAAGCAAACTTTAATTACATAATTCCTCAACTGTTTCATACTGTGTGTACTACTACAGTTACACCGTCAGTTTTTATTTCTGTAGTTTCATAACTTAATCAAGTACCATGTGTAATCAACTACCGTTTCGCAGTATGTCCAATTTTGATTTGTTTTATTCAATCTCATAACCATATGACCCTCACTGACATCAGGTTGAAATCTACATCTTCAGCAATCAAAATATTATATCTTTAAGAAAATGTCAGTACTGAATACATCTCAAACACAACTTTATATCTACTAACATGGCTGCTTGCAGACAAGAGCTATGAGCGCGAAATCATGGCGTTTTTCTGTAAACATTTAACTAAAGAAATTCACGATATATCAAGGGCAATAACCACGTACTATAAAATAACCAAGCCATAATTACCTTATCTCCCTTGTTTTACACAAAATGAACAAATACAAAATAAAACTAGAGCTGTCTGAAGTAGCATATCCTTTGCAGAACGCGGCTTCTTACAACAGCCAATTTATTTGGCTGTTATAAGTTTCTTGGCAGGTGTGCAGTACGAGGAGAAGCGATCATACAGAGAAAAATTCCCTGTGTCTGCCAAACTGGACACTGTGGGATTTAGAACCTGTTGTGTTGGGATTGTGAAACGAACGTTTCACCGCTAGGCCACACTGCAGTTTGCCATAAGAAATATGTTATAATTTACTTACATAAGTACTTACAAAACAGTTTATTATGATTGCATTAAACAGGAAATAAACCATCACATTTAGAAACATGTATATGGTATGGTATGGTACGGCGCGGTACAGTACAGTACAGTACAGAATAGTATAATCATAGTAATAGTATAGAACAGTACACTTTTCTAAAAATGATACTGTCTGTCATACGAGGGACAATGAGGCTAATGTCTGGTCAGGCAAAACACACTGATCAGACAATGTTAGCCAGGGTCAGGAGAAATATACTGATCAAGACCCTTACCTGACCTCCTCGTTGGTCATCCTGGAAACATGGTGTTGTCAAGGACAACAGTCTGGCTAACAAGGTGAGGTTTGACGTGATCACTGTAGTAGTGAGCGACACGCAGATGAAGCCAAGCATAGCAGAACTGCCTGGAGTACCCTGGTACACCTACATCAGCACGCTCGTGATGTGAGGAAAGAGTAAACCTACTCATTGTGGGCATTCGAAACAACAATAATATATGTAAAATTAAGAATAATATAACAATGTAAAACAAACAAACAGCCGCAGTAGTCTATTTTAAATTAAGATAAATGTAAACAATAATGATAAGCTATACACATGAAATTTAGGAATAAACAATATTTACACAAATACTTCACTTCATTGAGTCCCTCCTTGTAGGAGTGTAGAGATCTTTTTAAACTTGCAATTAGGGGACGGCCTGGGCTTGTGGTTAAGTGACACAGCTCACAATCCGAAGGTGCTGGGTTCGTTCCCTTAGCACACCATCGTCCATTACCCGGGGAAGCAAACCCTTAAAAAATGCAGGAGAAAGTAGATCCTTACATAAAATGCATGCCAAAGTTGGATGCTCTCGGCCAACAGGCGCAAAATAAAAACATAGTGCAACGCACACCGCCGTTGAGAATAGAGTGTGCAGACTAACAGGTAACTGGCCTGTTGTATCTTTGCCTGATGGCAAGGTGGCCTCCTATGGGCCTTCATGCAGGCCACTTTTTGGTAACAATTTCATTACCTTTATCATTTCTGCCAGAACTGTGGCTAACAGTTTGCCCTTTTAGGTTTTCAACTGCCAATGGTTTTTTTATGTGCACGATGGGACCTCTGAGTTTATTATCTATCTCCGATAGACTAGGCACACATCTCACCGAGTTTATCACCCATCTCCAATAGACTAGGCATACATCTCACCGAGTTTATTGTCCATCTCCAATAGACTAGGCATACATCTCACCGAGTTTATTGTCCATCTCCAATAGACTAGGTATACATCTCACCGAGTTTATCGTCCATCTCCAATAGACTAGGTATACATCTCACCGAGTTTATCACCCATCTCCAATAGACTAGGCATACATCTCACCGAGTTTATCATCCATCTCCAATAGACTAGGTATACATCTCACCGAGTTTATCACCCATCTCCAATAGACTAGGTATACATCTCACCGAGTTTATCGTCCATCTCCAATAGACTAGGTATACATCTCACCGAGTTTATCGTCCATCTCCAATAGACTAGGTATACATCTCACCGAGTTTATTGTCCATCTCCAATAGACTAGGTATACATCTCACCGAGTTTATTGTCCATCTCCAATAGACTAGGTATACATCTCACCGAGTTTATTGTCCATCTCCAATAGACTAGGTATACATCTCACCGAGTTTATTTTCCATCTCCAATAGACTAGGTATACATCTCACCGAGTTTATCGTCCATCTCCAATAGACTAGGTATACATCTCACCGAGTTTATTGTCCATCTCCAATAGACTAGGTATACATCTCACCGAGTTTATTGTCCATCTCCAATAGACTAGGTATACATCTCACCGAGTTTATTGTCCATCTCCAATAGACTAGGTATACATCTCACCGAGTTTATTGTCCATCTCCAATAGACTAGGTATACATCTCACCGAGTTTATTGTCCATCTCCAATAGACTAGGTATACATCTCACCTCCCTTGAAACTAGAGGAGAATGGATTCAAATCACCCACAGTTTCACACTGTCATCCATTTCTTGAGAGGGAAATGCTTACCTCTCAGCTATAGTAATACCCTCTTCAAAAATAACATTTCTTAAAAAATGGATGATCCAAAAAATGGGGGTATGTTGCATAGCTTAGATAGTAAAAGACTCAATAGGTAATGGATGATACATAGCACAGATAGTAAAAGACTCAATGGGTAATGGGTGATACATAGCACAGATAGTAAAAGACTCAATGGGTAATGGATGATACATAGCACAGATAGTAAAAGACTCAATGGGTAATGGGTGATACATAGCACAGATAGTAAAAGACTCAATGGGTAATGGATGATGTAGACAGATAGGGTAATGGTGAATAAGATCAAATCAGATAAATTCGAATATTGTGGTCAGATAATAAAGTTATATAGATCAACTAAAGATGAAGCTCATCCATTGGTTGTTAAACCTAGACACATTGAAAGGGAAACAAGTGTGACGCCAAGTCAGACATTTCTAGCTGTTAAACCTAGACACACTGATGGCAATGATAGTCAGTTAGTTCTGGCTGTTAAACCTAGACATGTTGATGAATGACAGATAGCAAGTGTGATGGTGAGTTAAGACAGTTCATATAGAATGTTAGAATTGATGTGAACAGATTAGTTTCTATTCTCAAAGTGTTTCAGTGGTTCCAGGTAGGGTGCTGTGCATGACAGAGAAGAAATTAGGACCATTACCACACTGAGAGCATGTCATTATAAGGATTAACAGTGGAATATAATCCTTCTAGAGTAGAAGTATCTCCAACTCATGTTTTGAATACCTTTCTATCCACACAAGTTAAAAGTCTGTGGAGTACAAAGTAGACTTCAGGAATTCAAAAGCTCTAATAACTCTACCCCATATGGAATAAGAGAATAAACTGTTTTCTCAAGGATGGGAAGAAGAAGAATTGTCATAGAAAAGTGTCAGCTACTTTGTAGAATAGATTCAACTTTGGTTACCAACATCATTTTGTGCATCTTCTTCTTCTTCTTCATCGTACGCTGTTTACAGCGATAATTACGTTGCACTGTTTTATTTTGTTACGCCTGAGGCTCAGTGCATCCAATTTCAACAGGCGTTTCTCTAGGGATGCCCTCCTTAGCCTTTGGCTGTCCCCAGCCTATCTGCAAGGCAGCAGTTGTTTTTTGTCAGAGTTGTCTCTCTTAGGAAGTTGTCTTGCAGGACTAACAAGTCTTCCCCACTCGTGTCTATAGGGTTTGGCAATGATATGATGGACTATGTACTAGTTTGTACTATCCCGGAAGAGAGGCAGTCCAGTGTGACTGTGACTGTGCCAGAAACGTAGCATATGCATGTGAGTGAGGTATCTCTTTGCTCCCTTTTTTTTCTCGGCTCATCTACAGTGATGGCACGCCTAGCATTCCCTGCCACCTGGGACGTTGTCACAATAGGGCAGAGGTGCAATGTCCGCTGGACTGCATCTCTTCTGCGTCCATTGGGATGGCTGATAGCAGACAGAGGTAAAGAGCGAGGCAGGAGTGCATTTGACCAGGTGCATTTCTGCGGCTCGACCGGGCCGGGCTGAGACGCGAGCCCCAGGTCCCAACCATATCGTGGCCTCCCATCACAGCGGTGCTAAGATTTAGGGCGAGATTCTGGCTTAGAGGCGTTCGGCCGAAATCCCTCAGGTAGTAGCTTCGCACCATTGGCTTATCAGCCAAGCACGTGGACCAAATGTCAGCGACCTACGATTCCTCTCGAAGGAGTGCATTTAACCAGGGGACAAGCCTTATGTAATGGCACGGAGATGTTCACCTGGTGTGCGGACATATCTCATGATCAAGGGTTGTGTCTCAACAGTTCGCAGTGAGGTGGCTGCTCTACTGCTTACGACACCCCGACCAGGAACTAAGTCTTCTACTAGTGGTTTCACACATCATGGCCGTATGGGGTGAATATCGGGCAGCTTCCCGCCCGCTTTGATCGGCGGACGGCAGAGATCTCTTTCTGCGGCTCGACCGGGTCGGGCTGGGACACGAGCTCCAGGTCCCAGCCCTATCGTAGCCTCCCATCGCAGTAGTGCTGAGATTTAGGGCGGGATTCCGGCTTAGAGGCGTTCGGCCGTAATCCCTCCTATGGTAGCTTCGCGCCGTTGGCTTATCAGCCTAGCACGTGGACCAAATGTCTGCGATTTGCGATTCCTCTCGAGTTGAACAGGACTACCGTAGCAATGCCCTGTCATTAGTAGGGTAAAACTGACCTTTCTTCCGAGGGTCTAATACCAGCAGCTGTTAACTATTAGACCCAACGAATCAATAGAGGGCTTTTTAGTCAGTCAATGACCAAGTGATTTTGTGCATCTAACTTCAACAATTTTGTTTCATGTGATTACAATGATTGAAGAAGTTGTTGCAGATGTTTTGTAAAGTTAGTTGTACAAATATTTGCCCATAGAACATGTCTAGCATATGAACAAGTCTATTACTGATAAAAAAAATGCATCTGGCATAGACTCAAGAGGAGTTGATTTCCCGGCCATAATAAGCTCCCATCAGTTTGGCATGTTAGCCTCTGAGTTTCAGTCTATATTTTGTTTTTTATTTTTTTTATTTTAATCGGAAAGAGGGTATAAGCTCTCATAGTTACTTCCAAATGTTCTTTCCTTCTTATTTCTGGCCTCTTAAGTATAGGGATCAACCACGCAACTGATAGCTTTGTTGGAAATCTGCTTTGTTACACATCATTTGTTTTTAAAACATTGATTTCTGCAGCAAAACTTGTATTTAAAGGGTTGCTAGTATTGGACAACCTTTTCTTAAAACACGTTACAGAGTTTTTCAAAAATTCAACTGGCTGCTCAATGTTAGGTCACATGGTCTTCATAGAAAACTCCCAACTTGTTGTACATCTATAATAAATGAAATCAACTCTTGCTAATATAATATACAAGAACAATAAATAAACATGTTGTAGCAGAGAATTTCAACAAAGAAACACATACAAATTAAGTGGACAGAAAGTCATTTCTACCATTTATAAATACTTGTTCATTTGAAATCCACTTTTCTTCTGTTGTCGCATCTCATCAATTATTTAAATTGAACAAAGTATAAAACATTTTATCATTGCATTTCAACACGTTTAAAAAGGGGAGGAAGACTAACGTCTGGCCAGGCACAACATACTGATCAGACATGTTAGTCAGGTCAGGAAAAATATACTGGCCAAGACCCTCACCTTGGCTTCCTAGTAGCCCTCCCTGGAAATGGGCTGTTTTCTTGGCAGTCTGGATAATGGGGTGAGGGTTTGATGTGATCCCCATAGTAGTGGGTGACATGTAGATGAAGCCAAGCATAGCACAACCGCCTGGAGAACCCTGGTCCACCTTAATCAGTACACTCAGGATGTGAAAGCTATTGCAACCAATCACTTAACATTCTTTTCAGGGGTTGGAGAGGTTAGGTTGGTAGATTGATATGTTCCCCAAAGTGATAAGAGAGAGAGAGAGAGAGAGAGAGAGAGAGAGAGAGAGAGAGAGAGAGAGAGAGAGAGAGTTGGTAGATGTCTATGCATCCCATAGTGATAAAAGAGAGAGAGAGAGAGAGAGAGAGAGAGAGTTGGTAAATGTCTATGCACCCCATAGTGATAAAAGAGAGAGAGAGAGAGAGAGAGAGAGAGAGAGAGAGAGAGAGAGTTGGTAAATGTCTATGCACCCCATAGTGATAAAAGAGAGAGAGAGAGAGAGAGAGAGAGTTGGTAAATGTCTATGCACCCCATAGTGATAAGGTTAGAGAGAGAAGCTAACTATAACGTAAATAGTTTAGTGTTCTACATTTCATTGACAAATAAAGATGTTCTATGGGCAGCAGGAAGTCTTCTGTAACGCTTCACAAAATCGTTGGTGATAAAATGACAGTATAATCATTATGTATGTATTTTCACAAGGAAATGAAATGTTCATTATCACTATTGCCTTTATCTGTAACATCTGTATCACTTGTGTCAACAGCGTCTTCGTCTCCTTTTTTTGATGGATTAATTGAAATTCTGCCATACTTTCCAAAGACAACATTTGTTGCACTATGAATGTGAATGTTGTATGTGGGACCACATGTTGTGGGCGTATTTTCAACTTTTGATACATCGACCCTGGAATGTCTGTTTTGGGGGTCATTACTTTCATGTACCATACCTAAAGGTTGACTTAAGATATTTTTTAAAATGCTGTTCCCAGACAAAGATGTGCCCTCGTAATGTTCTGCATTGCTGCCACTATCAGGAGAACCTTCACTGACCCAATTTTTCCCTAATGTGTCAACCTGAGACAATTCTTCGCCATCATTAGATGGACATTCACTGGCTCTAATTTTGGCGTGTGTATCTTCCTGAAGCAATATTTCGCCACCATCAGGTTCTGGACGGGGACACAATATACTAGTGGGCACTTTCACGGCTGTAGGGTATAGGTTCATCTTATGTGTTATCTTATCTATAGAAGTTAGCACACTCTGCAGTCTGATGTGTGGCTGTTGGACATTCTTTTGTGAGCTGAAGTCATTCTCTTTACAATCCACAGTGATATCTGAAACATATCAAAAGCAATATTCATATCAACATAACTGCCTGTAAAACATGGACTCAGTTACTGTTTTTGTTTAAATTACTGCATGTTAATCTTATTTATGCTTCATCTCAAGTTTGCTTTCACGCTGTTTTCTGGTAACCATTTTATATAATGATTTATCATTCAGAGGGGTCACCATAGCTGAGAGGTAAGGCATTCATCTCTCAGAGGAGCCACCATAGCTGAGAGGTAAGGCATTCATCTCTCAGAGGGGCCACCATAGCTGAGAGGTAAGGCATTCATCTCTCAGAGGGGTCACCATAGCTGAGAGGTAAGGCATTCATCTCTCAGAGGGGCCACCATAGCTGAGAGGTAAGGCATTCATCTCTTAGAGGGGCCTCCATAGCTGAGAGGTAAGGCATTCATCTCTCAGAGGGGCCACCATAGCTGAGAGGTAAGGCATTCATCTCTCAGAGGGGCCACCATAGCTGAGAGGTAAGGCATTCATCTCTCAAAAAACAAATGAACAAAAACACAAAACGAAGATTGTTCGTATCCCATAAGTTTGAAGTGGCCCTGATCTCAAGGGAGGTGAGATTGGTGCCTAGTCCTACTGGAAACGGATGATAAACTTTGAGCTCATGTATACACAATGCACAAGTAAAAGAATCCTTGACAATTTAAAATTTAACAGAGTAGTCTGTTAGCTACTATCTGTACAAAAATTATAAAGGTAACAAAATTCCTACACAATTCCTATGTAACAGTTCCCGCCGGAGCAAGAGAGTTTAGAACAGGGGTGATGTGGTTGCTGATAACAAAGGTACCTGAACATGTTAAAGCTTAAAGCTACCTGAATGCATGTCAAGGTCACTCACCGTCTCAACAAAGAAAAACAGAGTTGGGGCAAAGAATGTGGACAGGTAGGAGCTGACCACTGGCGTTCCGATTTGAATAGTGGGAGAATGAGTGACAGATGTATTGGCAGCGGAGCTTGCTGCGATAGATGAGTGACAAGTGTGCAAAGTGTTTCGTTCCAATAACGACTGAAAAGAGCCATCCCCCTAGATCCATTGGTCAGCTCTGATTCTGCTTGAGTGTATATAACTCGAGACAAAGTTTAGCTCAGCAGGCTGGATGGAGAGGAGAGGAGAGCGAGAGAGACTGAATTTAGATAGTATGTTTAACTCACCGATTTAGATAGAGGCGCCGTTGATAAACTGTTGTATGAATGTTAGTGATAGAACAGGGTCGCTCAAATAGGTGTGTGAGTTTTGTGTTAATAGATAATCTGAACGTATGTTGTAAGCAAGGCACATTGTGAACGAGGTATGTCCAGATCGCCCGCCTAAGGGGAATTGAGTGAGGAGTAGTTTTTGATAAGGTGTGTTGAGGATGCAGTTAAATAGATGTATGTGTGATATGAGTAGGCAATAGAACTGGGTAATGATAGTTGGGAATTCCATCAATAGCTAATGCTTAAAATTTCCGCTTTAGTTTAATATTTATATTAACATATATATAATTTAGGAATATTTAGTTAAGATGTATGTATTGTATAAGATATGTATTGTATTGGATTTGTAATTTCACTACTCATTTTTCTGGTATGAGTATTATATAATAAATATGCCATCTGCTGTATTATTTGCAGTGTGGTCATGATGATGTGGATGAGTGTGATAATGTTCTAAGTTAGGATAACCCTAGGGCAAGCAGTGGGATCTGCTACACCTACACTCTTTTTCTTCTTTACCATACAGATCTGAATGTGTTAAAAACAATAAAATGTATAACTTTGAATGTAATAAAAATCCATCATTATGACAATAATCAAGGTAAGAACTCTCGTAGATTATTATTGCCTTCCCCAGCAGGCTCAATTCTATAGCACAACAAAATAGACATTCAAGCTAATGTGTTAAGCTATGTTGGGTTAAGAACAGTCTACATTATTGCAAAATGAATAAAGATAAATGAACAAAGAGTTGCTATAGCGCAGAGGTAAGGCGCTCAACCTCTCAAGAAATAAATGAAAGTATGAAACTGTGGGTGCTCAAATCCCACAAGTTTCAAATGTACCCTCATCTCAAGGGACTGGAGATTGGCATCTAGTCCTATCAGAGATGGACGATGATAAACTTGGAGGTAGACACTGTGCACATAAAAAAACTCTTGGCAGTTGAGAAAATCTAAAAGAGTAGGCTGTTTGCCACTGTCTTGGCAAAAATTCTAAAGGCAATGCAATTCTTACCTGATAGTGACCTGCATGAAGGCCAAGAGGAGGCAGCCCCTCCATCATGCAAAGACACAACAGGTCAATCACCTGTTTGTAAGTACACTCGATTGCAAGTATATACAAAAAAGGATCTATTCACTCCCAGAAATGCAAGAGAAGTGACTAGGAAAGATAAATGTATATAAACCAAATAAAAAGCAAACACATATATTTAGTAATCTTATTCTGGTCTTAAATAAATTCATTATACAATCCAAAATTATTATATTTTCTACTGCTTCTTTATCCTGTCGGTCAAACGACACAGCGAGGAACTTCTCCTTCTTCTAATTCTTTGTACGCTGTCAGACATCAACTTGAATTTGTTTGAAGAAAGCAGCTGTCATCCTGAGGCTGTCGACACTGCCATAGAGCTAGTCTAGTGTTGGCACTGGTGATGGCCACATGTGCTTTCTCTGGTCCTCGTATGTTGGGCAATTTTGCAGCAGATGTTCAGCGGTCATTTTCCCTGTACCACAGGTGCATTCGTCAGTGCCATCTATCTTCAGTTTATTGAATAGATGGTACCTCAGTCTGTTGTGGCCTCTGCGGAGTTGGAAGACCACGACCTGCTCTCTTCTGTTCAATTGGTAATAGACATCATTTTTTGAGTAGCCAGTATGTTCTGTTTCCCATTTGGCCATGTATCTGGCCCTAATAAATCTTTTGGACTCTTCGTAGGTCACACTAGAATCTGGTTGTGGTAGTCTTGCACCTTCTTTTGCCAGTCTGTCTGCCTCCTCGTTGCCTTGGATGTTACAGTGGGATAGAACCCACTGTACCACTACTCTTTTTGGTGCGGCCTGCTGGCATAGTTGACAGAGTACTGCTCTTAAATCATTAAGTTCAGTATTTTTCTGGCTTTTTAGTGGTGTGAACACGGCCAGGGCATCTATAAACAGGACTATCTGGCTTTCATTGCTTTCCCCTTTCAACATTGCTATTACTGCAGCATTCAGTGCCTCTGCCTCTGCTCTGAAACTGCTGAGAATTTTCCAGTTGCCACTCACAGTGTTACCTTTCTACCATTTGTCAGGCTCAGGAACACCCCCCCCCCCCCCCCCTTAATTCTGTGTTGTGTTTGTTACAGAACCGTCGGTGTATGCTTGGGTCCAGTCCATGCTTGGGTAGCTTTCCGCTATGTACCTCAGGGCTATGTCTCTTCTTTCTCTTTCGGTCTGGCTGTTCCTGTTTCCAATACCTGGTATATTTTCTACCACCTCTGGAATGATGGGTTTGTGTACAGTGGGGATGGACTTTGCCGTTGTTATGGTGTTCATTGGGTCTTCGCTCATCTTTGCTTTGTCTATTTCTGCAAAGTTTCTCCGCTTTAGTTTCCCTTTTCCAAATCTATTTAGTCTCTGATGCATTGGATGATCTGTCAGTCTTCTGAGTTTCTCTGCTTGCTGTTGGGCTCTGCAGTCTCATCTGTCAGTCATGGATTGCAGATTTGTAATCTTTTCAAGTTCTACAATTGGCGTTGACCTCATGTTTCCTGCTATAACTCTCATGGCTTGGTTTTGAAGTGGGCTAATTTTATCGAAGTTCGCCTTTGCTGCTGTTGTCCATACCGTAATGCCATACTCGAGAACTGGTCTCACTCTTCCAGTGTACAGTTTCTTAAGTATTCTTTCATCTGCTCCCCAGCTTGTGCCAGCAAGTTTCATCATGATTGCCATTCTTTGTCTGGCTCTCATTCGGTTTCTCTCGATCTGACTTTTCTATGTCATGCACCGATCAAATGTGACGCCCAAGTAGTTTGGGTTGTCGTTTGGCCGCAGATATTTGCCGTTAAGACTTATTTTTGTGTTCTGTGGTTTATTTGAAAGCGAGAATATAGTACATGTTGTTTTTTCTTCATTTATTTTGACCAGCCCTGATTTTGCCCTCTCCACCAATGATGTTAGGGCTTGCTGCAACCGATTGTTTGCTACTGTGAGATTTTTTTCAGAGGTCCACATAGCCAGATCGTCTGCAAACATGGAGCTGTGGACTCTTCTTGGTATATTCTCTATGATGTTGTTTATATACACCAGGAAAAGTGTCGGTGACAGTACTCCCCTTTGGGGTACTCCTTGCTCCAGTGTCACCTTTCTGCTCATCTGCCCTTGTACTTGAACTCTGGCTGTTCTGTTTTCGAGGTAGTGGCTGATCCATCTGTACATTTTTCCAGATACTTCACTTCTTCGTAGCTTGACTTTAAGTCCCTCTTTCCACACCTTGTCAAATGCCTTCTCTAAATCCACCCAAACCGCTGTATTTATGCTTTTTCTCTTGGTAAGCATCCTTTATTTCCTGGGCTATGAGAGTGATCTGGTCCTCAGTGGATCTGTGCTGTCTAAAGCCTGCTTGTTGTGGAATTAATATGTGTTTTTCTTCCAGGTGCCACATCAGTCTGGTGTTTATCATACGCTCCATCAGTTTACCTACACAGCTCAGTAGACTGATAGGCCTGTATCCATTTGGATCTGTTCTATCTTTTTCTTTCTTTGGTATGGGTATGAGTACCGCATCTTTCCATGCCCGCGGTACAATTCCCCTTTTCCAGCTTTGGTTCAGGACTGACAGTAACTTCCTCTTTGCTGTTTGGCCCAACCCCATCAGCATTTCATTTGTTACCCCATCTTTTCCAGGCGATTTCTTTTTCTTTAAGGTTCTCATGGCCTCATTCATTTACAGCGAGGAACAAAATATATTCATAAACACCGGCAAGACTAAGATAATGAGCACTGACAAGGCGAAAACCAGACCTGAAGTTACCCTACAGACGAAAAAAGTTCAGAACATCACGAGTTTTGAATATCTCAGTTCAGCTATAAGCAACAACGGATATTGCCAACAAAAAATAAAGAGAATAATGGCCATGGCACTACAGAGGTTAACTAAAAGGAAAAACATATGGCAGAACACTAAAAAAATTACAAATATAATGGTCCTGAAGACTTGCATCTTCCCTATGGCAACGTACTGATACAAGACTTGGTCACCACACAAACCCTACGGAAGAAGGTTTAATCCTTTGAGAAAAAGGCTACAGGAGGGTGCTCAAAATACCATGGATAGTAACAAAGAAAAACACAGAAATCTTACAGGAGCTCGATATAGAACAAAACTGGCTAGTAAACAACAGCATGTCTAGAAAATTAACATACTTCAGTACGCTGACGACTTCGCAATGTGGAGTGCTGCAGAAAAACTACCAACAGCTGAAAATAGAATGCAGACAGCACTGGACACTGTTAGAAAATGGGTTACAGATTGGGGATTGCAGATTAACATCTCAAAGACAGTTACAAAATGCTTCTCACTGTCCAACACCAAAGAAGTAACAAAACTTATTCTAAATCGCAAAGAGCTTGTACAAGAAAATACCCCTGTGTATCTCGGAGTTAAAATGGACAAGAGATTCACATGGAGGGAACACATACAGGAGATAGAACAAAAAGCAACTGGAAAACTATCCCTTATGAAGAAGCTGGCCGGAACAAGCTGGGGTGCAAATAGCAATATCCTCAAAAATGTATACACTGGCAGTCAGGCCAGTACTTGAACACTGCATGACAGCCTGGACCACAGCATCAAAAACAAACACGGAACGCCTAAACAAAATTTAAAACTCGGGCTTAAGGATAATAACAAGAGGAATGAAGACTACACCAATCCAGACAATGGAAACATTTACAAATATAAGACCCCTAAATACTAGACGAGAGGAAAGAGTGCTGACACATAGTGAAAAGATGCTACGCATGCCTGATCATCCCATACATATCAAACTAAAACACCCAGTTAAAAATAGGCTCAAGAGAACCAGCTTCATCCATTTATCAAAGCACCTACACCAAAATTATGGAGAACTAATTCCCAACCAACCTACAGAAATAGAAATGCTTATTAACTATGAATAGCCAAGCTGCAACATAAACAACATCGACATAAGTACAGAGATCCCAGGAATAAGAAGAAAAAACCAACAGTGTCCACGAGCTGAAAATTTTAGCACAAACAATGATTGAGGAGAAATATAATACCAAGGAATGGACACAGGTGTACACAGATGGTTCAGCAGAAGGGGCAGGCCGAAACAGGGAAGGAGGCATATTCACAAGACACAAAAGAGGAAATATAACAGAAGAGGCACTCGCAACAGGAAAGTTGTCCACAAACTTTAGAGCAGAATTGATGGCCCTCCTGCGAGCACTGAATATACTTCTAACAGAAAGGCAACCTCCAACAAAAATAGCTGTATTCACAGACTGCAGAGAACTATTAGAGACAATACAAAAAACAAACAACGAACCACTGTTATCAGAGATCAGAGCAGAACTGGGAAAACTCCAGAGATCCTCAACAATAGCACTCCAGTGGTTACCTTACCATTGTGGAATCACGGGAAACGAGAGAGCTGATGCTCTGGCAAAAGAGGGCAGCAAAAAAGCACAATTTAATCATCGAGTACTATACAGAGAAATCAAGAACAGCATCAGAAATCAGTATATACACCAATGGAGAGAAGACAGAAACATAAGCAGTACACCAGACCCAATTCACCAACTCAAAAGAAATCAACAGACTACCTTATTTCACCTGAGAACTGGACACTGCAGACTACTAGAACATCTTTACCGACTGAAGATCTCACACGCTGATGAGTGCCCATGTGGAACAGGATGCCAGAACCCTGAGCATATTCTTCAGGAATGCCCAATCTATAGGGAAATGAGATGCCAGACCTGGCCAGAGGGTGCAGAGCTGAGACAAAAGCTGTATGGCAGCCACTCTGACCTGTTGAAGACTACAGACTTCATCATGGCGACTGGCCTGCAGATATAGCATGACCAGAAGATCCTGAATACAAAGAAGAGAAGAAGAACATACTTCAGTCACATCAAACGCCACAATGGCCTAGAAAGAACGATACTGGAGGTTAAGGTACCTGGAAAAAGAGTCAGACCTAGAAGAAGATAGACAAAGGACATTACAGAGGCTCTGTGGTTGACAGATGCAGAGGCAGGAGAGCTGCCCAGGAATCTAGTGTTGTTGCTGATTGGATGTCATGTGAGCGACATTCTGCAAAGGACATGCTACATGATGATGATTATGATGAATGCTTCTTTTTTGTGCACTAGTATTTAACAATCTACAGGTGATTAATAAAATACTAATTCACAAATTAATCATTTTGAGTATCTTTTTGGTTAAGTACTACTCTACTATTTATTGAGCATTCGAGTATCAGAGCAGATGAGCACTTCCTACTCAAAGGCAGATGGGATTCAAACCCTTTTATTGACATGCTACAGTCGACCCAGCAGTAAATAGAAACCTTGTTTACTTTTGGGGAAGGAAATACAACAAGAAAGGGAACTGGACCCCATAAAAAGTGGAGGCATAGTACAGTGAAGTCTCTAACACCCCATCCTCAACAGCAATGCCTGCTGTTAAACTACCTTTACCTTTTTATTAATTTTTAACAATTATGTACAGGTACTGGTGTTTATTAATTATTTTCAAAGTGACCATAAGTAGTCAGAAAAATGGCAAACACAATTGCATATTTACCTGCATCTTCCATGGAGAACAATGAATTGTATTCTGTAAACGTCGTTTTTGGTCTCAATGATGGATCCTTTACTGATGCTTGTTTAATTGGAGCAGAAATCTGGTCCTGTTGTGGATTCTTTTGCAAATATCTTTCCTTAGGATTTGTTATCCCATGGCTTGTTTCATCATCAACAGATGTTGCCCCTTGTAATTTGTCATCATATTTAGAGTCCTGCAGCGATGATTCAAGTGACTTCCCATGTTTGCTTTGAGTGGACATGGCTAAATAATTAGGAGTCTTAATTAATGTTTCATAATTTTCTTTAAAGTACTTTTGTCTTTTATCTGTTAGAGTCATCATTCTTTCCACAATCAAGTGCATTTTATGTTCTAATAATCTTTGCACATCTTTATTAAATGTCCCACTAAAAGAATTGAGTGCTCGAAGGCCATCCAACATCATTGGAAGCTTATAATCCCTACTTTGTCTTGGACAAGTGTGAACAGGAACGACAGCCCACTTGTGCTCTTCACTTTGAAGTGCTCTTAGAAGACAATTGTGACTTTGTAATATGTGATATACATTATCACACAATTCTTTAGTTACATAAATAAAAATGTACAGTGCCTTTGAATATGCATAATCAAGTTGCAACGACTTAGAATCTGGAATAACATCCTCTAAAAGAAGCACTCTAGGGATTAGTTTTTCTTTACCGTACGTGATATCCTGTATAATACGCCTTTTGAAAGAAATGGAATTACTATGGTCTTCAGTTGCATTAATTATAAGGATGTCAATGTCATCGTCTTTTATATCTTGAGGAAAATATGTTATATAATCCATCATATTTTCACTGTGAGGATTCTCGAAATGGTTGGCTACTTCTGAATGTCTCATTACAGGTGTTGCTTGCTGTGGCATCTGCTTTAATAACACATTCATGTCTAGTCGAGTACCTTCATTGTTCTGACTCTCATCATAGCCTTTAAAAAAATGTATTTCAAAAAATTAATTTAAACATTACATATTGTGTATTGTGTGTATGGTATGTGTGGTGTGTTTGTGCATCTGTATCTCCCTCCCTCCCTCTCTCTCTCTCTCTCTCTCTCTCTATCTCTCTCTCTCTCTCTCTCCTTCTTCTTTGAGGCTCAATACCATAAAGTGTTATGAGACAAATGTCCATCCCTTTATCTCTATCTCTTTGATTCTGGACACAAAACTGTCCACTTCACCATGGTGCTGTCAATAGTAGGAACCCCACTGTAGAGATGCATATTACCCTTAGGATGCAACACACTCCTGTCATTTTTTATAAGTTTCTGTGGGAGCTAGGATTTCCAATTTGGATTTCTTCATTTCTTTCATGAGGTCATTCTTCTTTTTTTTTATACCTTTCGTCGTCGTCTTTGTTCAATATTTATACTTCTCCTCGTCGTTTTTGTTCAATGTTTATACTTCTCCTTATCATCTTTGTTCAATGTTTATATTTCTCGTCATTGTCTTTGTTCAATGTTTATACTTCTAAAATTGCATGTTCCAAAAATAGCAGTCCGCCAGTTCAGCTTTAAGGTGCGCTCGGTTTTCTATATTTGTAGACTTGTAACAGGGTGGGTAATCAAACTGGTGAGCATTTGCATGATTGAAGGTTTGCCTCCTTTTGGCTGCCATGCAGGTCACTGTTTCTGGTTCATAGTTGCGCATTTGGTATTAACAGCTAACCTGAAAATATAGGGGTCAGTCAGCTATCCACCACCCTGTTTCACCTGGTAGAAGATTTGGATCCTGTCTCATGAGTAGAAGCTTGCAGATAATATAAAGGATTGTCTGTTACTTCATGACCATTAAGTGGTACGGTGGTTTTTTTCAAAGAGTAAAAGAACCCTACTGGAATAGTGTGGATAAACATTGAAGATTGAACGGATAAGTACTGTGGAGGAATATGGTTCGCATCAAATGGAAGTTCTCATTTTGAAACCATTAGGATAGAAGATATACACAAAGGCCACAAAACAATTAAAAAGCAGAATACAGGAGATAGAAATGTGAAGAAATGGAAGTAGAGCAGACTGTCCTAGAAAAGTAGGCTTATAAAGATCTTGTTGAAGACATAAACTGAAGCTGAGTTGAAATGCAGTGATTTTCGTATTTGCCATTTTATCTCTCTATGTGTTCCACATCTGGATCACAAAAAAATGAATTACTCATTATTTAGAAAGAATTGAATTTTGTAAAAGCATCATGTTTTTCATTATAATATATTTGTCATTAATTTGTCATTGTCGACAAGTTGTGGGGGACAGGCGAAGACCTGAAATGTACAATTTCCTTCATGAACCTTACCAGACTAGAAACATAGCATTAGTTGATTTAAGAAGAAGATGAATGTCATTGAAATTGTTTTTTCATTCAAGCTATTGAATATCAAGTGAGGTAACAAGTATTGACAGGGACAATTATGAAAGTAGCTTATTTTAACTCCCTTACTTGCAACATTTCTCTCCCTCCACATCTAGCTCTTCTTCCCCCTCCCTCTCAATCCACCATTTCTCCCCTCAATGTTCTTATCTCTTTCCCTCCAAACCACCCATATCTTCTCCTCTCAACCCACCCATACTTCCCCCACCAACCACGCCTCTGAACCTAGCAACTCCACCTCCCCCCCCCTCATCCAACCTTCCAAGTTAAGCAGAACATTGAGTGCCCCATTTGCTCAGTGCCAAGAACCATCTCGCATTGACTCCAATACATGCTAGTTCTGCTATGGTGTCACAACTCATATTTCTTATAAACTTTCAATTAATTATTATTATGCAATTCTTGTTTCAATATTGGCCGAGTTTTTGTGTAATTGGTCTTATAACTAAGTCAAGCCCTCAAATTGGTGAAGATGTAAAACAAGAATTACAATGTAGTGAGCCCGAAGACACCACACTTCAAATTAGATCATGGAGGCCACCATTCACATTTCTCTGTACTGCCTTTGTCAAGATTTTTTTAAATCACAAATGTATTTTATTTCCAATTTTTTTTGTTTTGCCATGACCTAAAGAATAAGAGAGACCAAAATAGATCTCGGTTTCTTTACACACATCTTTCTTTACACACATCTTTCTTTACACACATCCTCACTTACAGACATAGAGAACAACCATGACTTAAGACTTCTATTCTATAGAGAGTAGAAGAGGTCTCATAGGTCTTCCTCACAGTTCCGTTTTTTTTTTTATAGTTATGAATCCTGTCACGCCATGTGGCGCATAAGTAATACGGTATTAGGCCCATATTATTTTGTAACACACGGCACTTAGTGGATGATCTGGTTAGCATCATGCCAGCCACCTTTACCTCATGGACTAAACCGGTACGCATTTAAGGCTGGGTCAATCCGGGAGCCATTACAGTCTGGAAAACCATTTCCACTTTAGCTGGGGAATGAACCCAGGACCACTTATCTTTCTCATCAAGAAAAGATAATCAACCACTCATCAAGTCCACTGGTCTTTTAGTGTCTACAAAAGAGAAGAATTTGAGGTGACTTAATTCAGGTTTATACATTTATCAATGGAAAGGATAAATTAGACTATAACAAATTTTTCAAAGTTCAACCGACCACAAGAACTAGGAGGGCATAGCTTCAAATTATTTCAAGACAGGTCCAGACTGGATATTAGGAAACATTTTTCAGTCAGAGAGTAGTGAATGCTTGAAATGCATTGCCACAGGATATGGTGGAGGCAGGGTCAGTTAATGCATTCAAGAATAGATTGGATGATCACAATCATTTTTACAGTGGAATAAATTGGTCGTATACAGACTCTTTAGAGTCTTCTAAACCAGTATAATGAAGTTAAGTTAAGTTGTATTCCCTTTAAAATAATAACATGTTCTGAGAATCTTCTTATACTTTTATAGTCAAATAAACTAATTAACTTGTTCAACTGAACTTGAAGTAGATGGAACCACTGGTTGTTAGTTTCATTTCAAAATAAATTTCGCTTACTAATAAAGTAACTGAGCTACTGATTACAATATTGATACTTAAACTTTGTTTGATACTTGAAGTGTCCTGTGTCATGTCTGTCTAGTGTCTTGTCTAACATGACTTAACGTCTTTATACTGGTTTAGAAGACTCTACAGAGTCTGTATACAACAAGTTTCATTTACATTACCTTGCTCTAAAAGCTATGCTCATTCAATTTATTCTTAAATGCATTAATTGTCCCTGCCTCCACTACCTCATGTGGCAATGCATTCCAAGCATTCACCACTGTCTAACTAAAAATTTTTTACTAATATCTAATCTGGACCTCTAGTTAATTTGTAGCTATGCCCTCTTGTTCTTGTGGGTGGCTGTATTTTAAAAAAACTTGTTATAGTCTAATTTATCCGTTCCTGTGATCATCTTATAAACCTGTATTTTTTAAGTCACCAGGAATTCTTCTCTCTTCTAGACACTGTAGGCCAGTTATTCTGAGTATTTCCTCATAACTGTAATTCTGGAATCCCACTATCAGTTTTGTCACTCTTTTTTTGTATTCTTTCCAGCATGTTTATATCCCCTCTAAGATAAGGACTCCACACCTGTACACAGTACTGAGTACTCCAATCTCTAAGTCTAACTATTTATAATACAGTTTGGCTGTAAGTATAGGAGCCAGGAAGTGATACTTACACTTTACAGTTACTTACAGTAACACTTACACTACAGTGTTGAGTGTAAGTAACTCACTGTAAAGTGTAAGTATCACTTCCTGGCTCCTATGATTAATATTAATATATTTCTTTTTATCTTACCTAACATTGCATTTTCCTTTTTCACTGTTACCTGTATTTGCTCACTCGCCTTGTATGATCTATTATAACCCCTAGGTCCCTTTCCTTTTTAGTATGATCCTGATCATTCGTAATGTGTCACTGACAGTGACTCACTCACTGACACTGTCACTCACTCAGTCAGTGTGTCAGTGTGTGACTTTGTGGACTTTGGAAACTTTTAACAATGTTATATTATATATATGGGGTGATAACCTACCTTCTAAAACTGCCATTGCATCTGTACTGATATCATTATTCGACATCGCCATACTTGTTTGATGACAAAGTTAACAAAGTTATTGTAAAGTCACAAATTTGGCTTCTAAGCTAATCAACTTTCCGATAAGTCTTCTTTTCGGATTTCCGGTTTCTTGAAATCTATTTTTAGTAACGAATCAGAAAATGGTATTTCCGAATTACCTATACGTCACCGTTAATTTCAAGGTCGATATCTTAATGCTACAATGTAACAATTGATATTCGTAAAAAACATATTCAAATAGATGTAATGGGGATCAAGATGTTGAACAACGTATGAGCTGCAGCGGTCAGCAACCCATAGCTGACTGCTAAAGTCAGGGCCAGCGAACCAGAGCTGCCAAGACCCTTCTACATCTTAACTTAACGTTTCTATACTGGTTTAGAAGACTCATCACAGAGTCTGTAGACAACCAGTCACATCTGCATTACCCTGCTCTAAAAACGTTGCACATTGAATCTATTCTTAAATGCATTAACTGTCTCTACCTCCACCACCTCCTGGAGTAATGTATTCCAAGCATTCACCACTCTCTGACTAAAAAAAAAGTTCCTAATATCTAATTTGGACCTTTCTTAAGTTAATTTGTATCTGAGCCCTCTTGTTCTCGTTGGTGGTTGAAAAACGTGTTATAGTCTAATTTAATCTTTCCTGTGATTATCTTATAAACCTGTATTAAGTCATCTCGAATTCTTCTCTTTTTAAGACACTGTAGGCTGATATTTCTGAGTCTTTCCTCGTAACTGTAATTATGGAATCCCACTATTAGTTTTGTCGCTCTTCTTTGTATCCTTTCCAGCATGCTTATATCTCCTCTGCGATAAGGACTCCACAACTGTACACAGTACTCCAATCTAGGTTCAACTAATGCTTTATACGGTTTGACTATCACTTCCTTAGTCCTATGTTTAATATTTCTTTTTATCATACCTTGGCCAGAATAGCACAGACAATAGCGGCGCTTGCACGGCTTAACAAAATCTGGCAAGAGAAACGGTTGGCACTATGCACGAAAATCAGATTGGTGCGTGCACTGGTCCTGTCGGTGTTCCTCTGTACGTGTGAGACATGGACAGTTACAACTGACCTTCAACGAAGGATGCGGGCCTTGGAGATGAGATGTTTCCTAAAACTTTTAAACGTCACGTACAAAGATCGAGTTACAAATGAGGAAATATGAGATAGAATTACAACAGCAAAAGGGCCTTTCGAAGACCTCTTGGCAACTGTCAAAAGAAGGAAACTCACTTTGTACGGTCACATACCGAGATTAAATGGTCTTGCAAATACAATCCTCCACAGAAAGGTGCATGGCAGATGACGAAGCGGCCGGCCCAAAAAGAGATGGGAGGACAACATAAAAGAATGGACCAGTCTACGACCAGAAGTGTCACAGGCAGCGGCATCTGACAGTGAGGGGTGGCGTGGGGTTGTGGGGTTGTCTTCATGTGTGCCCCAATCACCTCCCCGGTTACGGGATGACCTGACCTGACCTGACCCTTTATCATACCTAACATTGCATTTGCTTTATCCACTGCTACCTGGACTTACTCATTCATTTTTCATGTATGCTCTGTTATAACCCCTAGGTCCCTTTCCTTATCTATCATTCTAATATTGGTCTCGCCCATTCTGTAATTATGTTCCAATTTGGATCTACCCATGTGGATGACTATACATTTATCTATATTAAACTCCATTTGCTAGCTTACAGACCATTCTCGAATGTTATCTAAATCCGACCTCAATATATCCACCTCTGCTATAGATGAGTCACTCCTACATAGTTTTGTATCATCTGTAAATTTTTCAATCATGGATCCTATATCAATGTCCACATCGTTTATAAATAATTTATGCCCACTCTCTGCCTTCTTCCCGTTAACCAACTTTCAATCCATTCGGCAACTTCTCCACCTATTCCATGTGATTTTAACCTTCGAAATAATCTTTTACGAGGTACTCTATCAAAGGCCTTTACAAAAATCTAGATAAATAACGTGCACTGCTCCCATTTATCTTTCATATGTGTAACCTCCTCCGTGAATTCTAATAGATTTGTTAAACACTATATCCCTCCAGTAAACCCATGCTGACTATTTCTGATTAGATTAAACTTGTCTAAATGCATTACAATGTTTTCTTTTATTATTGACTTTAACAATTTACAGACTATGCTCGTTAAACTTATTGTCTTTAATAGGCTGGATCTGATTTCCTTCCCTTTTTTAATAAGGGAATCACTCCTGCATCTTTCCAATCCCATGGAACAATCCCTTTTGTTTACAGGCGGTGATCCTGTATAACAGGCCGCAACAGAGCAGCCTGGCTAAGGAGAAGGAATCGAAGAGGGAATGCTAACAAGGTACTTAAAAAAATGTTTCCTGAAGTCAGATGTGTTGGACCGAAAGGTGCAAATATCGCAGTCAAGCTGTAAACTACTACACAACGCATTCCGTTCTCTGGACTACATTCTGCAAATTGAGCTCTTTTCCTGGATTGGTAGCAGGAGATTGAGAACAAACAAAGTCAAGCCAAGCCAAATAGATGTAATGCTGTGATTATTTCTTTACAAAATATACAAATTAAGTTTAATATTACAGTCAGATGAGGCCAGGTCAGTTCATCTCGTAACCGGTGAGGTCGTTGGGGCACACATGAAGACATCCTCACAACCCCACGCCACCCTTCTCTGTCAGCGGCCGCTGCCTGGGCCTATTCTGGTTGGAGATTGGTCCATTCTTTTATGTTGTCCTCCCACCTCTTTTTGGGACCACCTCTTCGTCGTCTGCCTTGCACCTTTCCGTGGAGGTTCGTATTTACAAGACCATTTGATCTCGATATGTGACTGAACCAAACGAGTTTCCTTCTTTTGACAGTTGCCAAGAGGTCTTCAAAAGACCCTATTGCTGTTGTAATTCTATCTCGTATTTCCTCATTTGTAACTCGATCTTTGTACGTGACGTTTAAAAGTCTTCGGAAACATCCCATCTCCAAGGCCTGTGTCCTTAGCTGTAACTGTCCATGTCTCACAAGCATAGAGGAATATTGACAGGACCAGTGTACGCATTAATCTGACTGTCGTGCATAGTGCTAACCGTTTATCTTACCAGATTTTGTTAAGCAGTGCAAGCGCCGCTATTGTCTGTGCTATTCTGGCCAATACCTCACATTTTGACCCTTTATCAGTGATAATCGACCCCAAATATTTAAAACGGTCAACTACTTCGAGTTCATGACCATTAGTTAGCTTTTATCCTGCTGTTGAATCCCTCTGTGGTGTTGGTCATTTAATTTTGTCTTTCCAGCGTTTATCTCTATACCATAGTCAAGAGCTGTTTTATCGAGCCTTCTGACCCATTCCTGGAGTTCTGCTTCTGAACCCGCCAACCCGTCGAACGATATCATCTGCAAAACGAAGGTTGGTAATCGTTCGGCCCCCTATCTTGACAGTACCAACGTGACCTCCAAGTGCCTCACTCATAATTCCCTCAAGGAATATATTGAAAAGAGTTAGAGAGAGTGTACAACCCTGTCTCGCACCAACTGATGTGCGAAATCAGTCCCCCTCGCCTCCCATTCACAAGAACTGCGCTGGACTCATTGTCATACAGGTGTTCAAGGACCTTTATAATATTTCCGTTGATTTTATACATCATGGTTGCCCACAGCGTTTTTTGCCATACCCTATATTATAATATTACAGTAGCCAAAAAATAATTAAAAAGTAATAAATAGCGAATGTCGATTCTCCTATTTACGGAACAATCATAATTAATTTAAAATATTAATTAATTAATAAAACGATGGGGACTGTGCAAGGGAAATAAGGAGACGATTGTCCATAGCGATGCAGAAACTGAATAGTGTACAAAATGTGTGGCACAATACTAACAAAGAATTACAATTGAAGATCCTCAGACCATGCGTCTTCCCTGTGGCAATGTACGGATGTGAGACATGGACCATAACACAAATATTAAGAAAGAGGATCGGGGCTTTCGAGACAAAATGCTAAAGATTAATCTTCAAAATACCTTAGGTAAAGAAAATAACAAATAAAGCCATCCTACAAGATCTGAATGTCGAAGTGAACTGGTTTATAAACCACGTTACGTCTCGGAAGCTGAGGTTTTTCGGCCACATCAACCGCCATGACGGACAGGAAAAATCAGTTCTGTCGGGTATTATTCCAGGAAGACGAACAGCGGCCGACCAAGACGTAGATGAACACAAGACATCAAGGACACCCTAAACATGAAAATGAAGCAGGTGAATAGACTGACTGCTGATCGAGACATCAAGGACACCCTAAACATGAACATGAAGCAGGTGAATAGACTGACTGCTGATCGAGATTCCCATCGAATAGCTGGGATGAGAGCGGTGTTCCGTCAAGGATATGCTGCATGTTATGTGCATACAGGTTTAAAGAATGAGAGACAGTGTCGTTGAGAAAAAGAGCGGTGTTCCGTCAAGGACATGCTGCATGTTATGTGCATACAGGTTTGAAGAATGAGAGCGACGTTCCGTCAAGGACATGCTGCATGTTATGTGCATACAGGTTTGAAGAATGAGAGGCAGTGTCGTTGTTCAGTAACAGAATGAAAATCAAGGCAGTGACGATGGTTCTGAGGTGGCTATCGGGGCCGAAATCGTCTCTGACTCTCAATCCTAGCTTTGGAACGTGCAAAAGGGATGGCTGTATCATGAGTGAAGGGTGGATATATAGGCCTCGAACCTACGAGAACGTGTGTGGGTCTAATGTCCTAGTCATGCTGAGGTTTGAGGGAATGAAGGAGCTGGCTTCAGAGGCACCTGCAGTGGGGACATTGTATAGAGGGGAAATTTTGAAGTTGATCAACGACCGCCTTTTGAATGAAGGCACAACAGTCGGTGATCCAGCGATACACAGAATGCAGAATTGTGAAATCATACACGTGTCCGGCAGAACGGAGGAGTGTGTACACGCAGCGAGCTACATGGGTTTGCTCCTAGTGCAATAACGTCGATTCTTAAAAGAACATAATGGTACCAAAGATTTGCATGGGGAAGTAGGAATCTTGTCACATCAGAAAAATCGCGTAAAAAAAGGAAACTGTATTCTTCTTCTTCTTCTTCTTCTTCTTCTTCTTCTTCTTCTTCTTCTTCGTACGCTGTCAGACGTCAACTTGAATTTGTTCGAAGAAAGCAGCTGTCATCCTAAGGCTGCCGACACTGCCATAGAGCTTGTCTAGTGTTGCCACTGGTGATGGCCACATGTGCTTTCTCTGGTCCTCGTATGTCGGGCAATTTTGTAGCAGATGTTCAGCGGTTATTTTCCCTGTACCACAGGTGCATTCGTCAGTGTCATCTATCTGGTACCTCAGTCTGTTGTGGCCTGTGCGGAGTCTGAAGACCACGACCTGCTCTCTTCTGCTCAACTGGTAATAGGCATCATTTTTTGTGTAGCCAGTATGTTCTGTTTCCGATTTGGCCATGTATCTGACCCTAATAAACCTTTTGGACTCTTCGTAGGTCACACTAGAATCTGGTTGTGGTAGTCTTGCACCTTCTTTTGCCAGTCTGTCTGCCTCCTCGGGAAACTGTATTCAAATAGAAACGACGACATTATATTTGAAATATAATTTAAAAAGATGGACTGAATATGCAAGAGAATTATTCTATGAAAACATAGGTAACAAGCCACAAGTACAAAAGAATGGAGGCCTGTCAAAACAGATATCCTTAGAATGTGGATTTACAGAAGAATGTATCGGAAAGAAAAGTAAACAAATGAAGAAGTCATGGGAAGGGAAATACGTAAAAACATGCCAATTTGGCAGATCAAAATTGTGGACATACAAAGAGATGACACGCTGCTGAAAACAACACTGGAGGGATGAGTTGAAGACAGACAGACATGAAGAGGAAGACAACGATATAAATGGGAGAGCAAAATCAAGAGATGGACTAAAAACAGTCGGTTGGAATGTACCATTGATGCAAGAAATAGAGGATGTTAGAGGTTCACTGCAACCTACCTTCGATACTTAACTTAACTTAACGTCTTTATACTGGTTTAGAAGACTCTGCAGAGTCTGTATACAACCAGTTCCAATTACATCATCTTGCTCTAGAAGCTGTACGCATCCAATCTATTCTTAAATGCATTGACCGTCCCAGCCTCCACCACCTCACTTGGCAATGCATTCCAAGCATTCACAACTCTCTGGCCAAAGAAATACTTCCTAATATCTAATCTGGACCTCTCCTTAGTCAACTTGTAGCTGTGCCCTCTTGTCCTTGTTGGTGGTTGTACTTTAAAAAACTTGTTATAGTCTACCTTATCCATTCCTCTGATCATCTTATACACCTGTATTAAGTCACCACGAATTCTTCTCTCTTCTAGACACTGTAGGCCGATTCTTTTTAATCTTTCCTCATAACTGTAATTCTGGAATCCCACTATCAGCTTTGTCGCTCTTTTTTGTATTCTCTCCAGCATGTCCATATCCCCTCTCTGATAAGAACTCCACACCTGTACACAGTACTCCAATCCAGGTCTAACCAATGCTTTATACAGTTTGACTATCACCTCCTTGATCCCATGTTTAATATTTCTTTCTATCATCCCTAACATTGCATTTGCCTTTTTTACTGCTACCTAGACTTGCTCCCTCACCTTATATGTATGATCTATTATAACCCCTAAGTCCCTTTCTTTATCTATCTTTCCAATATTGTTCTCTCCCATTCTGTAACCATGTTCCATATTGGATCCACCCACCGATGTAGAGATGGAACTTGACAACATCATCATCATCATCATCATAAGAGACAGAGGACTAAACTGGAGTCATAATAAGATAAAGACAGCAGATAGAACAGCCTTCCCTATCTCTCTCTCTCTCTCTCTCTCTCTCTCTCTCTCTCTCTCTCTCCTGTCCACAGAGTAGATAAAGTGTCTGCTTTTTGCTTCCAGCTTCAGACTCGGTCTGTATTCAAGATGCAGACCAGGAAGATTCCAATGTGGGGAATGAAATGTATGAGACACGTCATTAATGCCTCCAGGAAAAATAGAATGAACTATTTTTATAGTGAACATATTGTGAGAATTACTCATTGTGCCAAATACATAGTATACACAGATATGAAAGGCATCGCAATGCAACCAGATAATAGTTATTATCACAGGGCAATACATGTACACACACAGATTTGAATACAAAGTACAAGGTAGGCCACAAGGATCGATTACACAAATCGCCCAACAGAGGATTACCGCGACTAACACAACCCACTTGACTTAGGAGAGAAAATGTCAGCTTGCTTGCAACTCTTAATACACGAATGGATGGAAAACGTAAAGCAAGTACACACCAGATACAGATATGAGACGCGTCTTTTACACAGAATTTAAAAAAACCCAGAAATGTGTATATCCATCATTTGTCTACTTGTATCCAGATAATTCTTTAGTACACATCATGTGTTTATACTGTTGCCTCAACTTAAAGATTTTTTATTTTTGTTGCGTTCCCCTTATTTTTCTAATCCCCAAGGCGGTGTGTGTTGCACTGTGGTTTTTATTATGCGCCTGTCGGCCCAGTGCATCCGACTTCAGCATGCATTTTATGTAAGGGCATGCTTCCTCCTGCATTTTCTAAGCGTTTGCTTCCCCGGGGTAACGGTCGATAGGGATCCAACCCAGCACCTCCTGTTGTGAGCCGTGTCACTTAACCACTAGCCCACGCCGTTGCCCGCATATCGGGGATTTTTCTCGGTATGTCCACTTCTCCACATACAGAAAGGATTGGCAAAACTACTGTACTGCAAAACTGCCATTGTGGAATACATTACAAACGGATACACACATCCATACACTGGTCAATGCGTCCTAATATCACATAAAGGACTACGGTTGGGGTGAAAAGAGGCGAACCTTCACCAATAGAATCCAGAAAGGCAAACTTTTAACCAAGCAAATAACAAATAGATTGGGTATTTTCTTCTTCTTCTTCATCTTCTTCTTCGTTCTCACTCCTGCTACCAAGCACCGAAAAGGGCTTTGAAAGAAGCAGAATGTAGTCCGAAGAACGACATGCGTTGTGTCGTAGTTAACAGCTTGACTGGGATATTTGCACCTTTCGGTCCGACACATCCGACTTCAGCAGGAATTTTTTTAGTACGGATTGCTTTCCCTCTTCGATCCCTTCTCCTTGGTCAGTCTGCTCTATTGCATCTTGTTATCCATGCGTGGAGGATGTTTAAGGGTTTTGGCAGCTCTAGTTTGCAGATTCTGACGATAAAGAAATACATACTTTAAAAGAAAAAATGTGGACTAAATGAATTGAGCCTCTATCGCCAATCAAGAAACGAACGAACGAATGCAATGAGCAGTGGGGGGCTCGAACCTCCATCCCCCCCCCCCACCCCACCCCCAAAAAAGAAGTTTCAAGCTCATGTTCTTAAGGGCGTCGAGCTTTATCAGAGATGTACGAAAATCTCGGAAGTTCCTGTGTACACGCTGTGCGCGTAAAAGAACAAAGAATAGTTGAAAGAACAGACTGCTAGTTGGTGTCCGCGAAAGAAATGTACTGGCAGCGAAAATTTATAACGGCCGGCATTTTGACCAAAACGGTGGGGCACTCCATCACACAAAGACATAACTGGCCAAACACCTGTTGGTCTGCACATACGGTTGTAAGTATAAATAATACCTCTATGCGCACATACACACGCACATAAACATATTTATATGTGTGTAAATATATATATTTTATGGATTAGGTGGCCGGACAAAGTTCCTAACTCTGAAATTCTCGGCAAAACATGTTGGGCATCTGTACACCTCTAAAAATAGGTTGGAGGGTCTGGACACGTTGTTCGCATGCCAGATGAGCGAATCCCCAAGCAACTGTTAGACGGGGAACTTGCCGCAGGTAGAGTCTCCCCGGGAGGAGGAGGGGGGAAGGGGTGTGGCAAAAGAAACGCTACAGGGACTTGTGTGAAAATGTCTCTGAAAAGCTTCAATATGGCTGTCAGCTCCCTTGAGATGCTTGAGCAAAGCAGTACCACCTGACGCGCTAATATCACCGATGGATCGCAGAGAGTATAGTCATCACGAGGCTCAGCGAAAGCGTGCTGCCTGCAAAAGCAGCACGCACGACATTTCCACAGCCTGCTCCACGCATTTGTGTCATGAATGTGGCAGGGTACGCCGTTCCAGGTTTGGACTTTCCAGCCATAGGAGAACATATTTGGCCCTCTTCGGTTGCCATGGACAACTAGTATTATTACTATTATGTATGTATGTATGTATGCATGTATGTGTACGTATGTTACATTAACTCATACGACTGTCCTCCAACAACTGCAGCTATGACGTTATTTTCGGTACACCATATCTAACTGTATTATGGATTAATTCAAGAACCATCTGCATGTCAAAAGTCGGTTGCAATAGTTTGTTAAAGTTCTATGTATCTTGCCTCGATGATGTAATCTGTCAGACTTTTCCATGTCTATATGTTGATATTATCCTCTCAATTGTATAGCTAAGACACAATTGCCCTCCAGCCTTCTATCAAGTATTGTTTTCAGCAACGTCATGTCTTTTGATGTGGCCTACATATCTAAGCTGTCTGACTGATTTCCTTGATCACTTTTCGTTACACCCCTAGTGTGTCTAAGACTTCTTTATATGTTTTCATTTCGTTTCAAAGGATGCATCCTTTATATACATTACACATGATCACTCGCATTTTTAATCTGTGAGTAACTTGTTGAGATGTCAATATATGACACATGTTGGTGAGAACAGATTTGGCCCAATAATGGGATGGACTTGATTATTCATGTTGTACGTACTACACTGATTACAGCACAGCGCTACAAGTATTTTAAAATACAGGAATAGCCAAATAAGTATAATTTGTCATAGATGTGATTATAAATGCTACATTTCCTAAAACATTCAGAAGAAGAGGTGGCAACACAAGGTGTTTTAAAAAGAAAAGGGCATGGAAAACCACAAACCGGATATAGAATTAGCTTCCTGGCCACAAGTGTGTTCATAATGTCAACAGTCTATTTGTTGGGGGATAAACTTTTCTCAAAAGAACGATTTACTGACCGTCGATGGAAAGCATGGAGGACAGTGGTATAGACAGTGATCAGAAATCACATGTAAGACATTTAAAACACAGTAATATTAATGGATTGTAATATGAAACAAAGTGATAATTACTGAACACATGACATACAAACAACAATTACATTACTGATTAGTATTACAATATAAAAATGATATGATTGATCATCAGACAGATGTAAGAATGATTTGGTTGAGTAGTCAGTACAGTGAGTACAGTACTGAGTACTCCACCTACACACGATGACACGTTCACAAGATATATTTTTATTACTGATTATAATACCACCTATCATAAGTTTAAAGTAGAATGAGGACATACATTTTTACATACAGCAGAGTCTAAGCACGCTCGTGTCCAGTTTGGCAGACACTAAAAAAATAAATATAGGTTTTATCCGCTCCTCCACCTACGCCTACACTAACACGGAAAGTAATGGCAACCTACGTACTGCACACTTGCCAAGAAACTCATAGGTTGGCGGCTGTAAGAAGCGACGTTCTGTAAAGTAAAGGACATGCTACTTACTTTTAATTCTCAATTATCAGTCAAATGTTATGTACAGTTATTTATTCACTCATATTTATTAGACTATGTATAAATAATAGTCCATAAGCACACAAAAAACCAGTAGATGCTGAGAAGTTTGCGGACCTTCTTCAAAACCAGAATTGGCACTGTGCAGAATCTCCTACCTGCCATTTAGAACAACTGATGTACGTTCTGAATAGCTGCACCACTGCTGCCAAAATACCAAAACCAGCAGCAGGAAACTGCATCAGTGTGGACACACAGCAACTGCATGAAACTAGGAACAATACTTAAGATCAGAGACTGACTAGATATCTCTCTGCGAAATAAACAAAAAGATCAGACACAACTCAAGGAAGATTAAAAGCAATATACCTCACAATGTCTGATTAAGGCTGCTGAGGCAAGAAGTAGTATTATAAAATTAAGAAAGACACTATAACAAAATAAGAGCCTCATGACAGTCCTGAAGAATGAAGATAGTACAACATTGGCAGACAGAGAGCAAATTGAGGATGAATGCACAAAGTTCTACATAGGTCTCTTCGCATCAAACGCATTAGTGACCAACAAACCACTAAATACAGATTTCGAGTCACTACCCAATATAGCAACGAGGTCCTGTGCTTGACCCAACAGCTAAAGTCAGTCAAAACGTCTGGTCTGGGCGAAATCTCTGCAGAAATGCTCCATGCTGGCGGAGATACACCTGCCTGCCAACTGGCCATACTTTTCAACATCTGATCCACAAAAAAGGTGACAGTGAAATTATGGTGAACTACCGCTAGATCTGCTTGCTATCAACAATTTACAAACTATTCACAAAAGTTATTACCTGCAGATTGGAAAGGTAACTTGATAAGAACCAACTGCAAGAACAGGCAGGTTTCAGCAACGGCTACTCACCAAATGACCACCTTCACATAATCAACCAGTTGATTGAGAGCACGTGGGAAGTCTGTATGCCCCTACACACTGTGTGTAGACTATGAAAAAACCTTTGATAACAGGGAAATAATTGCAGTGGTAAATGTCTTGAGGAACCAAGGATTTGACAAAAAGTAGGCCCAGCTTATAGAGAAGATAAACGAGGGCTGCTCAACTCAGATCACTCTTTTTCTACAAACCACGTTTCATATCTATACACTGAGGAGTACGACAAGGAGATACAATCTCCCTAAAACTGTTCACAGCTGCCATTGAAGTTTTTAGATCTCTGAACTCGCAGGATCAAGGTGTCAACATAAATGGCGAGATGCTCTCACACCTACATTTTGTGGATAACATTGGGATCTTCAGCCACATCATTGTAGAAGTTGAACAAAGCCTGACGAGCTTAATAAAGTAAGAAAGGTATTAGGCCTGAACATAAATGAAAGAAGACTAATTTCTGCTGAATGCTTTCTGCCTTACTGCGATTGGAAGATGAACCCATCAAAAATGTAAATGTGTATGTCTAGCTAAGCCAGCAAATCAACAACAATCACAACATTTATAAGGAGATCTCACGCCTAGAGGCAAGCGGGTTGGTTCAGCTTCAATCGCATTAAACCGATACTCTAGCAGATGACAGACGCCAAGGCCAGACTCCCACCTTCAATAGCATTGTTATTCTAATAATGGTGTATTGGTGGGAAGTTTGGAGTCTACGTAAATTAGACAAAGATAAGCTCAGAATTACAGAAAGAGCAAAGGAGCGTAGGGTACTAAATATCTTAAGAGACCATATCTGAAATAACCGACATCCATGATCAAACTGAGTTCTGGGATATCGTTGACTCTGCATCAGTACAAAAGTACAGATGGGCCAGTCATGTGGTCCACATGACTGATGATAGATGGACGAGGGTGTGTCTCTCTGGTTGCCATACAACTGCCCACGCAGCCACACGTCAATGAGATGGAGAGATGACCTGTACCATGCCTTTGTACCGTCATGGTACTCCAAGGTCAAGGACAGGCACATATCCAAGCAGCTTTTGGTTACCTGACATCAGGCAACCTTGCCTGATTGAATACCAGGATTCGGGATCAAGATGCTGAGCAGCGCATGAGCTGCAGTGGTCAGCGACCCATAGCTGACTGCTAGCGTCAGGGCCGGCGAACCAGAGCTGCCAAGACCCTTCTACACCTCCACGTGGTGATCCTGGATAACAGGCTGCAACAGGGCAGACTGGCTAAGAAGAAGGGATCGAAGAGGGAATGCTAACCCGGTACTAAAAAAATGCTTGCTGAAGTCAGATGTGTTGGACCGAAAGGTGCAAATATCGCAGCCAAGCTGTAAACTACGACACAACGCATTCCGTTCTTTGGACTACATTCTGCTACTTAAGCCATTTCAGGGTTTGGTAGTGGGAGATTAAGAACGAACAAAGAAGAAGAAGAAGAATACCAGGATTAAAGTAAGCAAAAATGGCAGGGTAAGTGACACAATTAAACTATTTAGCTAGCAGCCCACATTTGATTCATTTTTAGAAATCTACTTTGTGTTGTCAAATTTAACATAAAATGAAAAAAAAATACAAATTTCCCATCTATCAGTTGTAAGAGCCTAGCAACCTATTCAGGTTCAAATACTCATATATTTTCTTTGATATCTGAGGCAAATATTTGAATATTAGCAAATATATTCCTCTCACTTGCATGCACAAAGTTATTATCTTGTCCTGTGTTCTTTCTTATGAAGCAAAGGGCCACTGCTGAATTTCTTGCAGGTTGTTTCTCACTTTCTGGAGCAATTAGTTTTAAATGAGCACATTGCAAGCCCCCAAGTACAATCTTCTTTATTCATCTTTTACGACATGCTTGTAAGGCTTAGCTACAGTTGACCTTTTGTCTTCCCTGTGATCCATACTGGTGGTCATATCTTTATGTTCTGATGAAGATGCACTTGCATTGATATTTTCTCTTATGAAAATATAAAATATGTTGTATTTGTAAGCATTGGAAGACAGAGGCTGCCAAAGGATATCTTTTATGGACAGCTAGCCATTGGAGTTAGAATAATCGCCGCCCCACACTGCGATTCAAGGACGTATGCAAGAGGGGCATGAAGTCATGTGACATCCCATCCGAGGGCAGGGAAGAAATTACTCAGGATCGAGCTATCTGGAGACAGTTGTAGGGGACATAGTGACTCCTGACGCTCGTAGATGTCTTCTGGCTACAGGAGACAGAGCTGGGCAAAACTTACAGGGCAATAAACGCATGGTCTATAGAGACTGAGATGCCTATGATGTAAGCATTTGCATTTGTTATATGATAGAAGAAAGCAGTTGGGTATTGATGGTAAAGGAACTGTCATTGTGAATACATATTTGTAAAAGAAAAATTGTGCAAACTGTTTCAACAAAATAATTGTAAGTTTTTAAACATTTAGTAGATTTATTAAGTTAGACAATTTTGTTTTCCTCTTCTGTTCACTGAAGGGACTAATATAACTTTATATTTCATTCAAAATTATGAACAATGGTTTTGGGCAACAACATTTTATTATGTTTGGGGATGAAGAATCATAGTGTGTGATTATTGTTTTTGCTTTCAGAATGGTTACCAGTCACTCCCATCAAAGCCAGCATCATATAAAGCTTTGAAGAAACCATCAGATTTGCAGAAAAAAATAGGTAACATATTCTTTGTTCCTGATGTAAGAAAGCTCTCTGATTAGTGTATAATATGTGAAACAGGTCATCAAAAGAAGAGAAGGGAATAACTGTATATGCCAGAAAGAACACTCGGTTCAGAGTTCAAGGGCCATCTCCACATCGAAAGTTGGCTGCATTGGATCTCCAACATTCTTGATTGTACAATCTGCCAGATTTTACCCTGCAACTTAGAGAGCGTTGTTTACCTTTGGCACGTTTACCCTCCAGCCTTACTTCCAATATTTTTTTCATCAAGGTATTATGTCCTTTGATGTGGCCAAAATATGTTAACTGTCTGAATTCATAAATTCTCTCTGAACTCATAATTTGTCCAAGACTTTCCTTGTTTATTTTTCTGTCCATTCATCTATTTATTCACATTTGGCAAAGTATGCTCAGCAGCATTTGCCACTGGGAGACACAGCAGCAACTTCAGTGCCGAAGCCAGTGCCCTGAAACCCTTATAGACCATAAGGAGCAGGCAGAAAAGCAAGTGGTCATTCCCTCAGTGTTAATGGCGCTCAAGAACCAGCACAAAATGAACTCGATGCTCTGGCAGACTCGCTCGAACGCCTGTCCCAGTGCTTAAAAAAAAAGCATAGTCTATTGGATCTCAGCCCACTGCGACATTCCAGGCAACGAGAAGGCAGACAGGCTCGCCAGAGAGGAAGAAAAGCTGCAGCAGAGTTATTCAGAAATCACATACAATGAGACTAAAGCATTCATCAGGGCAAGGTACAATGCAAAATGGAAAAAAGATCACCTTGGCCATATAAAAAATGATGCCTACCATCAACTCTCCAGGCAAGACCAGGTGATAATTATCCAGCTGTGCACAGGTCACAACAGATGTAGATGTCATCTGTGCAACAAGTTCTTTCTTCTTCTTCTTCTTTGTACGTTGTCAAACGTCAACCTGTGTCATCCTGTCGACACTGCCATAGAGCTTGTATAGTGTTGCCACTGGTGATGGCCACATGTGCTTTCTCTGGTCTTCGTATGTCGGGCAGTTTTGCAGCAGATGTTCAGCGGTCATTTTCCCGGTACCACAAGTGCATTCGTCAGTGCCACCTATCTTCAGTTTATTGAATAGGTGGTACCTCAGTCTGTTGTGGCCTGTGCGGAGTCTGAAGACCACGACCTGCTCACTTCTGTTCAACTGGTAATAGGCATAATTTTGTGTGTAGCCAGTATGTTCTGTTTCCCATTTGACCATGTATCTGGCCCTAATAAGCCTTTTGGACTCTTCGTAGGTCACACTAGAATCTGGTTGTGGTAGTCTTGCACCTTCTTTTGCCAGTCTGTCTTGGATGTTACAGTGGGATGGAACCCACTGTACCACTACTTTTTTGGTGCGGACTGATGGCATAGTTGACAGAGTACTGCTCTTAAATCATTAAGTTCAGTATTTTTCTAGCTTTTTAGTGCTGTGACTACGGCCAGGGCATTTGTAAACAGGACTATCTGGCTTTCATTGCTTTCGCCTGTGAGCATTGCTTCTACTGCAGCACTCAGTGCCTCTGCCTCCGCTCTGAAATTGCTTGAGAATTTCTCAGTTGCCACTGACAGTGTTATTTTTCTACCATTTGGTAGGCTCAGGAATACCCCTGCCCCTCCGTTCTGTGTTGCGTTTGTTACAGAACAACCGGTGTATGCATGGGTCCAGTCCATGCTTGGGTAGTTTTCCATTATGTACCTCAGGGTTATGTCTCTTCTTTCTTTTTCAGTCTGGCTGTTCTTGTTTCCAATACTTGGTATATTTTCTACCACCTCCGGAATGATATGCTGCTTCCAGGTGGGTTTGCGTACAGTAGGGATGGGCTTTGGTATTGTTACGGTGTTCATAGGGTCTTCGCTCATCTTTGCTTTGGCTGTTTCTGCAAAGTTTCTCCGCTTTAGTTTCCCATTTCCAAATCTATTTAGTCTCTGATGCATTGGATGGTCTGTCAGTCTTCTGAGTTTCTCTGCTTGCTGTTGGGCTCTGCAGTCTCTTCTGTCGGTCATGGATTGCAGATTTGTAATCTTTTCAAGTTCTACAATTGGCGTTGACTTCATGCCTCCTGTTATAACTCTCATGGCTTGGTTTTGAAGTTTGCTAATTTTATCAAAGTTCGCCTTTGCTGCTGATGTCCATGCCGCAATTCCATACTCGAGAACTGGTCTCACTCTTCCAGTGTACAGTTTCTTTAGTATTCTTTCGTCTGCTCCCCAGCTTGTGCCAGCAAGTTACCTCGGGATTGCCATTCTTTGTCTGGCTCTCATTCGGTTTCTCTCGATCTGACTTTTCCATGTCTTGCGCCGATCAAATGTGACTCCCAAGTAGTTTGGGTTGTCGTTTGACCGCATGTATTTGCCGTTTAGACTTATTTTTGTGTTCTGTGGTTAATTTGAAAGCGAGAATATCTTACATGTTGTTTTTTCCTCGTTTATTTTGACCAGCCATGAGTGCGCCCACTCCTCCAACGATGTTAGGGCCTGCTGCATCCAATTGCTTGCTACGGTGAGATTTTTTTCAGAGGTCCACATAGCCAGATCGTCTGCAAACATGGAGCTGTGGACTCTTCTTGGTATATTCTCTATGATGTTGTTTATATACACCAGGAAAAGTGTGGGTGACAGTATCCCCCCTTGGGGTACTCCTTGCTCCAGTGTCACCTTTTTGCTCATCTGTCCTCAACAAGTTCAAGATTGGCACTACAGACCTTTGTACCTGTGGCACAGCCCCTATGAAGGCAGAACATATTTTGCAGTCCTGTCCACTATATACCGACAAAAGAAGTAGCATTTAGCAACAGCCAGTGTCCTTCCACGAGAAGCTGTTCGGAAGTGTACAGGGCCTTGAGTCGACTGCTGCCTTCGTTAGAGTCATTGAAGTCGAGGTCTGAAGACGAACGAGGAAGAAGAAGAAGATTCACATTCCAAAGGAATCCGTTTGCTTTTACGCTGTCCATTGTCAATGTTTCTTCATTGTGCAATAATCTTAAGTGCATATAACATCTGACCACTCTCATTTTTTATTTGTGTGTATTTAGATGTTAATATGTGACTCATGTTGGCGAAAATAGATTCATTCCCATGATTTCAATTTCACATCCTCCATCCTCAGTTATTGTAAATCCAGGATAGGACAAGGTCTTGGCCTGTTAGTGTTCGATCATCTATTTTTAAATATAGAGCAATTTTCTTTTCTACTTCACTAATTATGTAGTTGTGTGTTTTCTCAGTTTTAATGTCCAATACAAATACTAAATGTTTCTTCTTTACTTCAAGGACCAATTCCTATAATTCAGAACTGTGTCACCTACATATCTAAAATTACTTGTGAACACTCCACTGATAATGAGTTCTGACATTTACTCTGTTTGTCGCAGAGTGTATTCTGTGTAAATGTTAAACAAACAAGGGGACAGTATGTCATCATCATGTAGCATGTCATTTATATAACGTCGCACCCATCACCATCTATCTGAAAGAAACTCTTTCCAATGACAAAACTCCAGCCTCCGCCACAGTCATGCCCAGGCATTCCTGGATATCTTGGTGCCATCGTCTTCTTGGTCTATCCGTGCCTCTTTTGCATGGCACTATATTTTCTATCACCGTTCTCTCAAGACCGTTGTGTCTCTTTCTTGATGTGATCAAAGTATTAAAATTTTCTGGCCAAAATGGAATTGATAAACAAGTTCAGCTCTTGCCGAATGTTTATATTGTCTCTTTCTCCATCCAGGGTATTCTGAGTATCTTTCTGTAACATTTTGACTCAAGGCCTCGATTCATTTTCTAGAAGTTTTCGGAATCGTCCAAGATTGGCAGCCGTATGCTGCCACAGGAAAAACACAGGCTCTCAAGACGTTAATTTTTGTCGTTTTGTTGGTGTTCTGCCATAATTTCTTCAGGCTGTTTAGCTTCTGCATTGCCATGGCTAGTCTTCTTCTTATGTATCAGTATGTATCCTTTTTATATCTATATCTGTGGATAGACCCTCTAGATCTTACAGTGCCAGTATGTTCACAGTAAAGGTTTCCGAGTATCCTGGTGGCTTTTCTATCCATACCTATGTTTTTCAGACATGTAATTAGTTTCTCATGCTGGACCCCATCAGAGGCTTTTTTGTAGTCTATAAGGCATATATAAGAGCTTTTTTTTATACTTCTCTTTATATTTGTTTGCTAGTGCCCTTATTCAGAATATTGCTTCTCATATGTTGCTGTTTTATTGAAATCCAAATTGTTCACTTGGAACTGTGTTATCTCTTCTATTCCTAATTGTCTCCTTTATAATATTGAGCTGTATATTATTTGTGTGGCTCATGAAGCCGATTGTTTTATAATGTTAACATTCAGTTGTGCAATGTATTTTTTGTTTTCTTGGTAATGTTATAAAGACTGTTCTAATCAGATCAATGGGTACATATTTTGTATTGTAGATTATTGCACAGATTTGTGATTTTATCTACATTGAAATCCTCTAGAGCTTGTATCATTTCTATATTCTAGGGCCTGAATCATTTCTATATTTATTGTGTCCATGACTGTCGCTTTCCCTTTTCTTATATTTCTTATAGTTTTCTCTACTTCTGATCTTAGAATGTTGGGGGCCGTCATTATTAAATGTCTCCATTACACGACAACAAGAATACGGCACCTGAAGAGCACATGATGGCCAAATTATCAATGCGCGAAATGGAAGAGGCTATGAGAACATTAAAGAAAAGGAAATCTCCCGGAAAAGACGGGATAACAAACGAAATGCTGATGGGGCTGGGCCAAACAGCGAAGAGGAAACTGCTATCGGTCCTGAACCAAAGCTGGAAAAGGGGAATTGTACCCCAGGTATGGAAAGACGCAGTACTGGTGCCAGTACCAAAAACAGGAAAGGACAAAACAGATCCAAATGGATACAGGCCCATCAGCCTACTGAGCTGTGTCGGCAAGCTGATGGAACGGATGATAAACACCAGACTGATGTGGCATCTGGAAGAAAAGCGAATACTAATTCCACAGCAAGCCGGCTTTAGACAGCACAGATCCACTGAGGACCAGGTCATCCTCATAGCCCAGGAGATAGAAGATGCCTACCAGGCACAGAAACACACAGTAGCTGTTTGGGTGGATCTGGAAAAGGCATTTGACAAAGTCTGGAACGACGGACTTAGAGTCAAGCTAAGAAGAAGTGATGTTTGTGGGAAAATGTACAAGTGGATCAACCACTACCTCAAACAAAGAACGGCCAGAGTCCAAGTACAAGGGCAGATGAGCAAAAAGGTGACACTCGAGCAGGGAGTACCCCAAGGGGGAGTACTGTTACCCACACTCTTCCTGGTATATATAAACGATATTACAGAGAAAATACCAAGAAGAGTCCATAGCTCAATGTTTGCAGACGATCTGGCTATGTGGACCTCTGAAAAGAATCTCACCATAGCAAGAAATCGGATGCAGACGGCCCTAACATCGCTGGAAGAGTGGGCGAACTCATGGCTGGTCAAAATAAACGAGGAGAAAACCACATGCACAATATTCTCGCTTTCATTAAAACCCCAAAATACCAAATTAAGTCTAAATGGCAAATTCCTGCAGCCAAACGACAACCCAACCTATCTGGGAGTCACATTTGATCGGCGCATGACATGGAAAAGTCAGATTGAGAGAAACCGAATGAGAGCCAGAGAAAGAATGGCAATCATGAGGAAACTTGCTGGCACAAGCTGGGGAGCAGACGAAGGCATACTAAAGAAACTACACTGGAAGAGTGAGACCAGTTCTCGAGTATGGCATTGCGGCATGGACAACAGCAGCGAAGGCGAACTTCGATAAAGTTAGCAAACTTCAAAACCAAGCCATGAGAATTATAACAGGAGGCATGAAGTCAACGCCAATTGTAGAACTTGAAAAGATTACAAAACTGCAATCCATGACCGATAGAAGAGACTGCAGAGCCCAGCTGCAGTCAGAGAAACTCCGAAGACTGACCGACCATCCAATGCACCAGAGACTAAACAATTTGGGAAATGGGAAACTAAAGCAGAGAAACTTTGCAGAAATAGCCAAAGCAAAGATGCACGAAGATCCCATAAACGCACTAACAACACCAAAACCCATCACTACTGTACGAAAACCTACCTGGAGGCAGGATATATTTCCAGAGGTGGTAGAAAATATACCAGGTATTGGAAACAAAAACTGCCAGACTGAAAAAGAAAGGAGAGACACTATCCTAAGCTTCATATCGAAAAGCTACCCAAGCATGGACTGGACCCATGCATACAGCGACGGTTCTGTAACAAATACTACACAGAACAGAGGGGCAGGAGCATTCCTGAACCTACCAAATGGCAGAAAAATAACACTATCATTCGCTACTGGTAAGTACACAAGCAATTTCAGAGCGGAGGCAGAGGCACTGAGGGCGGCAGTGGAAGAAATGGTGACACACAATGAAAATGAAAGCCATATAGTCCTGCTTACAGATGCTCTCGCCGTAGTCACAGCGCTAAAAAGCCAGAAAAACACTGAGCTTAATGACTTAAGAGCAGCACTCTGCAAACTGTGCCAGCAGTCCGCACCAAAAAGGGTAGTGGTACAGTGGGTCCCATCACACTGCAACATCCAAGGCAACGAGGAGGCAGACAGACTGGCAAAAGAAGGTGCAAGACTACCACAAACAGATACCAGTATGACGTACGAAGAGTCAAAACGGCTTATCAAAGCCAGATACATGACCAAATGGGAAACCGAACATACTGGTTACACCAAAAACGATGCCTATTACCAGTTGAACCGAAGAGAGCAGGTCGTTGTCTTCAGACTTCGCACTGGCCACAATAGACTGAGGTACCACCTATTCAACAAATTGAAGATAGGTGGTACCGATGAATGCCCGTGCGGTACTGGTAAAATGACCGCTGAACATCTGCTGCAGAACTGCCCGACATACGAGGATCAGAGAGAGCAGATGTGGCCATCACCAGTGGAACTGCAAGAAAAGCTCTATGGCAGTGGCAACAGCCTCAGGATGACCGCCGCTTTTTTCGAAAAAATAATGGTTACTGTCTGACTGCGTACGAAGAAGAAGAAGAAATGTCTCCATTATTGTTCTAAATGCATTCTCCTACTTCAGCCAGCCTTGTCATATTTGAAAGTTGCTTTATTTCTGAATGCATGGCTCTTGTGATGTGCCTATTTTCCCATGTCTTCTGTTATCTTGCATTTTGATTCTATCCATATATTTTGATTCTATCCACTGTTCTTTTGCATGTCAACACAGTATGTAAATCTTTCTTCAGTACCTTATAATCTGAACCATTTTTTGCTCTTCTACTTTCTTTCATTTTGCTCAAGGAGTGTCTGTCATTCATTCTCGTTTCTTCTTAAAACTCTTATAGTTTTATTCATAGCACAAATGATTTGTAATGTTTGATAATAAAAATGCATTATGATAATGATAGGGACATGTGTGAAGAGTGTTTGCCACATTTAAAGTACAAAATAAAAATGGTATACTGGTGTGAAAGTGACAAAGGAGCTATAAACGGAAGGGAATACATAAAAGGTGATGATAGGATGAGTTTCTTGGGGTGGAAATTATGGGTGCAGGAATAGGACAATGGAGAGGAGCCATTTTTTTTTCTCGTGCTGAAAAAGGTTGCTGTGTCGTAGTTTACAGCGATATCTGCACCTTTCGGTCTGACACATCCAGTTTCAGTAGACTTTTTTGGTTTGTTGACCCTTACGAAAGCGGCCAGCTATGAATCGCTGGCTTCTGTCAGCTCATTCACTGTGCTGCATCTTCAGTCCCCAAGTGGGGATATAAATGGGCAATTATGTGTAAACAATGATTGTGTAACATTTCAATTTGCTGCACAAATATATGAAGTGGGGTTATGTGAGTTAATAGTTGGAAGATGCCATGAAGTATACACTACACAGAAAGGCTTTTTGCAGGGCAGATTAACTGGTTTTTTGTGCAGCGTGTTCATTCCTACTGCTTCATTCCTTCAGTGAGTCTAATATAGGTAGAATCTAAATGAAGTTGTCAGTAGATCTTCTTCAAGTCAATTGTTGTTAAGTGTTGATTTTTAAAATATTATCATTTAGAACGGCAGCGAGATATGGCAAGGCGATCCACAACAACGCCCGTTGAGCAGCAGCCAAAAAAAGGCAGTTTTGTGCCTCGATCAAGGTACTGATTGTTAGTTAAGATAATTCAATTTATATATATCATGTGAGGTCACAGCGTGGGCTAGTGGTTAAGTGACACAGCTCACAATCTTTAGGTTCGCTCCCCAATCACAGCACCAGCCGTTACCCCAGGGAAGCAAACCCTTAGAAAAGGCAGGAGGAAGCAGACCCGTACATAAAATGCATGCAGAAGTCGGATGCACTGGGCCAACAGGCACAAAATAAAAACATAGTACAACGCACACCCCCTTGGGAAATAGAGAAATAAGGCGAATGAAAGAAAAAATATATATATATCATGTATCATCACATATAAGAAAAGCAATGGGAAGCTGGAAATAACTGGAGTGAATTGCTTAGTGCAAGACTGCTTGGAGAGAATTGGTTGATGGGCTGTACACCCCAATGTGATAAGGGCAGACAGGAAGAATATATCATAACAGCAAATTTACAAGCTAAATATTCATTTGTAAAAATAGATTTATTATGTATTTGACCACAAACTCTGCTTTATTATTCATTACAAATAGTGAACCAAGTGATGTGACAGTGTGGCGTGTATGTTTGACCATGTCACTCTAACACATGTTATTTGTATCAATATCTACATTTGTTGAGAATTACAACATTTTGTGCTCATGAACATAAATAGCTCGGGGGAGAGAGAGCCATGTTGTCAGGGTTTGTTACTTGACAGACACAGGCCTCGTAAGCCACACTGAGGAAACCACCAGTAAATTTACAATGAATAGTCAGGGTAAGAAAGATAGACCAAGGAATGCTGCTGAAGATGAATGTGTCCGACTGAAAGGTGCAAATATTGCAGCCAAGCTGTAGACTAGCAACACAACGCATTCTGTTCTACAGACTACATCATGCTACTTTCAAAGCCCTGTTCAGGGCTTGGTAGCTGGAGATTGAGAACGAATGAAGAAGAAGAAGAACAAGGAATACACTGTACAATGCATTCTACTGGTCAACCAGATAAACTTGCAGATAGGAAAGGTAAATATACCAAACCGCTCTATCCACTATGTTGTGAAAACAGATTTAGGGTAATATCTTACAAGCTAAAGAGCAGGTTTGAACCACCCAGACAACACCAGCTGATTGAAAATCTCCAAGCTCTCAATTATGACATTATTGAAATCTGTGAAGCCCATCTTCTGGCCAAATCGCACTTCAAATGGCCTGACATTTTCAACGAAATCCATGTTGGGGCTGGAGAAGACCAACATCTCATTGGTGGGGTTGGCTTTACTGTTGCCAGCTGTGATGCACCAAATGTTCAGTCAGTTCAGATTGTCAGTTCCAGGATTGCAACACTCAAACTAAAAGTCAGCACTTGTTATCATACAGTGCTATTTGCCCCATAGTGGGTATGCTCATGACGTTATAGAAGTCTTGTATGAATTGATGTAACAAGCAGTATGCACAAATATTTTCATTTGAGGCTTTAATGCAAAAAAGAAAAGAAAAACCAAATAACTACTGTGGAACATGTTGTGACACCATACGAAATATAAGAGGAGAGCGTTGAACTATCTTTGTTGACAATCAAAAACTGTATGCCATGAACATTTACTTAAAAAACACACAGGAAAATGGTGGACGGCTCTCCCCAAACTGGGAAAGTAAGGCTGAGATTAACTACTTGCCGAATACATTTTCTTTAATAATGCGGAAGTGTTACATCATCTCAGTATAGATTGCCACCACAGATCAATTGAGCTACTATGAATATGAACACTATTCCTCACAAAAGGTGATTTCTGATCCTCACAGTATGTGATGCTGCTAGGCGGACAGAACAAATTTGGCAACCGGAATGGCAGTATACAGGATCTCATACCTGTCACCTGAGAAAGATGGTAGAAAAACTGAAAAATTGCATAACTGGGTTAAAAATAAACAGTGCAACAAAATGTAGTCGAACCAGTGAGGACATGCCATAACATCTAGCAACAAAATTCAAAGACACATTAATACGGTCATGCTATATGTGCGGAAGAAACAGACTCAAAGTAGACTAAGAGAAGCCTAGGTTGTAAAAACTACTCATGTAATTTAAGCAGGGGGGGAAATCACTAGCATACCATTTAGCTAAAATGTTCAATAATTGCCTGGTCAAACTCTCACCAATGGAAAACATAAAAGAAAATATTTATTCACAAAAAAAGGGGGACACAGAAAAACTGACAAGCTACCATCTGATTTGCATTCATCTTTGTACACATTTTTCAAAGAAGTGATTGTTAACAGACGAATCAACTCCATGAGAACAGGCAAGTTTTAGGAACAACTACTCAACCACATGTATGCAATCAACCGGTTAATGGAGAAGATGCAGGAAGTACATGGTCATTTGTGGATTGTGATTGTGGACTATGAAAAAGCCTTTGACAGCATTGAATTAACTGCAGTGGCGAGTGCCCTGAGAAATCAGGGTATTTTTTAAAAGTATTCTCAGTAGATACATTTTGGTATCTCAACTGATATTACCCCATTTTACTGATCAATCAGGTAGCGAAGATTAATCAGAAAAGGTGAAGCATGTTAATCAAATCCACACCTCATGTCCTTGTTCGTTGTCCTGGAAACAGGTTGTGGCACACCTGTCTGGCCGAGGGGGGGATCAGCACTGTAATTCCTATAGGGGTAACTTACTGGTGGTCCTCATGTTGCACTACAGGTCCACCACCTTCTCAAGCACCTCTCAGGTGTAAAAAGAGCCACTGTAACCCACTACCCAAGAACCGTGAGTTAACTCAGCATGAGTAACTTTGACCAACAACAACCAGCCAATACCATTTGACACTTGTCAGAGCAGCCTTTGAGGAAGTCTTCAGAAAACTCATTTGGGAAGATAAAAGGAATCAACATAGATGGAGCAATGTTCACTCACTTAAACTTTTGCTGATGACATAGTCATCTTCAGTCTCAGAGAAGCTTGACAATGCCTAAATGAGCTCAAAATATTCGCTAATTTACATAGGTCAAGAAATTACCACGTCGGCCGTGATAAATCATGAGATTTCACGAAAGATAGCAGCAGGATGGCTCAGCTGCAACTGTATCAAACTAATACTTGAGCAGATCAATAGGGACATTATGGTTATTCCAGCCAATGGTATATGTCTGCGAAGTATAGAGTCAACTGAAAGCTGATACAGGGAGGCTTAGCGTTACTCAAAGTGCAGTAGAGTGAAGAAAATTGACAGTCTCTTCATGGGGCCAACATTCATATCACCAAGATCATGCGGCAAAGCTTCGTCAATGATGTCATAGATAATGTAGGGTCTGTGATGATCATGCCTGACAAACAGATGGACACATAAAGTGACATTATGGTGATCATACAATTTTAAACATCCACTCAGATGTCCACCAATAAGTGGAGAAATGGTCTGGGTAAAGCCCTTGGTCCAACATTGTACTCCAAAAGAGTGAAATAAGTTTAAACATTTAGCTACCTGGCATCCAGACACTCGTTCTGTCTGATTGAATACCATGATTACATTTTTTTTAAATCAGTATGATTTGTAAAAAATTACTTTAGACAGGAATGGATGACTGAGTGTGAGTGATTTGTATACTAGTCACTTTTCCAAGAGGACAGGTTCAAATTGTCACTAAGGTCAAAGTTTTGTTTCTATTTATGGAAAAATAGAAATCCACCTATACCGAAGACGGATGTGTGGGACCGAAAGGTGCAGATATCGCAGTCAAACTGTAAACTAGCGACACAATGCAATCCATTCTCCTGACTACATCCTGCTACTTGCAAAACCCTGTTCAGGACTTGGTAGATTGAGATTGAGAATGAACGCAGAAGAAGAAGAAACCCACCCTTTCCACTACATGGTGATTACAGAAGTAAACTACTTCTATTTCTCAGTCCTAAACATGAAGTCTAGCAATATCAATAAGTGGCAAAGGCAGGAATAGTTTAAAAACATTTTTTTTTTGGTTTATGTTTGGCTAATTTTGGTCCCTATTTATACAGCCTTGCTGCATTACCATGAGTGCTTTAACCAATGCTATTTCTAAGTACATTGATTATGTTTATGCTCATTCTAATGCTCAGACTTACAGTACCAAGTAGTAACAGTAGAGCGACACAGAAAGATTTAAACTTGACAAGCACATCTTTGGACCAACAACCTCTTGTTGCAATTATGTCAGATGAAAGGTATGTTTTATACATTCTTTTCTAGCGAGTATAAAATTGTACTTTTGTTTCTTCTTCTTTGTTTGTTCTCAAACTCTCGCTACCAAATCCTTAAATGGGCTTTGCAAGTAACAGAATTTAGTCCAGAGAACAGAATGCTTTGTGTTGTAGTTTGCAGCTTGACTGTGATAAATGCACCTTTCAGCCAAACACTTCCGACTTCAGCAGGCATATTTTGGGTATCAGGTTAGCCTTCCCTCTGGCAAAATATCGTACTTTTTTAAAGAATTATTTTAGGAAATAAACTCTAGAAGAGGAGTTCATAGAAAAAAATGTTTTACCATCCCCAACTGTCATCTTCAGTGTGTTTCCTTCTCTTCTTCATATTTATCATCTGTGTGATATTTATACACTGTTCTTTCTTCATGTTGACTTTCACAGTAATTTATTGTTTCATGTTTTATCATATTCATTCTGTTAGTCATTTCATGTGGTCATTTATGTCATTAGTCAGTCTGGTAAGTGCAATGATGTGCCACATGTGTGACCATGATATTATCAATACAGGGGTCTGTAATTTTTCTTCAACGCATGATTTCAAATTGCTCATAAATCTTCTTTAAAAACTTTTGACTTGTATTTATATTGGCAAATTACATGGACTGTCTTAAATACACAAAAATGAATAGCAAAAATAACTAGTTAGTTAGTCGTTGGATAATCTTCATTGCACACGGAACAGGTTTATGAGCATCAAGATATCATCTTCAGTATCTTGCAGTGCTTGTCAAACTGTCAGCTCTCTCGTTGCCTTCAACACTTGCATGTCCCAGAACAAATATGAAGTTGATTCTCTGTAATCTTGACCGACCCATCGACTCAACCATTGGTGCGCCAATAACTGTTGCTAATTATGTTCAGTTTCTGTTAGGATCTTTCAAATATTTAAAATACAGTTTTTTTTGGGTGCTATTAACAAAATGTGCATTATTATATAATTATAATTTACTTTTTTAAGTCTAGTTTTGTTTTCTATGTTCCTTTTTTTTTAAGCGAGGAGGATGAATTTGATATGCCACGATTGCCAAAGGCTGCTCACAAAGAAATTACAGAACAGCTGATTAAAGATGGCTACAACCTTGACCTTGAACCAGATGATGAAGATCTTGACCTTATACCACCAAGACCTTTGAAAGAGAGATGTGCATGCTGCACTTTACCTGTTGGCTGTTTAATTCAATAAATTATTATTTGTGTTTGTGCAGATGTGTTAAAGATAATTAGGTCTGACTTTATATATATATATAAATGAGTGTGCGTGTGTCCGAAATAATTTATTTCTGTTAAATATAAACTGTTTAAGATGATGCAAATTTGAAATGTTCTCTGATGTGTAACTGAAGGAATTATAGTCAAATGGCATCATTTGTGTTTTATCTCTCTAAGATGTCCTTTCTGTTACTAAGAAACAAAAACAGTGTTGTAACAATTCAAGCTCAGAAACTCAGTACCTGAACTATTTGCCAAAAATGTGCCACATTTTTCAACATAATAGGGTGCCAAATGGCGTTCATTTATATGTTACAATATTGTTAGTGTTGTTACACTTCCATTGTGTATTGTAAAGCCTGTAGGTTTGTCATTTCTATTAATAGATTGAAACCATAATATTTTAGAAAATTACATGTCTGATGTTACATGTGGCTTTTCAGATTCATTGGAAATGAAAGTAGACATTGTATGTTGTCATTAGTAGAAACTGAAGTTTTGTCAGTTATATTTAGAGAATTAGATTATTGCTGTTTTTGTGTGTAAGATTATTTTTATTAGAAAATTATAGATTTTTCCATTGGGTTTTGTGATTTCTGTTCCTCAAGGTGGGAAATGATTTCTCCCCAGTTTATAGTTCACTTCAGATCTCTTTGGACACAAAACAAATAGTAGGCCTTGAAAATGTTTAATTTATCCTTTTTTGGTGATATATGTGTAGCTTCTGGTCTTTTGCATCCAGTTTGTATTGGGTAAAGGTCTTGCTTACTTTCTGGATTAGACCTTATGACCTTTCACAATTTGATCTAATTGTGTTTTATTGGACAATATTAACAAAGCCCAAAGGAAATAAGGACATTATAATTATATTTTGTTGTCTTCATAATTAGATCAAGTGAGATCTGCTTTCAATGTTTTGATTTACATCATTCCTATAGTTGCAAAAATCTGATACATTTTAAGAATATACACAACATTAGCATTTGTATATCAAACCTCAACACTAAAGAATATGACTTGTTGCATGAAAACTGAAACAAACTCTCAAACAACATTCTCCTGAAATATGCAAAAGAACAAAGCTGATGAAAGAGAGGAATACTTCTTCTTCTTCTTCTGCGTACACAATCAGACAGTAACCATTATTTTCTCGAAAAAAGCGGCGGTCATCCTGAGACTCTCGCCACTACCATAGAGCTTTTCTTGCAGTTCCACTGGTGATGGCCACATCTGCTCTCTCTGATCCTCGTATGTCGGGCAGTTCTGTAGCAGATGTTCAGTGGTCATTTTACCAGTACCGCACGGGCATTCGTCGGTACACCCTATCTTCAATTTGTTGAATAGGTGGTACCTCAGTCTGTTGTGGCCAGTGCGAAGTCTGAAGACAACGACCTGCTCTCTTCGGTTCAACTGGTAATAGGCATCGTTTTTGGTGTAACCAGTATGTTCGGTTTCCCATTTGGTCATGTATCTGGCTTTGATAAGCCGTTTTGACTCTTCGTACGTAATACTGGTATCTGTTTGTGGTAGCCTTGCACCTTCTTTTGCCAGTCTATCTGCCTCCTCGTTGCCTTGGATGTTGCAGTGTGACGGAACCCACTGTACCACTACCCTTTTTGGTGCGGACAGCTGGCACAGTTTGCAGAGTGCTGCTCTTAGGTCATTAAGCTCAGTGTTTTTCTGGCTTTTTAGCGCTGTGACTACTTCGAGAGCATCTGTCAGCAGGACTAGATGGCTCTCATTTTCACTGTGTGTTGCCATTTCTTCCACTGCCGCCCTCAGTGCCTCTGCCTCCGCTCTGAAATTGCTTGTGTACTTACCGGTAGCGAATGACAGTGTTATTTTTCTGCCATTTGGTAGGTTCAGGAATGCTCCTGCCCCTCCGTTCTGTGTAGTGTTTGTTACAGAACCGTCGGTGTATGCATGGGTCCAGTCCATGCTTGGGTAGCTTTTCGTTATGAAGCTTAGGGTAGTGTCTCGCGAAAGAGAGGAATACAAATATTTTGGTCATGTTGAAAGACAGGTTATTGAAAAAAATCACAAAAGATTTGATGGGACATTAGTCAATGAGAATGACAGTGCTTGAAAAAGAGGATACATAGATATGAGCAAGAAATCAGTCTTTCAGTGTGGGCCATTAAAGTCAGAACATAAAATATTGTAGAAGAAATTAATTTCAGTTGATCTTCAATATGAGATGATGTTAAAAATTGATCTGTTATAACAAAGATACATTAGGGTCCCTTTCAAATTGTAATTTTGTCGACAGAGTTTGCAGTTCTCCTAGACATGTGCATGTGTTGGTGTTATCAGTTTGCATTGCTCACAATATTAGCCTGACTACTATGTGAATCTGTGTGTGTGTGTGTATGTATATAAATATATATATATATCCTATATATTTCCTATATATATCCTATATATATCCTATATATATATATATATATATATTTCCTATATATATATATATTTCCTATATATATATATATTTCCTATATATATATATATATATATTTCCTATATATATATATATATATATATTTCCTATATATATATATATATATATTTCCTATATATAGGCATGTGGTTAGAAAAATGTTTAAAATGCTAGCTATTCACAAGACAGGGATAATTTCTCAGTGTTATTTGTTACTTGTACACTTTAGTCTTTGATTATTGCAAAGCTGATGCAATACAATTTTATTGTACCCGATATGGGGTAGATAATTTTCAGAAGTGTTGAAAATAGCTTTGTATTTGTTGTACATAGGTTTCAAAGCCAGTAATTATTTGTTTCTGTACTGCTAATAACATAAATCTGAGAATCTCATGGATTGAAACGCGTTATTTTATCTGGAAAATGATAGGTGGTCTAAAGGAAAGTATTAAGTCAATTAAATAAATGTATATTGTATAAAAAGATGGGATAAAGGTGAACTCAATTATTATTAGTGGATAGATGGGGGGTAAAAATGATTTTTGAAAGCAGATCGTGAGTCTATAACATAAGTGAATGGTCAGGCCTTATGAGAATGATGCAGCAGTTTCCTCTACCTCCAGTGTCATGGAGTTATGAATGTTCAATACACAAATGAAAACAGGTGTGAAGCTACGCTGCACTTCAATCAATCAGCACAAACTAAAAGATCACTGAATTTGTTGATACTTATTGTTATGTGCATGTTTTAGTTAAGGCATGGCTGGCTTTACACTTGTCTATGTTTGTTTAATTAACATCTGCTAACTTTATTCCCAACAGCCTTACAATAGTTTCATTATATATATTTCCAGTGTGATTTGTTTAATCTTCCCAGGCATATTGATCCTGCATGTCTGCAGTACTGCAAGCATGTCAATGGAGTCCATGTTTATTTCTTGCATAGCTGACAAAAATGTTGATCTGTATCAAGTATAGAATCTTCTTTATATTTTGAGATATAACTTACAAAGATATCCTGCTTGACCATTGTCATACTAAGATGTGTTAACTGTAAACCTGTTCAAGAGATACATTTATGTATAGTTTACTTTATTTTACATTTTAAATCCAGCTGTCAGTTTTGAGATGTACAGTACAAAGAGTGAAAATAATGTCATTTGATGGAATCACCTTAGAGCTAAAATGATTGTACTAGCATGACACATTATTTATCATTATATTGTCTTATGTTACTCCCCTAAAGTTTGAAATGGGCTTAGTTTCCTTCAGAATAAAAACAAACATGTCATTTTTTTGTATTTGATAGGTTTGCCTATTTTGACAATTTTGTTTCTTGATAGTATAAGTACATTAACAGAAATTAGAACAATGTTTTGTCACTGAATGCAAACATCTTTACATTCTGCTTATGTTACTCTGTCAGTAATTTAAATAGTGTTCTGCCAAGTTATTCATTAAATCAAATTAAAACCTTTCAGTTTATTTCCATAAATTTGCCAATGCGATGAAAGCTCCGATCGCCTTTTGTGTTCTAATTTGATATCTCTTTCTGTACCGCCTACTTTTGTCTATATTGCTGTAATTTCATATTTTCTTATGTTTTTTAACTATGATTTTTCATAGTCCATGAATCTAATATTAAAGTTGTGAGTTCCAATCCACACCTTGTTCATCCATTATTCTCAGTATAGCTATCTGGTCTGCACATAACTTATTTTGTCAAAGGCCTGCCTGTTCTACAATAAACAATTTGTCTATGAACTTTTCAAATCTCTCTAGAATGATCATGTTCAATATCTTTCCAGGCACTGATAATAACATTATTTGTCTATAATTTATACACTTTAGCAGATCTCCTTTCTTTGTCAACGATTATCTAGCCCTCCTTCCATTCTAATGTTATTTATTTTCTTTCCCAGACTTCACCAAGTAATTTGTATAATAATTGAAGTGTCAGTGTCCATTTTGATTGCTTCTGCTGAGATACCATCTGGGCCAGTAGCTATATCATCTCTGAGAAGCATTTATACTTTTCATTTCTTTTTTGTTGTTTCTTACAATTAACTAGCAGTTCCATTTCTGCTGACTGAATGTCTGGGGGATCATGTGCAGTTGTTCTATTTAAAAGTTCTTCTAAATGTTTTGCCCATCCCTTCATTGCTCATTTTCATTGCTAATCAAATTTCCATCCTTATCTATAATAAAACCAGTTACTTATATTTTTGTCTTATCAACTCATTAATATATTTTCTCTTGTTCCTTCTGATGCCCTTTCTCACCTCTTTATTGGCTTTTGTGTATATTTTTTTAGTCTTGGCTCTAGTATTTCTATTTTGCTGCTGTTAAGATCTGTCTTCTTAATCTTTTTATCTTTGCTATAGTTTCTGTTGTTATCCATGCTTTGTGTCGACATTATCTTATCCCCTGATCTTTTCCACATGTCTTGTTCCATGTATTTTTTATTTGTTGCCAGTGCTCTTCTATACCCTCTATTTATCTGCTATTTGTGCCTATTTGATATCATGATTTTAAATTTGTCCCGAGGAATCCCACATTGAATTGCTGTATGTGGTAATATGTTGTTGTGTATCTTTTCAAATTTCATCTTTATTTTGGTTGTCTGATACTTTGTCTGCTCCTCTACATACTTTTTGATCATGTAATGATGATCTGAACTTCTTATTTTTGTAATATATATGGCCAATTTGGTTTTCTGTCCTGCTAGGTCATTTATATTGTTCTATAATTTGTATTTTTTTTAAAGTTTCTGTTTGCAGACATAATTATGTTTGTTGTCTTTTTTTAAAACTAGAAGACATTTATAGTTATTTCTTGTTAATTGAAGATAAGGGAAGGGTAACACCAATTGAACTATTGCTTTTGGCGCTATTTACTTGTTTGTTTTTGTTCTTACATTTGATAAATTTATTGTCTTTTCATTAAATGTTATACAAGGCGACGTTCAAATGAAACCCGCCTCAGTGGATTTATTAGAAACATATGAAAGGAACATATCAGCAGGTGTGGCAGAATTAAACAAAGCAATTGTTATGAAGCAAGAATGCACCGGGGTTTGATAGAAAAAGTCACCATAGATATTCAGAAACGCATCCCTCTGCTTGGGTAGATGTTGGATGTCGTCCGAGAAAAATGACTGGCTGCTCATTGAACCATTTTGCCACCGAGACCATATTGTCTGCATCTGAGTCGAATCGTTGTCTCTTTAGATATTTTTTTAAGGGTCCAATCAAATGAAAGTCATATGGTGACAGTTGGGGCTATAGATTGGGTGTGGCAGAACTTCCCAACTTTTCTGTGCTAATGATTCCTGCACAATGTTCGCGACATGTGGACGAGCATTGTTGCACACCAGAATCACACCATGTGAAAGCATGCTGGGTTATTTATTCTTAATGACTGTATGCAGGATGTCTAGTGTGTCCTTGTAGCAGATGACATTGATATTTACGCCAATAGAAGCATAACCGTGCCAGCAGAAACCTGGGATTTTGATGATCCGGGATGCTTCCATTGCATGTGAACACATGCCGATATTTCATACTTCGGTTTCCTCCTAACCACCTTTTGAACTGTCCCAACACAACACAATGAATTCCTCTACTAGCGAAGGTAAGCTTCGATGACGGTCTGCCCATATTGCTGCATCAATATCTGTCATGGCCTCCTCTGTTGCGAGATTATGCGCCTTACCTGATCGTGGTCAACTCACGTCCTAAAAATTCATGCCCAGTCCTTCACTATTGTGTTCAACACACTTTTGTCACCATACGCTGCTTGCATTCTGTGATGAATATCGACATCCTTCAGCTGTTAGGAACTGAATCCCCGCTCGCTGGTCAATCCTAGATGGATTCTGTATCACACCCATCATGTTCTCAATGGTCTATAGCAGAACCTATGTATGCAAGGATAATGAACACGTGCACACTTGTACATTAGTATGGGCTTATTAAGTCAAATGTGATATCATCATGCGTAGGTCCACGTGGCTCAGCACAGGCGGGTTTCATTTTAACAGGCCTCGTAAACAAAAACATTGATAGAATATCATTTAACTGATGTTTCAGAACCTAGGTAACAAAATCAAAAGAGATATGGCGAAAGATATATCCTGACTTTATAATGATTTTTTAAATATTTAGCAATTTAATAAACTAAGAAAAGTCATTGTTGTTACCAGAAGTGATAAAATATGAAGTGATAACATTAGAAATGTGGTGAGAACTACTTTGTACTGAATACATTTCAAGACAACTACCATTGTGAGCTTACAAGAATATCTGGCTACAGAACATGAGGAAGAGCAGATGGATAGATGACATTAGAGAAATCCTACAACATGAACTTACAACAAGTGATGCAACACACTTGGCCCAAGAAAGTTAACTCATGTTCTCCACAATGCTTAATGGCACAAGTAGATGGACAAGTAAGTAATTAATAAACTAAAAATGTAAAGATACAGCAAGAACACAAAAATGCCAGTAAACTTTGAGGACATATTTTCTGTGATTTTTCACCACACAGAAAGGTTCCATAATTTTAGTTGATCATGATGTCTCTGGTTCCTGATTATTGTTACTTCTGTCATTTTCATACATTATTTGTGTCTCTACGTATTATATTAATGACAGCGTTTATGTTACATTCTCTAGTCAACCACAGTAGCAGCAGAACAATTGAACAGTACTACAAGGATTAATGGTACCTAATCAGAGTTAATCAGTTACTTGGCTTGGCATGCCAGATTGAAACTAATGCAGAATTATATATGAAATTCCACAAGAAAGTTTACAACTGATGTGATATGAAAACAAACAAATGCGAATGCAAGGCTGACCATGTGTTCTTTGAGGCCCAGACATTGCAACTGGTTTTACTACACTGCGGACAGTTTTTCAAATCCTCTAATATGAACTTTGGTATCAGTGATTATTTTTCCCATTGGTGTAGGCTTGAGTGTTTTCAATGATTTGTAAAAACTCAATGATCCAAATTATATATTTATATACCTTGTATATGCTGATATTTATATTTCTTAGAACTTTTGTTGCATTTTTGTTCATGCATTTATTTTATTGTTTTCTGTCAATTGAGTTACATGGTCATGGTTTATATTTCAGGTATATCCAGCTTATTTGTATGAAATATATCTCAAGTCCCTGCTAATAGCTGCAGTTATGCAATGTCCCAGCTGGGACTGATTGAAACCAAAGAGTCATAAAAGGACACCTCCCCTTGATTGCCTGCAATATAAACATGATACATGACAGAAATATATTGAATTTGGTATTGAAGATTTTCAACACTTGACACAAATATTTGCTAATTGATTTTGGTACTGATTTCATTATATATGATAGTACTGTTTTTGTTATTGTTTTGATTATCCTTGTTTCATTACAGTAATGTTTTCTTCATAACAGATATGAAGATAAATAGACAGCTGCTAATGATATGTCTTAGAAAGCACATCTTAACAGTAGCAGTTTAAGGAGAATAGACCACATATTTTTTTGTCTGCACAAAACACAACAGACATTGCGATGCTACAATATGATCCAATAAAAGATAGATGGCATAGAGGCATTTCTTTTCATCATTTATAGTGTCTTGCCCAGTTTAGATTCTTTGCTCGGCATATACAGCTTTTAATCCAAGAAAATATAACCATCTTCCTCTATGCTGATTTGTATATCCACTTGTATGTTTGGTTAAATTTGACACATGATAAAATAAATGGTCTCACATGGGGAATTTTCAATAATTTATTACACATTAATCAATCATTTTAGATAAATTGTGAATATTTCAATTGTTTACAAATTGTTTAATTTTCAAGTTTTTGCTTTTGCTGTTTCATTTTCTTCTTCCTTTATTGTATATTCAAAAATTATACCACTGAACCACACTTATCTCATATTGAAAGGATAAATCATATATTAAGAAAACATACTGTACATTTTATGTATATTAACTTCCATGCTCAAAAGGGGTTGGGTTTTTCCCTTTTTAATTATGACTCAGATACTTTAGAATTATTTATTAAGAACACGCTTTTGATCTGTTTCTGAGTATTAAATTGGTTGCCAATCTTTTGTGATTTCCCCATCAAGAGATCTTTACTCTGTAAAATGTCTTCTGAGTTTAGTCTCATGAGAAAGACTGATGTCAACTGAGCTAGCCACTTCTTATTGTTCTTCTCTGACTGCAATGAATGGCTTGGGTTAATATATCTCTAGTCACTGGTGCTGTTCAACAGCTCTGTTGTTGCTTTTTCACAATTTAAAAAAATTATGTTAAACTATTATTTTTTGTTAAGGCAAGAATAGCACCACTGCCTCACAGAGAGCATGTCATAAGAGGTGACTAACTGTGTGACATGGCATAACACTGGCCATGGTTAGGTGGTTTGTTTAGAGCAGCATGGATGGCGTCTAACAGGCTGCAGGTCTACTTTGCTATAGTGTTTGGGTATTAAGATGGACTTGCACATTGGTTAACCACCTTCTGTAATCGCTTGTCCCAATGCAGCGGCGTATTAAGCCTAGCCCGCTAAACAGGATACCTTTTTCCCAACTACATCCAGCTCATACCAAAGCTTGGACCTGCACAGGGGCATCTGCCCCTGTAGAAGTACAGGTCGACTAAGAATGTTAAACTGTTTGGGATATTCTCTCGTTGATATCCTGTATCTCCTTATTCTGTTTATTACAATTGTTTTGTAACTTTCTTTTTCTTAAACACCCTTCAAAAATATAACTCATTTTTTTCTTATGCATGTACGAAGTTTTTTTGTGTATATTGGCCTAGCTAGCATTTGAGATGAGTGTCTTACCAACTCATCTGCTGAAATGTTGATTCAGAGATAAATGCTCTGTAGATCCACTACAACATGTTATGCTAAGGATATGAACAATCAGTTCCTTCTACAGCCATCTGTCATTTCTACAATTCACCACTTCTGAATCTTTTCTCCATCAAGTTTGTGATGTCATCCTAGATATTTGTTCTACCTTTCTTCATCTCTCATGTCTTTGATCTGTCCTGTTGTTTCAAGATTTTCTACGTCCTCTTCCCTAAGTGTGTCCAGTGAGCTGTACTGGTTTTGTTTTTCATTTTAGATTTCTGTTGATATTCATTACTTGTGATTCGTGGATACTTTCACTATTGTGAAATAATTTTTTTTCTTTTCATTCTGCATAGCTCGAGATTATTTGTTTGTAAAATATTTGATCCAGTGAAACAAAGCTTCTTCTGTGTCCCCTCAACACTTGTACTCAAAAGAGCCAAGTCATTTGCAAAGGCAAATGTTAAAGTCTTAGCATCCATTCATTTTATGCCTAGATGTTTGTTGTGGGCTTAGTTATGCATTACCCTGTCTATGGATATACTAAATAAATGCTGTGACATAATCTAGCCTGGCTTTACTCCTATTTCTATATGGAATGCTACAGATTTATCAGCAGAGATCAGCACACAGCATTGTGCATCAGTATAGAGTGATTTTATGACATTCACATTTTTAGACGGAATTAACAATCTAATCCTCTGTGAGGATTTTCCAAAGCAATGGGCTGTGCAGACTGTCAGATGCCTTTTGGAAATCAATGAAGTGGATATTGTATTTCCACAGATTCATCTAAAATTATTCTAAGCGTGAAGATTTGGTCTAAAACCAGACTGTTCCTCTCTGAATTGTTCATCCACTGTTACTTGAGTCTTTCTTCAGGCATCATGACACATGGCTACTGCCACTCCAGGTATTACAATCTAATCTGTCACCATGCTTTGATATTTTACAATAAGGCCATCTTTCCATTGCTTTTGGGAGGCAGAGGAATTCGCCTCATTCCAACTATTGATAGTGATAGTAGCTGTGTGAGAGTTACATCATCTGCTGCTTTTAACATTCCACTAGTAATTCTGTCGTCGCCAACCACCTTGTGGTCCTTTAACTTTATTCTGATCGCATGTTGAATCAGTTAGCCTAAACTCATCACATGATGCCGGCATAGTAGATGTGGAGGCCTCTTCATGAAAGTCAGGTGTTGCTGGTTGTGGTCCTTTAACTTTATTCTGATCGCATGTTGAATCAGTTAGCCTAAACTCATCACATGATGCCGGCATAGTAGATGTGGAGGCCTCTTCATGAAAGTCAGGTGTTGCTGGTTGTGGTCCATTTAACACCTCAATCAAATGTTCTGCCCTGGTTCACATTGTGTGTACTTCACTTCTAAATTGAGATATTTATTTTTCCTTCTGTCGCTGTGAACATAACAGCTTAATCCCTTATTGTGATTTCCTTGTTATTTATCAATTCTGATTGCCATATTTTTACTTGAAGCTGTTTTGCATCTTTTGTTTTGTGGTTTCATAGATATTTATACAGATTATTAACTTCTATTTTCTGTTTGTCAAGCCCAATTACATTTTCTACAATGAGAGAACATTTAAATTCCTAGTATAATATATTGTATGACCAATGGATTACAATGAAAGCCAATTACATCTTCATTTCATTTCATCGAGTTTTTTCCTTGATACCTTCCAGGACTGATAAAAACATGTCATGTTTAACATTGCACATATGCTTTTACTTTCTTCCTGTTTTTGTTGTTTCAAATTGATCATAGCATGCTACTTTACTGATATCCAAGTTGCAAACTTTTTTTATAGTCTGAAGCGTTTAATAAAAGATATTTTTTGTTGTGACTATTCTAACTTTAGCCATGACACTATTGAAATATATCAATCTGAAACAAAGACTATCATTTACAAACTGTATGTAAATTTTCACTTTAAATAATAAATGTTCTTCTCTTTTCTATTTTTGTCTTTGAAGCTTTAGCTTTACATCATTTAATTTTGTTTTTAAAATTCTTTATCTACAAGAAGTTGTTTAATTGATTCTCAATTAATATGACGTTTTCTTTCATATTTGTGGGATGGTAGTGCAAATTTGAAATTATATTCCAAGATTGAGCAGCACAAATTTCAAACATAGTTTTGTTGATTCAATGATGTCCCTGTTTTTAGCATCTCGACGAGATTCTCAACAATAGCGCTGCAGTGGCTACCCTCCCATTGCGGATTCACAAGAAACGAGAGAGCTTACGCTCTAGCAAAAGATGGCAGCAAAAAGGCACAATTTAATCATCGAGTACCATACAGAGAGATCAAGAACATCATCAGATATCAGTATATACATCAATGGAGAGAAGACAGAAACATAAGCAGTACACCAGATCCAATTCACTAAGAAATCAACAAAGCACCTTATTTCATTTGAGAACCGGACACTGCAGACTACTAGAACATCATACCGACTGAAGATCTCACACACTGATGAGTGCCCATGTGGAACATGAGGCCAGAACCCTGAACACATTCTACAGGAATGCCCAATCTATAGGGAAATGAGATACCAGACCTGGCCAGAGGGTGCGGAGCTGAGACAAAAGCTGTGGGGCAGCCGCTCCGACCTGGTGAAGACTACAGACTTCATCATGGCGCCTGGTCTGCAGATATAGCATGACCAAAAGATCCAGAACGCAAAGAAGAAGAAGTATCTGGCCACATCAACTTTTGCTCTGCAGCTCTGTCATGTGACCAGCAATGCTGTCCCTGTTTTATAGCATCTGGCCACATCAACTTTTGCCCTGCAGCTATGTTATGTGACCAATACAGATGCTGAAATTCATCCATTGAAAATTCAAATATCTATAGCATGTATCTTTGAGGCATTAGCACTTGTTCTAATAGTTAATCAATGTGCCTTTTAGTAAATGTTTGGTGTATGCTCATATTTTAACATACTGGTACGTGTTGTTTATCTATGCTATACTTATTGTATTGTTAATAACATGTTAACGCAGTGTTAGTTAGCTGATATTGATACAGATGCTTGTATGTGTTGTTCTTTACAAGGCAAGTTCTGTAAGCGGAAGGCATAGAATTTCTTTTTTTCTATTTTTAACAGTTGAGGATGCTTCGCTAGCAAATATATGACCATCTCAAAGTATTATGCTGTTCTATTCTTCAATCTATTTGATGATAGATGTCAGTTCTGGTGCATTCTGTAGAGTCATCAAACTGGAAGACTTAATTCAAGACTCAACCACAACCTGAAGTGTCTTTGTCATTTCTTTCAAGCAAAGTGTCTGATTAGCTTGTGACTTTTTTTTTTTTTACAATATTGTCTTTTCTTCAATGCTGATGTTGTATTATTTGTATTTAGATTACCTTGTTTCCTAATGCACAGTGTGTTGTACTGTGTTTTGCGCCTTACAATCCAGTGCATCTGATTTCAACAAACATCTTTTTTTATGGGCTCACGTGCCACGGTTACAACCTTGCCAGTTTATGTATCCAAACACATGCTGCAAGTTTGGTTTGTGAGCCATACCACTTAGCTATACCACCCCAGGTCAAGTCATAAAGTGTTAATAGTGGTATACTAAATGCTAATAACATTTGGGGGTATGAATGCAAAATTGACTAGAAATGATTAATTTTTATGCACATAAAAATGTTAATTTCTTGCTACCGTGGCAAAATATGTGCTTCTCATTGCAAATCTAACCGAACTTGCACGTTCAGATATTCTCCACTGGGTCAGTTTTAAATATATAACTTATAGCAATTGGCAGTTTGTGCATCTAAAGGAAACTATCATTACAGAATGTTATTTCCATTGATAGGATGGTCAATGGGATTTTGAGGACTGAGGAATAAAAGCTGCTTGCCACTGCAGTCATGGTATATAGTATACAGGCTAGGTTTTTATGTTTCCTTCATAGAAAAAGCCTATGCTGTAACGAGTTTAAGAACCCAGATCCTAATCACCCTCTACAAAATCATCCATCATGTAGCTTGTCCTTTGCAGAATGTCGCTCTCACAACAGCCGATCTGTGAGACTCGATCACTGGACAGAATTTCCGCCTCCGTCGCTGTCATCTTCAGAACCTCCGTGATTTATTGTGTCCATCTGCTTCTCGGTCTGCCTCTGCCCCGCCTTCCAGAAACCATACCCTCCTCTCCTATTTTGTTCTCTCTAGACCATTATGGCGTTTGATGTGACTAAAATATTTCAGTTTTCTGGATAAGATGTTGTTTACCAGCCAATGTTCGTCGATGTCAAGCTCTTTTAGTATATCTCCATTTTTGCGTTTCTATAATATTTCTTATGTTGAAGATGTGATCCCGCGTGCCTCGCCCTTTTCTGAAACCTGCCTGTGCCTCATGTACCTCCTCATTGAGCTTGTTTTCTAGCCTCTTCATGATGATCCGTAGAAGGATTTTGCTGGCATGACTTATTAAAGCCATGGTTCGGTAACTGGTACACTGCTTCATATTGCCTTTCTTGGGGAGCGGTATATATACATGTCTTGTCCATACTCTCGGCCATATTGCACTGTGCCATATCTTTCTACATAATGCGTGGTAGATGTGGACACTGGCTTCTCCTCCTGTCTGAATAAATTCACTGTGTATATCATCGCAACCTGGTGATTTCCCTTTCTTCAACCCTTGGATTGCGGAACGGACCACTGCTTTACTAGGTTCCGGCTCTGGTTCTGGTACTTAAGGTGTTATGTTAGGGCCTACTCCCATGTTACCATACATTTCCTTACAATACTCCTTCCATCTTGCCAGTATATCCTTGCTTTCCGTCAGTGCCCTGCCATCTTTATCGTGTATCACAGGCAATGCAGGTTTGAATTCACCAGTTAGTTTTTTTTATTTCTTTGAAGGCGTCTCCTTCTTTCCCTTGTTTCTGTAATTCTTCTATACGGATCCAATATGTGTAGTTTTTTGTCCTTCCGGATTTCTCTTGTGCTGTTTCTGTAGGTGTCTTTACTGTGTTCTATCCCAGATTGATTTAGCTTTCTTCTTTCTTCGATGAGTCTTATGGTTTTTTCTGTGATGTAACTTTGATGTTTGTGCTGCTTTCGAGGTATAATACTGCTTGCAGATGAGGTGAGAATATTTCCTGCCTGTGTTGCGAGTTCATCTGGTGTCATGTCCTCTTGCACCGTCATGAGCATCTCAAACTTATTTGTTACCGCTACTGTGTATTCTAGTGGAATAAAATTAACATCGTAGCGTATTGGTCTTGTGCTTTTCACCAATTTTGTCAATCTTATCTTGATGTCCGCGATCAGTAACTAGTGGTCAGAGTCGCAATCAGAAACTGGTGGTCTGAGTCGCAATCTGCGCCTGGTAGTGTCTTCACGGAAGATACACCTGACCTCCATCTTTGTTGGATCAGAATCTAATCGATTTGATTCCTGCTTTTCCCGTCTGCTGACGTCCATGTATATAATCGTCTGGGGTGTTGTAGCGTATTTGCGATGGAGAGATTGTTTTCCATACAAAATGACATTAGTTGTTCTCCTCGTTCATTTCTGTGCCCTAATCCAAGGGGCCCCTGTACTTTCTCTTCATCTTTTACTCTATCGCTTCCTATTTTTGCATTAAAATCTCTCATTATTATCATGGTCTCTTTTTTCTACTTTATTTATAGTCTCTTGTAGAACATAGTAGAACTCTTCTAACTCCTCCTCCGCTGCTGCTGCAGTTGGTGCATAGACCTGTATTATTGTAATGTTTCTGCCTTTCCTCTTCAGTCTGATCATTAACTGGATCATACCCAAGCAGTGCTGCGGACGCTCTTTTCGATAAAAGAAAACCAACTCCACCATAACTGCTCCTTTCTCTCCCCGAGAATACAAAGTGTCCTCCTGTGTGGGTACTGAAATGGCCCTGACCCGCCCACCTGTGTTCCGAGATTCCCAGTATGTCCACTTTTGTTCTCTCCAATTCCTTCTCAATCATGAGAAGTTTCCCTTAGTACATACTTCTTGTGTTCCTGGTTCCAATTCTGAGTTTTTTGTTTAGACCAGCACCAGGGTTTTCCACTGTATTTCCGTCAGGCTTTTGACCGTCATCACTATTACTTGTACTTGCCCTGACGTTGTTCTCGTCCCCACTTCGTTTGCTTAATCCGACTGGCATGGGGGTCTCACCATCGGACCTTTGAGTTTTCTTATTTTTGTATTACAAAATCAGGATGAAATAAAAACTTGTCTTGCACACTTTGTGGTGACTGCGTGGGCAAGCTGTCTTATAAATCTCCCTGGTGGACTGACCTCAACAATGGGAATAAACAGCATAATGGGGTTTTTTTGGGGTTTAAACACTGAAATATTTCAAATACACTTTTACCTGTCAACATTCTATTTCTGCTCTTATTCTGTTTCTGTTTCTGCTCTTATATTTGTCTAGACAGTTATTTTTCAGGTACTGGGACTGCCTACAATTAATAACTAGATCATAATTAAAGAACTCTGGATCTTTGATAAGAATGAGCATAACTTTGACTAAACATTTGCATTGTGACTTTCTTTTCATCTGCAGTGTCGGTAGAGCATTTAAAGTGATATAACAGAGTTGTACATAAGAGCAGCCACTAGCAAAGTGTCTTATCCAGTTGACATACACATAGAGTCACTTTTTCTATAATGTTATTTCTCAGAATTGACTTAGCTTGAACAAGTTTTTATGTTAAAATTTTGTCATAATTTAAAATGACAAAGGCCATAGTAAATCTGGGTGTCACATTGAATATCATGAAAATAAGTTAGCAGCAGCTTTACACAGTCACAGATAAGAAAATACGATAACCTACTTTGTGTTCATTCCTTGGTTTTACAACATAAACTCCTTTTTTTCTTTCCAGTCGTCTGGTTGCTTGCTCTTTAAGATTAGTTAGTACCTGTCCTGTCTGTTGTCTTTTACTTGGCTAACAAACGCCCATTAGTTGTATTACACATTTAGTTACTTGTGCAGCTGCTGCTTAACTATTGACCTCAGTCATAACTTAGCTGTAAAGTGTTATAGGATAAGGTATATCTCTTAGTTAGTCATTTTATTGCTATGTTAATGTTGGTGTCTGGTCATTTTTTCCCCCTTTTATTTAACAACAAAAATCTTAGGAGAACACATTTTATGAACTTGAAATGTGATGTGAGAGATCTACAGTGTAGAAAATGAGTTTGTTCAATGTTTGATTGGCTATTTGTCAGAACATTTACATTAAACTGGTACCGCCATTATTTTATGGTCGATTTGTTTATATATATATATATATATATCTTTATCTATCTATCTATCACACACACACACAAAAGATCAAGCCTCATACAGCATGCTACCTCACCTCCCCAGAGATCAAGTCTCATACAACAGGCTACCTCACCTCCCCAGAGATCAAGTCTCATACAACATGCTACCTCACCTCCCCAGAGATCGAGTCTCATACAACATGCTACCTCACCTCCCCAGAGATCGAGTCTCATACAATGGGCTACCTCACCTCCCCAGAGATCGAGTCTCACACAACAGGCTACCTCATCTCACAAAAGATCGAACTTCATATAACTGGTGACCCTACCTCACCTCAAAATGATCAAACCTCATACAATAACAGTCTCACCAAACACATCCCCAGCTGTTGCAGTTAACGCTATTGAACTATATTTGCCTTTTTTTTGTTTGTTTGTTTATTACTGAGTGACACTTCAAGATTACATCATTTTAGCAGAAGTTCAAATAGAAGTATACCATTATTAGGGAAAGCTGATTAGATATACCTTTTGTGAGGAAGTAGAATGGAAGCCAGTTTGAGAATGAATTGAAATACCAAATTAGGACACATTTTCTAGTTAGATCTACAAGTTACTGGGTGGAGTCCAGTTAGCTGTACAAGTTACTGAGAGGGATTAGTGTAATTGTAATCTACAAGTTACTGAGAGTAGTCCAGTTAGATCTACAAGTTACTGAGATGAGTCAAGTTAGATCTACAAGTTACTGAAATGAGTCAAGTTAGATCTACAAGTTACTGAAATGAGTCCAGTTAGATGTGCAATTTACTAACAGGAGTTCAGTTAGATCTACAAGTTAATGTTACTGAGATGAGTCCAGTTATATTTACCAAGTTTACTGTGATGAAGCCACTCCCTCGTCCGTTACCTTGAAGTGGTGAGAAACCTTGCATGTCCCAGTGACCTCCAGGAGCTAAACCAGCATAACCGAAAGCGCACATAAAAGGGTCACCCATGCTGAGGGGAGGGGTGTAAGATAATAGACTAAAAGCGGACAACTCACCATGACCGGCCATCCAAATCTTTTCATTTTTTTTAAAATCGGTTACGGAAACATTGACAACAAAGCAAAAAAACGAAAGCAAACGACGTGTGGGAAAGGAAAGACTTCAAGAAAAGAGGAGAATGACATAATGGAGTGAAAGCCGCAACGTAACTCCAATATGAAAACCAAAATAGCAACATGGAATGGTAGAACATTTTACTTTGCAGAAAGAAAATGACACAGATAGCTAAAGAGATTAGCAATTGCAACCTGGCAGTCAAATGACCGTGCGAAACAAGATGAATACAATCAGGAAAGATAAGACTGACAGCTAGGGAAATTATTATTTACTCTGGAATCTAGGAAACTGATACCCAACACACAAAGGGAGTGGCACTAATAATTTCTAGATAGGCACAGAGGGTGCTCATAAAGTGGGAAGCTATTATCTACAGAATTATGAATGCAAGGACCAAAAATCAGAATATTATTATAACCATCATTCAATGCAATCCACAATTAAAGTGGCCAAATATAAGAATAAATAACTACTCTAAACATTGTAGTAGAACAAATATTGAATGGAAAACATTCCTATACGCCAATTTGATAGACTACGACAAGGTGTTAGGCAGTGAATCGATGCACTGTTGGACACTATGGAATACCAGAGTAACACATAACCCTCACTAGAGTATTTTCAAAGTTATGTTTATTAGAGCAGTACATGGAAGAGCTCTGACTGACCGTTTCAGGATTAACCGGTGAAACAAGGATAAAGGATACCTTCTCTCACCTACATGTTCATGTTGGCTATAGATTGAATAATGAAGACACCGAACGATGAAAAGAACTATTGTTCATTGAACACTATGGTTGTAGTTGAATTACCTAGATTGTGCAGATGATCTGTACTTTGTTCAGCCAGTCACCAAATGCAAGAGTAATGATAGGATTTTTAAAAACAATCAGCCAAATTGGAACAATATCAACATAAAGAAAACTAAGCACACAGCCATATGACAAAGAACCTCTCATGTATATTTGGGAGACTCAATTGACATGTCAGAGGGTACAAACAGATGTAAAGATCAGAATTGGAAAGCAAGGAATAGTGTTCATGACACTAAACTAATATGGAGATCCATCAAAATCAAGATTTACACCAATGTTGGAAAATTCAACATCATTGTCAAGTCAATTCTGTTGTATGGAGCCGAAACATGGATAATGATTAAGGTGATGCAACAAAGACTCCAGTCTTTCGCTAACATATGTCTACAAAGAATAATGGGCATACACTGGCAGGACATGGTGAGAAATGAAGACCTATGGAAAAAGAGTCAACAACAGCCATTAGAACAACACATTTCAAAAGAAGAAAATCAGAAATGGATAGGACATTCCCTAAAGAAGGCGCTGTACAGGCAGGCTCTCGCATGAAATCCTCAAGGGAAGAGAAAGTAGATGGAGAAGAGAATGCGATTTGGAACTACAATTAAATGGTAAAACCTAGAAAGAGTAGCCCTGGACTGTGTATGCTGATGAGAGGAGCGATGTGCATTGATTGATGGGAGTCTAGTACAATCTACAAATTAATGTTACTGAGATTAGTCTCGTTCAGTCTACTAGTTAATGTTACTGAAATGAGTCAAAATCAATTTTCTAATTAATATTACTGAAATGAGTCCAATTCAATCTTCTAGTTAATTTTACTCAGACTAGTCCAATTCAATCTTCTAGTTAATGTTACTCAGACTAGTCCAATTCAATCTTCTAGTTAATGTTACTGGAATGAGTCCAATTCAATCCTCTAGTTAATGTTGCTGAGACGAGTCCAGTTAAACCGTTGGCCGAGAAGTGCATAGAGCTTGTCATTGTACGGTGCTAGCTTGACCAGCAGATGTTTGAGAAGCTGCGGCTCAATGGTTGCATGTGCTCGCCCTTTGCTTCGAGTGAAGCAGCCATTGTTTGGGTCTAGTGTCAGTGTGTCTTGCATCTCCTGGTAGCGGGGGTTTGATTGATTGAAGCAGTAAAATCCCTTAACATGGTCAAATGTTAGCATATCGTTGGTTAGAGCGTGACAGAGTCCCAGAAATCGTTCCACATCTCTCATCACCGACAGAGGCAAGTCTTTCAACTGCTCCTCGTGTACTAGCAACACTTGACTCTCATGGAAGATATGATAGACATTCCTAAGGTGTGTCTCGTAATCTGCCACACGAGCAATAGTTCCCTTTCTTGTGAGCCAGGATTCAAACGTTTCATTAAACGAAATAGCAGAGGCCTGCGCATGGGCATACGACGACTGCAGCCTGGTCACCGGATCTCTGATGGCAACGATCAGTTTGATGCTGTTGTTGAAAGCACGAATCCTGGACAAAGCCTCAACTGAGAGGATATAGCTGGGTGTTTTCTCTATGGTTATGGCCGATTCTTGTGACAAGGGCATTTGACTGCGGTACCAGTTTATCCCCTTGTGATAGTATTTTGTGAAGAACGATATCTCGCGGTTCGGAGATACAATATGCGAGTGTAGCGTGAGAAATGATTTTAGGGCGTATGTACCACACTTGGCAAACCCAATGATCAAGCACTTGGGGAGGTGCCTCTCCAGCATCTGGGTAGCCTGATTGTCCTTGGCAGGTTTTGGTGCACTGATGCATGTCTTGTATGGGCTCATAGAATCTTCAGAGTTTTTGCCCTTGCCAATACTAACTACTGTAGTGTTCTTCGTAACATGCACTTTCTCTGAAATACGACGAAGCTGACCTTGGCTGTTATTGGAACTGAACATTTCCTGATGAAAGCACAAAAATATTGCTCCAGTGATCAGGATCAACATGAAAGGTTTTAGTCGGCACATTAGAGACACTTTTCTCGGAATCAATGTCAGGTTTAATATTAAACACTTCTAGAAACGTCAGACAGATTCACTGTCTCAATATATATCCAATTTCGTGTCTGTTACCGACAACAAACACAGCTCGGTGATCTAAATATGATGGCATCTGGTAGTTAGCCTTTCCACAATTTTACACAATGAACAAGAAATGGCCATTCACGGCAACTTTTTGTCTGTGACTCAGACATTCAGTTCGCCAATCTCCATGTCTGATACATAATGACAGTTGAACAGCTGGTGCACTAAGAAGCTCTTGTCCGACTGCCACCAATCACTTCCATGACACGGTAGGTAAGTGCACCTTTCTGACACCTGATACATAATGTTCGTGGAGATCAAGCCATTAATGTATCTATTCGCTGGTCATAAACTAGACATTCGTGTTAGCTCAGGTGTCAAGCAGCTCAGGTCAAAGATGGCTATCCAAAGCTTCTGTTAATATTGTTTCCAAGAGTGGATTGAACAATGTACGTGGTAGTCCCACCCAAACCGTCCTGTTAGAACACCCTTCTACTATTCCGTTGATGAGAACTCCACTAGTGGTATTTGGATAAACTCAAACATCGTATGCATGTTACACTAACTGGTCTTCCCCGCGTTGCACTGTATACTAACTCTTCTTTTTTTCCATCGTTTGTCCTGAAAAGGATGGGGAGAGGTAGTTTACAGCGAGGCTACGATACTGCCACTTTTGGCCCGACATATCAGGTTTCAGCTGGGGTTTTTAGTACAGGGTTTGCCTTCTCACTGCCATTGCTATTTTCTTGGCCAGACTGCACTAGTGCAACCTGTTTCCAGGGACGTCCCTTGGAGGCGGGATAGGGCCCTGGTCAGATCTGGCTCACTGACCCTGATACAAGATGCAGCAGTGCATGCGCTGATGACTTAGAGCTGACTGTTTGCATCATGGCCAGCGAACCAGAGCTGACTGCTTGCATCATGGCCAGCGAACCAGAGCTGACTGCTTGCATCATGGCCAGCGAACCAGAGCTGACTGCTTGCATCATGGCCAGCGAACCAGAGCTGACTGTTTGCATCATGGTCAGCGAACCAGAGCTGACTGCTTGCATCATGGCCAGCGAACCAGAGCTGACTGCTTGCATCATGGCCAGCGAACCAGAGCTGACTGTTTGCATCATGGTCAGCGAACCAGAGCTGACTGTTTGCATCATGGCCAGCGAACCAGAGCTGACTGTTTGCATCATGGTCAGCGAACCAGAGCTGACTGTTTGCATCATGGTCAGCGAACCAGAGCTGACTGTTTGCATCATGGCCAGCGAACCAGAGCTGACTGTTTGCATCATGGCCAGCGAACCAGAGCTGACTGTTTGCATCATGGCCAGCGAACCAGAGCTGACTGTTTGCATCATGGCCAGCGAACCAGAGCTGACTGTTTGCATCATGGCCAGCGAACCAGAGCTGACTGTTTGCATCATGGCCAGCGAACCAGAGCTGACTGTTTGCATCATGGTCAGCGAACCAGAGCTGACTGCTTGCATCATGGCCAGCGAACCAGAGCTGACTGATTGCATCATGGCCAGGGAACCAGAGCTGACTGTTTGCATCATGGTCAGCGAACCAGAGCTGACTGCTTGCATCATGGCCAGCGAACCAGAGCTGACTGCTTGCATCATGGCCAGCGAACCAGAGCTGACTGCTTGCATCATGGTCAGCGAACCAGAGCTGACTGCTTGCATCATGGCCAGCGAACCAGAGCTGACTGCTTGCATCATGGCCAGCGAACCAGAGCTGACTGTTTGCATCATGGTCAGCGAACCAGAGCTGACTGCTTGCATCATGGCCAGCGAACCAGAGCTGACTGCTTGCATCATGGCCAGCGAACCAGAGCTGACTGCTTGCATCATGGTCAGCGAACCAGAGCTGACTGTTTGCATCATGGTCAGCGAACCAGAGCTGACTGTTTGCATCATGGCCAGCGAACCAGAGCTGACTGCTTGCATCATGGCCAGCGAACCAGAGCTGACTGTTTGCATCATGGCCAGCGAACCAGAGCTGACTTCTTGCATCATGGCCAGCGAACCAGAGCTGACTGCTTGCATCATGGCCAGCGAACCAGAGCTGACTGCTTGCATCATGGCCAGCGAACCAGAGCTGACTGCTTGCATCATGGCCAGCGAACCAGAGCTGACTGTTTGCATCATGGTCAGCGAAACAGAGCTGACTGTTTGCATCATGGTCAGCGAACCAGAGCTGACTGCTTGCATCATGGTCAGCGAACCAGAGCTGACTGTTTGCATCATGGTCAGCAAACCAGAGCTGACTGCTTGCATCATGGCCAGCGAACCAGAGCTGACTGCTTGCATCATGGTCAGCGAACCAGAGCTGACTGTTTGCATCATGGTCAGCGAACCAGAGCTGACTGCTTGCATCATGGCCAGCGAACCAGAGCTGACTGCTTGCATCATGGCCAGCGAACCAGAGCTGACTGCTTGCATCATGGTCAGCGAACCAGAGCTGACTGTTTGCATCATGGTCAGCGAACCAGAGCTGACTGTTTGCATCATGGCCAGCGAACCAGAGCTGACTGCTTGCATCATGGCCAGCGAACCAGAGCTGACTGTTTGCATCATGGCCAGCGAACCAGAGCTGACTGTTTGCATCATGGCCAGCGAACCAGAGCTGACTGTTTGCATCATGGCCAGCGAACCAGAGCTGACTGCTTGCATCATGGCCAGCGAACCAGAGCTGACTGCTTGCATCATGGCCAGCGAACCAGAGCTGACTGCTTGCATCATGGCCAGCGAACCAGAGCTGACTGCTTGCATCATGGCCAGCGAACCAGAGCTGACTGTTTGCATCATGGCCAGCGAACCAGAGCTGACTGTTTGCATCATGGCCAGCGAACCAGAGCTGACTGTTTGCATCATGGTCAGCGAACCAGAGCTGACTGTTTGCATCATGGCCAGCGAACCAGAGCTGACTGCTTGCATCATGGCCAGCGAACCAGAGCTGACTGCTTGCATCATGGCCAGCGAACCAGAGCTGACTGCTTGCATCATGGCCAGCGAACCAGAGCTGACTGCTTGCATCATGGCCAGCGAACCAGAGCTGACTGCTTGCATCATGGTCAGCGAACCAGAGCTGACTGTTTGCATCATGGTCAGCGAACCAGAGCTGAATGCTTGCATCATGGTCAGCGAACCAGAGCTGACTGTTTGCATCATGGTCAGCGAACCAGAGCTGACTGCTTGCATCATGGCCAGCGAACGAGAGCTGACTGCTTGCATCATGGTCAGCGAACCAGAGCTGACTGTTTGCATCATGGCCAGCGAACCAGAGCTGACTGCTTGCATCATGGCCAGCGAACCAGAGCTGACTGTTTGCATCATGGCCAGCGAACCAGAGCTGACTGTTTGCATCATGGCCAGCGAACCAGAGCTGACTGCTTGCATCATGGCCAGCGAACCAGAGCTGACTGTTTGCATCATGGCCAGCGAACCAGAGCTGACTGCTTGCATCATAGTCAGCGAACCAGAGCTGACTGCTTGCATCATGGTCAGCGAACCAGAGCTGACTGCTTGCATCATGGCCAGCGAACCAGAGATGACTGCTTGCATCATGGTCAGCGAACCAGAGCTGACTGCTTGCATCATGGTCAGCGAACCAGAGCTGACCAAGACACTATTTGACCTCCACGTGTGGGCCCTGGAAACAGGATGCACTAGTCACTAGGGTAGTCTATCAAAGCGATGAACGGGGACGGTGGACGATCGAATCCCGCAAGTTTCAAGCGACCCCTGGACTCAAGGGAAATGGGGCCAGAGTGTCTGCATCCTGTTACCTCCAGTCGTCTTGACTTGTGTCTTGCCACTGGTTTAAGATAGATCAGGACGAGAGAGTGAGGTTGATGACCAGCGCAGTTTCTTCCTCACTATATTCCACGCACAGCGGAAGTTAGATCATCAAGATGGGCTACTAACTTTTAAGTCTGGCCAGGAGACAAGGATCGCAGTGGAAAGGCAAACCCAGTACTAAAAAAGCCAGCTGAAATCGGATATATCGGGACAAAATGCGCAGCTGTTTCGCTGTAAACTACAACACAAAGTCCTTTTTCAGGACGAACGTCACAGCAGAAGAAGATACAAGCAGCCGCTATGAGTCACCGGCTGTTGTCAGCTTATTCACTTTGCTGCATCTTCGGCCCCGAATAATTATTGAATGAATGGTCAGATCCTCTTCAGAGTGGAAAGAGTTGAATAGAACATTAAACGCCACGTCACGTCCAGCTTGGACTCACACATACACTGCCGGTCCACCAATGAGAGCTTTGGCAAATGGAGAGGAAAGGGTTCACACAAGATTTAATCAAGGACAGACAATCCTCATCTCAGTGACCATTGGGAAATTCTCAAACAGCTTCAGAGCTTAGACTGGAGCACTAAATACAGCTATAATCGCAAACGTTTGTATCGTGGTTTACAGCTTAACTGCGATATTTTCACCTTTCGGTCCGACACATCAGCATTTTTTAGTACCGGGTTAGCCTTCCCTCTTCGATCACTTCACTTTAGCCAGTCTGCTATATTGAAGTGTTATCCAGGATCACCGCGCAGAGGGGCAGAAGGGTCTTGGTAGATCTAAGTCGCTGACTCCGATACTAGCAGTCAGCTTTGGGTCGCTGACCGCTACAGTTCATGCACTGCTCAGTGTCTTGATCCCATCTAATAAAATTTCTTCTTCTTCTTCTTCTTCTTCATCGTACGCAGTCAGACAGTAACCATTATTTTTTCGAAAAAGGCAGCGGTCATCCTGAGGCTGTCGACACTGCCATAGAGCTTCTCTAGTGTTGCCACTGGTGATGGCCACATCTGCTCTCTCTGATCCTCGTATGTCGGGCAGTTTTGCAGCAAATGCTCAGCGGTCATTTTCCCGGTACCACACGGGCATTCGTCGGTGCCACCTATCTTCAATTTGTTGAATAGGTGGTACCTCAGTCTATTGTGGCCAGTGCAAAGTCTGAAGACCACGACCTGCTCTCTTCTGTTCAACTGGTAATAGGCATCGTTTTTGGTGTAGCCAGTATGTTCGGTTTCCCATTTGGTCATGTATCTAGCTCTAATAAGCCGTGTCTAATAAAACGAGGAGCATACGGCCGTCATTAATATCAGCCTCGTTCTGATTACAATCTCAACGTACCAGGTCCAAATCACGTCAGATATGCATCTGACGTGGTGTTTTATTTCTTCATGGTATGACCGTTTCTCCTCATCGATCCACCTGTAAATGGGTACCTGACAAAGTCAGCTGAAATAGTGCGAGCTGCCGCAAGAGCTACGAAGTTCATGCTCTGTCGCCGGCGCTTTCAGCAATTTAATGGACTGAGCACGTATGGGGGTGCCTGGGTGTAGGGACGTCGGCTCTATAAGCCATTTTCCATACCAATAACCTTTTGTTGACCCCTGCCTTCTTTAGATATATTTAAGTTGACGTCTGAAAGAGCAGAACAACAAAATAAAAAGATTTCAATGCGTATGTGTAATGAGGCTGAACCTCTTCAATAATGATACCAGTGATTACATTCACTTTCATAAATAATGTTATAGTAAGCTATTATTCTTGCATTGGCTTTCTTTTCTTTTATTGGGACTTCTCCATAAACTGGTTGTATACAGACTCTGCAGGGTCTTCTAAACCAGTATAAAGACGTTAAGTTAAGTTAAGTTAAGTTAAGTTAAGTTAAACAGTGCAACAACCATTGCAACAGCCAGTGAAACCTCCTATTATCAGCCAACAGACATCATTCAACATCAAAACCAAGAAACTCATAATGCTCTTCATTTTATATATAAATATGAAAGAAAACGATGGCACTAATATATCCAGGAATGCTCCGGGTATGACTGTGGCGGAGGCTGAAGTTTTGGCAAGGGAATGAGTTTCTTTCAGACAGACTGTGATGGGAGCGACGTTCTATAAAGGACATGCTACGTGATATATATTTAGTTAACAGCCTGTAAGTATAACTTCAGAAGTTATCAAGTAAAACAAAAACTTTACTTTAACAGCCTGTCAAGGATCGGAACAAGAACCTTTTTGTTTTGCTTGATAACTTCTGAAGTTATGTCGTCATTTCCCGGAGCTTTTCCATTTGCCAAGCTATCAATTGCTAAGAAAGCTCTTTTTCTGTAGGAATGACGTCGAGTGCATGCATTACTGGGTATTTTGGCACTCTATCGACTAACTCTGGGTGAATTGACTTACTTCAGAGTAAAGACTCGAGTAGTGTTCCACCCATCTGTCTAGCTACTTATTTCTGTCTAAGATAAGTTCACCACACTTTGACTTTAATGAGGCTATTTAGGATCTTTTCGGACCCAAGACAGTTTTTAAGTGTTCGTACATCGCTTTGATGTTGCCTGAGTCTGCAGCTTCTTGTATTGTGGAGCAGAGATTGGACCAGTACTCGTTTGGTGTTACCTGAGTCTGCAGCTTCTTGTATTGTGGAGCAGAGATTGGGCCAATACTTATTTGCACATCTTCTGGATACTCTTTGGACTTTAAGTTTGGCTTTGCAAAGACTGTCTTTTGTGCATAGTGACTAGTTTTTCTTGAACTATATGAAAGCCTCCCGTTTTTTCTCAATAAGTGGCAACAGTTTTTCTCCATTTATGTTGAACCAATCATTTCTATATATATTCCTCCCTCACAATGCAGAAATGACGCTATTATAATCTGTTCTTTCAATATATTCCATGTGTCGTCAACACCTCCACTATCATTATCTTCTTTTATGTCAGCACAGAGCTGTTGATGGAACACGTCTTTCTTTTCTTCGTCTTATACGGCTATGGTGTTTATCTTGATCCTAGATGGCTCTTTGGAGTGATGTATACGTTTTGGATTAGCTTCCATTTTGCTAATGATTAATGCGTGATCGGTGTCGCAGTCAGCGCTGTGATAAGCTCGAGTTATTTTGACTGCGTTTATGTGGTGCCTGCGTAAAAGAACGTGGTCGAGTTGATGCCAATGCTTGATCTTGGGTGACGCCCTGAAACTTTGTGACAGTTTTTAACCTGAAAATAGGTGTTGGTAACGCACACATGATTTCTTGAGCAAAACTCCAGCCACCTCTGGCGGTTCTCATTCATTTGCCTGTACCATAATGACCCAAGCACGTAGGCCAGGAGAGGTATTCTGCTCCAACATGCGCATTGAGATCACCCATAATGATTAATTCCTCATTCTTGGGAAAAGAGTTTGTAATTCTCTGAAGACTATCATAGAGTCTTTTTTCTCCACTTGTGCTTGTTAACGTTGGAGCGTAGGCACTGACTATGTTTATTTTTCCTGCGCTCGTATGAAGACTGAGAGACCTCCCTGATTCACCTGCCTGTGTACTGATGCAGTCCAAAAGTTTGTTTTGTATGGCAAAGCCGACGCCATGTATTCTGGGTTTCTCTGCATCATGGCCCTGCCGGAAGAAGGTGTCATGTTTTTCTTTAATTGTACCACTCCCTTTAAGTCTAATTTCCTGTAGGGCAGCAATGTCAACGCCCAGCCTTCCGAGCTCAAAGTCTATGGTGGCAGTTTTTCGTGTGTATGTGTCCTGAGTCACTTTATTAATGTCAATTCCAGGACACATGGTCCTAACGTTCCAAGTTTTAAGATGCATTTTCGCCTTTCGGATTGTGTCCGATCTGTACACAAAAGTGAGGTGTCCTTCTCCACCGTATTTTGACCTAGCTTGCCTAGACAGCCGTTTAACAGCCGATATGGAGAAAGTGTTTTGCCCATTTTACACTTTCCCCCTCTCGTCCCACCTGATGACATCCAAGAGAAGGACAGAGTTGATACGCTTGGAAACAGCAGAGTTGCAGCGGATGCCAGAAGATGACTCTAACGCGCTGTATCCTGCCTTAGGGTCCCTCCTTCCTGATTTTCGGTCGAGTTTTACTCCCCTTTCCCTGTGCTAACCCACGAGGCAGTGGGGATTTTCTGTCGGGGTTTTCTCCCTCAGCCTTATGCACTCCGTGCTATCCCGCAAGGCAATGGGTGAGCCTCCATCAGTTCGGATATCACTTGTTTAATACACACTCTTGCGTCATGTTATTTCAGCCTTTAACTGATCAGCGCCACCCTGAGCACGCACAGCGACACACGTTTATAATTAACGCTTCGGTCAACAATCGACACGAATGTACCACGGCCATACTTGAAAGTGACGTCAAAGGTCAACACGCTTGCCCAATTTTTCAACCGCATGACAGATCAATTTATTGATGGTGCGTCCGTGCGTCGTCGATTCAATGATTCCAGATAACGACTAACGATGAATGAGTATCCATAGTGAAGTTCGGCTAATACTAAAGAGTAAATTAATAGTACCACACTGTTTACAACTTTTGAACAATGTCCGAAGTACAACAGAGAAACAAACACATCCACCAGATTGAAAACCGGAAGGAGACATACCACGAGACATGCGAAATACAAGGATACAGGAAACTTGCAGAGAACAAAATGAGCCCCTGTTCATTGCGTTCGTCGATCTTGCAAAGGCTTTGGACAGCGTGAGTAGACCAGCCCTATATGAGGTTCTAGAAATTATTGGCTGCCCAACATAATTGCTCAAACTAATCGTCTCCTTCTCTGTTAAGGCCGCTGCCTGTGCGTCTTCTGGTCGGAGTTTGGTCCATTCTTTTATGCTGTCCTCCCACCTCTTTTTGGGACATTCTCTTCGTCATCTGCCTTGCACTTTTCCGTGCAGGATCGTATTTGCAAGACCATTTGATCTCGATATGTGACCGTTCCAAGCGAGTTTCCTTCTTTTGACAGTTGCCAATGGGTCTTCAAAAGGCCCTATTGCTGTTGTAATTCTATCTCGTATTTCCTCATTTGTAACTCGATCTTTGTACGTGACGTTTAAAAGTCTTCGGAAACATCTCATCTCCAAGGCCTGTATCCTTCGCTGAAGGTCAACTGTAACTGTCCATGTCTCACAAACATAGCGGAATATTGACAGGACCAGTGTACGCATGAATCTGATTTTCGTGCATAGTGCTAACCGTTTATCTTGCCAGATGTTGTTAAGCCGTGCAAGCGCCGCTATTGTCTGTGCTATTCTGGCCAACACCTCACATTTTGATCTTTCATCACTGACAATCGACCCCAGATATTTAAAAAGGTCAACCACTCCGAGTTCCTGACTATTAGCTTTTATCCTGTTGTTGAAGCCCTTGGCGTTGTTGGTCATTAATTTTGTCTTTCCAGCGTAAAGGTACAGATAAATATATAAAAATAAGATTACAATAGAAATAAGATTAGAAGGAGCTTGCTTTGCATTTAAAAACTTAGGAAGTCCAAATAAATCCAACGCAAAATTAAAAATATTCAACTCCAATGTAAAGTCAGTTTTTTTGTATGGCTCTGAAACAGTGTATAGAATAAAGATTGAAATTGTTTAATAAGATCACTAATGTCGAACTGTTGGAAAGAATCAGACATATACTAATGAACTATACAATGAAAAGGCGCTGGCGTTGTATAGCATACACGTTAAAGACACCCGCTGATAGCATTACAATATAGACTCTGTTCTGTAATCCCCAAGGAAGAGAAGTAGGCAAACCAAAATACACACAATTCACACAGAAAGCTCGAGGCAAACCCGAAGGAAACAGCAGCGATGGGCAGAGCTGGAATGGGTAGTCCAGAATAGGATGATCTGGCGTGTATTTATTTAAGATATGTAGCTCAACGGGAAGCTGTAAGCTTTTGCATATTTTCTGACTGTATGCTATCATATGTATTTGTATATTGTGGTTCATTAGATCTAAACACGACGCTAAACACGAGTGATATTGAGGGAGATAAACTGTTATACGATGTAGACTTTTAAGAGTAATATCACATGGTAGAGTTGCCAGATGACATGTGTAAAAAGCTTTCAAACAATTTTATTGAAGTTACTAGAAAAATGTCAAACCTGCTAAAATATTTGTTTCTAATTGATTTATTTTATAACATTAACAGTCATAGGCACAGGGCTTTTCATAACAATAACTTAACGTCTTAACTTAACTTAACGTCTTAACTTAACTTAACGTCTTATACTGGTTTAGAAGACCCTGCAGAGTCTGTATACAACCAGTTTCATTAATGACGAATGTAAAAAAGTAAAGCTAGTAAAATAAGCGCAATGGTATGTTTTCATTTTGGCGTATAATTAAAATAAAACACATACAAATATTATATAATTATATAATGAATAGATAATGAATTTAAGAAGTGAATTAAGCAATGATCAGAAGAAATTTGATTTTATGTAAATGATGAAAATGCATAATTAAGCAATATTCATTTATATAATTCTGTAGGTTTGGTTTCCTTTATATCTTTTGTGACTGACCAATGCCAATACACAATCAATTATTGTGCTTCACTCTCGCAAATTCTGACAACTAACTTTTACTACATAAGGTAGTACTGACGTAACTTAGTAACGCGTTGTCTTAATACGACATTTGAGACGTTACTTGCAGTCAGCTCAGCTGTTTCCATTGGAACTTTAATAATTAGTGAACACAGCGTTCTTAGAACCTCAAAATATAAACATAACTATTTCTTTTGGACTGATATCCATGGTACTTTCAAATCAAAATGTCCGTTTTTTATTGCATCTTCAATGCAATTGTCTAATTGTATCTCAAAGACAAAATGAGGAAGACTAACTTCTGGTCACACATATACCATTAATTCAAAATACTATAGCTTCCCTTGTATTTGAGACAAAGCCAATGAGTTTGTAATTGTTTATTACCGCTCTAACACTTCGAATCGGAAATTGTAATTTCAGTTCTAAGAAAACTGTTGGATTATTGGCACAGTTAGAATACGACTGTTTTCAGTTGCATATTTAGCGTAACAGACGGAAATAATGAATATATTAAATTGTGTGACATTTTCACAGAAAACTACATTAGTAAAAAGGCATTTTAAAAAGGAAAATGTTGGCTTTTGTAATAGTCCCCCCCCCCCCCCCCTCAAAAAAATATCAGTTGTCAAACAAGTCTTCTTCTTCTTTTCGTTCCTTCTCAATCACCCGCTACTAAGCTCTGAAAAGAGCTTTGTAAGTAGCAGAACGGAATGCCTTGTGTCGTAGTTTATAGCTTGACTGTGATATTTGCACCTTTCGGCCCGACACATCCGACCTTAGCAGGCATTTTTTTAATACCATGGAAGGATCCCTTCTCCTCAGCCAGTATCATATGTTGCAGCCTGTTATCCAGGATCACCGCGTGGAGGTTTGCTAGTTTCTTGGCAGCTCTGGGTCGCTAACCCTGACGCTAGCAGTCATCTATGGGTAGCTGACCCTGACGCTAGCAGTCATCTATGGGTCGCTAACCCTGACGCTAGCAGTCATATATGGGTAGCTGACCCTGACGCTAGAAGTCATCTATGGGTAGCTGACCCTGACGCTAGCAGTCATCTATGGGTAGCTGACCACTGCAGCTCATGCACTGCTCAGCATCTTGATCCTGTCAAACTAGTAAAAAAGATGCCAAAAGGTTTGAAAAGTTGCCAAATTTTAGAAATTTTGCAACTAAGTTGCCAATATGGCAACCCTAGTTCCATGTTCTTTTAAGTTTTGACCGGAAACTATTTGGCCTGACGCATGCGCACATTGACCTTGCGTGCCGTTTCATTGTAAAGACGCCTGACGGCTTTATGTAACACACGTATATGTAAAGAAACTGTTGTAGGCGACATAACTTCAGAAATAGTGCAAACAAAACCATAAACATGTCTGGCATATCTAAAAATGTGAGTATTGAAGGATGTTTTCTACCTACGTGCAATTAAGGCGAACATTACTAAATTAAATATTCTGCGAACTCACCAAAACTGTAGAGTGTAGTGCAGGCAGGCAACAACGCCAACCGACATATTAATATTATGGTATAAGGCAAAGTCCTTTAGGTCCCTAGCCAAAACCGATCGTAATATAGGGAAACAACACATCAATCAATCAAAACCTTTCAACTCCTAGTGTAGCATAAACCGTCAACAAAGAACTGCTAAACTGTTCATTCGTGAGGCTCATGGTGAGCCAACAACAGCGCCAGATCACTGATCAGCCCCCCTCGACTTCCATGTTTTCTTATATTCGATTCGAGTTACTTTTAATTTTATATTTCTGTCTTCCACGTATGCCCTCATCACCCTCTTGCAGCTGACAACCCGGAACAGACTATCGTGAAAACATAGATTCTAAATACTATCATGAAAACGTCTTAATCAGTTAATGTATCAATGTATGATTATCCGGTGTGTGTTATTGACCTCGAATGACTGGACCTACCAGAGCCCAGTCCTGATTGAGTAAATAGACCAGTAACTGACCTTGGACTGATATAGCACCACCTCAGCTGTTCCATTAGGTGCAGACAATCGGGTTGAATTACTCGTAAAAGTCTGTACTTTCTTAAAGAGTGTCATGGCACAGAACCGTACAACTACTAGTACTACTTTTGTATTCAGTCAAAATTTCAATACTATTTGACTTTGATCATCCGCCGTCAGGACAGACAAAGATAGTCTTAAGTTTGTCTTATATGAGGTTGCCACCATTGGCTTATCCGCCGCATTCCTCTCCACTTCGTACGCTCTTCTGGCCCAACCGGTCGTTTAAACAGACTGAGTCTACTATCAGATAAGTTTACCATTTTTTCCTTATATGTTGATGTGTTAGTTCAGTATTGTTGTCCCTGATGAAGGCGTATTGATCATAATGTAGGTTTTGTTTGTGTTCTCGTCTCGGTGCGGTATCTGACCATACCCATTAACAAATTTTGATTAAATTCAACCTTAATCAATTTGAACATTTTTTTTCTCCATGTTTTTTCCCATTAAATCAGATATTTAAATATCTGTATCAGTATAATATTTTTGCATTTATACTAATTCAGTTTTTGTGTTTAACAAGTAGATCAGGTAAGAGAATTATTGTTTTTTACAGAAATTGTAGTTACTTATCATTGAAAGTGATTATGTTATGACAATAGGGACTCGAATTAAAAAGTAGCATTTGCATGGACTGGGTATATCTCAGGTGCGGAATGTGTGCCTGTGTGTGATAGATGAGTTATTTAGGAATATTGGGCTACTTCTGCGTTCTGTGTGCGATAGAGAGAGAGTTGCTTAGGAAATACTTGCATTTGCCTACTTTTGCGTTTAATTATTGCTCTATTTTTACAAAATTCATATAGGTTGAAATGGAGACAATACAATAACAAGTTAAAGAAAGACATATGTCAAAACGACTGCTAGCTGTAAATTTGACACATATTCGTTATCTATTTATTATGTTTCGTTACCTAAAAATCTTACTAGCTTTACAACTCTTCTATCGTTATTTTATCTACCCTATTTTAATAGCATGATAAGCATCCTCTCTTCTGAGTCTTATGGTATTACCAGTTACACACTTAACGCCTCCGCCCTGGTGCGGGTCAGCAGGCGTGGTCCTTGTTGACCCGGGCTGTGACCGATCCGGTATAATAGATTTCGTGTTTGTCCTCATGTGTGATTCTTAGGCTTGAAATCACCTGGCGGCGCCCATCTCCTCTCCAAGCTGCGGTGGGCCAACATCTGCATTTAACCTGGAGGAGCCCATCCCCCCCAGGCGAGCCATTGCCTCGTTAGCCTAGAGCCTCACGGTTCTAGTTGCCCAGTGTGTACCCCGAGGAGGTGAGGTTGGTTTGTGAGCTCACTTAATCGGCAGGCTACTAATTTCACTTTTCACTCTTCCAGGGAAGAGCTAGCCGACCTCAGCGCCACTGGAATGTGGTGCCAAGAATGAGCACACCTTACACACACTTTCTGGGCACTTGGAATGTTAGAACTCTAAGTGCAAGTGGGAAAATAAAAGAACTGACCCATGAGATGGATAGATACCATTGGAATGTGCTTGGCATATGCGAAGCATGTTGGAAAAATTTTGGAGAACACACCACAGAAGAAGGTCACAAGTTCTATTACAGTGGAAGACCTGACAAACACCTTCATGGAGTCGGAATGCTGGTGCACAAAGACACAGCATGTTGTGTATTGGGTTGCCGACCAGTATCAAGCCGATTGCTCAGTATATGACTAAATGCAAAGCCTTTCAATATCACGGTGATACAATGCTATGCACCTACCTCAGATTACGAGGACAGCGAGGTTGAGAGCTTCTACGAGGACTTGCAGGCTTTGGTGAACGAGGTACCGAAGAAGGATATATTGGTGGTACAGGGAGATTGGAATGCTAAAATTGGCGAAGACATGGTACGTGACTGGAAAGGCACATTTGGAGCATACGGAAATGTGACCACGAACGACAGAGGACTGAGACTCCTGGAATTTGCGTATTAAAATAAGCTAGTGGTAGCGAATACGCTAGGACCACATAAAATGTCGAGACGGTGGACGTGGCACAGCCCAAATGGTACGCTTCATAGTCAAATAGACTATATACTGGTCCGAGGGAGATTCAGATCTAGCGTATATAGCGCCCGGACAAGAAGTTTCCCAGGGGCCGATATAGGGAGTGACCACGACTTAGTGCTGATGACCATGCATCTCAGACTAAAGAAAGTTTTGAAAAGAGAGATTACTAGACTGAGATTAGACTTGGAGAAGTTGAAGTACCCGGATATAGTGGAGACCTTTGGAGCGGTGATGGGGGGAAGATTCGCACCTCTCTTGGTTCTTAACGAGGAGGCAGATGTTGAGACGATGACTGAAGCCCTGAATTCGGCATTAATCTCCACGGCATCTGAGGTTATAGGTAGGTGCAGGATTAAGAAGAAAGCATGGATCACGAGTGAAATACTGGATTTATGTGACAAGAGACGACAAATGAAGAGAGCGAAGAAAACACTAGATGGGATTCAGCGATATAGAGAGATAAATGGAAACATAAAGACCAAGATGAAACAGGCCAAAGTGGAATGGATAACGACTCAGTGTGCAGATATCGAACAAAAACTAGGAAGAAATGGTGCCAAGGGGGCATAAAAATTAGTCAAGAACTTAGTAAGGCCTGTACAAAGTCGAAATACAACGATTCAGGAGAAGAATAGGAAATGTCTCACAGAAGCTCAAGACATTCGTGAGCGCTGGACAGAGTACTGTTCAGAACTATATAAGCATGAAGGTCGATGTGACCCCAGAAATGCAATGTCTCCTGAAGTAAATCTGATAGCGGAAAATCAACCGATAACAAGGGAAGAAGTGTATGAAGCCGTGAAAATGCTGAAGAGAGGGAAGGCTGTAGGTGTGGATAATATCCCAGCAGAGCTCCTACAAGTGGGAGGTGAGGCAACAATTGATACCCTGACATACATCTGCAATAGAATTTGGCAGACAGGAGAGTGGCCCTCCAGCTGGACAAAATCAGTAATTATACCACTACCTAAATCAGGAAACCTTAATATGTGTCAGAACTATCGAACAATCAGTCTGATAAGTCATCCAAGTAAAGTTCTCTTGAGAATAATACTTAACAAACTGAAACCACAGGCAGAGAATATCATTGCTGAAGAACAAGCTGGCTTTCGAGCGGGAAGGAGTACCATCGAGCACATATTTAATCTTCGGCTAATGAATGAGAAGTACTCAGAGTATCAACAACTCTACCATGCCTTCATTGACTTTAGAAAGGCGTTTGACAGAGTGTGCCATGCGGCGCCATGGTCAACAATGACGCATTATAAGTTCAACAGTGATATTGTGAGGGTAATTGCAAACCTTTATGAGCAGGCGACAAGCGCAGTCTCTGTAGAGGGAACGCTAGGCGATTGGTTCCGTACGATGGTGGGTGTGAGACAGGGATGTATACTCTCCCCAACACTCTTCAATATATTCTTGGAGAGAATAATGGAGACGACCTTAAAAGAAAATGTTGGCACGGTTAAAATAGGTGACAGGCTTATCACAAACTTCCGATTTGCTGATGATATTGATGTATTGGCAGGCACAGAAAGGGAACTCCAGGAGTTGATTGGTAGCTTGGATAGAGCGGCCCTGAGTTTTGGTATGGAAATAAATGCAGATAAAACAAAGCTCATGACCAATAACATAGCAGGGTTTAAATCTGTAATAGAGACAAATGGGCAGGAACTTGAGGTGGTAAAACGTTTCAAATATCTGGGATCAGTGAAGAGGGATCGAAGCCAGAGGTAATTGCAAGAATAGCACAAACAACAGCGGCGCTGACTCGACTGAAACTTATATGGCAAGACAAGCGGCTCACCCTCGGTATAAAAGTTAGACTAATGCACTCTTTGGTGCTATCAATATTTCTGAATGCCTGCGAGACCTGGACCATTACAGCAGATATCCAGGGCAGAATACATGCAATGGAAATGAGGTGCTATAGAAAACTCCTAAATGTTACATATAAAGATCGTGTCACGAACGTAGAAATATGTCAGAGAGTTGAAGACGCTATTGGTCCATTTGAAGATCTGTTCACAGCTATCAAAAGACGAAAGATGGCCTGGTGTGGGCACGTCGCGAGGTCCAGCAGAATTACCAACTCGATACTCTTTGCTTCTGTACCAAGACAGAGAGGACGAGAACGTCCAAGGATGGGTGGACAACATCACTGAGTGGTCAGGCCTTCGTCCCGGTGAGATAACGACAGGCGGCGACAGACAAAGAGGGATGGCGTGGGATTTTGGTAGTGTCTTCATGTGTGCCCCAACGACCTGATGGGTTATGGGATGAACTGAACTGATAAGCATCCTCATATTTAATCATTTTCAATAACAGCATCAGAAGTTCATCAAGAGCTGAGTAGCGGCAGCCAGCAGATATAAACAAAATTCCTTCTGATCCTGCATTATGGAATGCTTTCTGCATGTCATCTGAAACTTGTCAAATACTGGTTGAGAGGGATCCACATCAAATTTAAGAATTTGAGTTTCCTATTAATAAAGGAAGGCGTAGATTTTCGCCCTCACATTATTTGAAAGTGTTGAACAACGGTGAAGTCGTTGAGAGAAGTTGGTTTATTTACTCGGTTACAAATGATGCCGTTTTTTTTTTGTTGTATATTATTTGATAATTAGTCTGGCCCAAAAAAGGCTATTCTGACTGGGGAAATCTTATAAGAGCCGTCACAATGACGAAAAGTCTAAATCACATAATGCTTTTAGAGCATGGAAAGAATTGGACTTCGATTAAAGCAGAAAAAAACTATTGAAAGGTAAAACTGTAGTAGATTGTTATAGTTGATATGATTATTTTAAAGTAGTTTATGTTTTCAAAATAAAAATAGTATTTGTGCAGTTTAAAAAAAAAATCACAATCGAAGGTTATTTTAAAGAAAACAATTTAAGGGCTGCATTTAGAAGACTTGCATTATAATGAAAATTACCGCACAGCCCTGTTGCTCACAACCCATATCTTTGATTAAGCCATGCAGTCGTCTAAAATTATTCTGTGAATTTCTTCATGACATTGTATTGATCCTTCATATGCCCCTTTACAGTAATTTCTTCTACCTCATCCGCCAGTTTGTCGAACTTTTCTTGTAATTTTGGATGCTCTTCTGTACTTCTTTGTTTTCTCTTACTGTAAATCTCATTTTCTCTGACATTGTTTTTGTTTGCGCATGTGTTTAAATAACACATTGTTTTTGGTTGCGCATATGTTTAAATAACACATTGTTTTTGGTTGCGCATATGTTTAAATAAATCTACCTTCGTTTTTCATTCTGCTATTTTTGTCAGACACGGATGTGATCCAAACCTTATGATATGTTGTTATAGTTTGCGTATGGCGTGGCTATCGTACAATATTTATTTTACTCCATTAAAGTATTTCAAATATTATAATTGCTATGCCTCATTTATACATTGTTGTCACTAATCATATAGCAGCATAAGTTCCACTGATGTTAAATATACTTAGTTTCTTTTCGTTTTGATGAATTATATTGATAATATAGGAGGTTTATAATTTTCTATTAGATTTTCTTCATTGATGTGTATTGCCATTATCTGCTAAAACTAATTAATTTGTGGCTTTCCAATGTTGCAAAATAATGATGATGATAGCATAAATTTGTCCTAATCTTTTAATACTCTGACATGAAATCTTTGAGAAAACTTGTATCTCATTTTCCCCACAGATTGTTGTTATTAATGGGACATTTAGAAGATGCTTGGGTCAGAAAAGATTCAAGTGAGTATCCTTGTTAATGTTTAGTATTGTTTTTATTATTCAGTGTTTAGTTGCTCTGTTTTAGTTCAAATTTAAAGTAATGACTTATTTAGTATATAACCTATTATAATTGGCCTGTGAGGTCATTCATGTATAGATTCCAGCACCCCTTAATGGGGAGGGAAGAAAATACCACTGTACCTTACTATACCTGTGCTGAAAAGCAACTAGATAACTTGTGCATGGTACTGTGCTGGCAACCTCATATAAGACAAAGTAACCACATAAATTACCTCTGCTTTAAATGCAGCTTCCTGCAAAACTGCCTACTGTATAATAGTGGTCCAATTCTCCAATTGGGTTGATACATGAAGATGGATATTTCTGATTTTGGCAATCTATTCAAAATGTTATTTCGAGTAGGGCTGTACATATTTTTATATAATGCTGTTTTCATGCTTAGTGATACATGATGTTACTTGATGTTTAGAAATGCTGCAAACTGAATTTATAAATTCTTACTAAACCAACGTTGTCTGATTGTGTTCTCTGATTTTGGGAAATGCTTGTTAGGAGAGATATTAGCTTAAAAAAAATTGTGGATAACAAATCTATGTAATAATTGCTTTCAACAGGTCAGACAAAGTGAAAGGTCATGTCATTGGCATTGATTTGGGCACAACTAACAGCTGTGTGGCTGTGATGGAGGGTAAACAGGCAAAAGTCTTGGAGAACTCAGAAGGTTCTAGAACAACACCCTCGGTAGTGGCTTTTACCAAAGATGGAGAGAGACTTGTTGGTATGCCAGCAAAACGTCAGGCAGTAACAAATGCAACCAACACACTCCATGCAACTAAACGTTTGATTGGACGTCGCTTTGAAGATGCAGAAGTGCAAAAAGACATGTAAGTTTATTATAGTCACTTTAGATAATGTTAAAAAATGTTTTACTTTGAGAGCTCTAAGTTTTATTAGTAGATACATCTAAAAATGTGTTATAGTACCATTTCAGCAGAAGATAAGATGCTTGCTGTCTGAAGGCGTTGGCACACTAGTGTGTGGGCTTTAATGACATATCAAAAGTAATTCAGTAAAATTGTTGTCTTTCTTTTAACTGTCTTTTTAGCAAAACTGAATTTAAAGCCATATTCTTAGTTTATTGGTTAATGGGCAAGATTTTTTATCTGTTTAGAAAAAGTCATTTAGTTCATGAACTCAACATGTTTTCATTTTTGTAATACAAATCAGTACAAGGGATGAGAAATATCTATTAACTCATTCAGTTCTGAAGTTTTTATCCCGCTCTTAAACTTATACAATATCACACAATTGAGACCCATTGATCTTCAATAATGTTTCATTATTAGCGTCACAAATTATATACTAAACTAATCACAATTCAATTGTGAACAGAATTAAATACAGATATCTGATATGTGTTGATTTAAATTTGTTAAAAAGGAGAATATAGTGAAATAGTTTTTGTTTAAAAAAAATGTAGTAAAATATTTTTACTCATAAATGAATAATTTTGCTATCAAGAACAGCAGGACACAAGCTTAAGCAGGCTCCCAGATAAAAGAATATTACGAATAAAACTGTACCATGGGATATGAATCCTGGACACTCAATAAGCAGGAAGACAATGTTGTTTAACTAGGTCTGTTGAGCTTTTTTTTTTTCAGTCAATGCTATGTTGAAGAATTTGTACTTGGCATTCTATTCTCAAGATTTTCTGTGACCTTTCTGCCTTTCTGCAACATATTGAGTTGGAGTCGAGAACTCCATTAAGACATCCTATCCTGTTTCGGTATACAAGGTCTATGGTCTTAAGCTCACTAGAGTGGAAGAGGGACAGTGCACCCCCCCACCACCATCATCCAATGGGGCTATCTAAATATGCAAGGCTAAATCACTGTGCTGTGGTTGTGGGCTGTCCCAAGAAATCATTACTGCCTACACAAAGCCAACTCCTGAAACAGGCAGATCTCCAAGTTCAGAGCCCAGATTGCTCCTCCAGACTAAGTGCAATGCTGGGTACTCAATATGCCACACAGCAAAGAGAATCATCTGTTTCAGCCTACCTGGAAGGCAGCAGATGGTTGTTGAAATAATACATTTTTTTTCGCCTATATAAATTTCCATTAGTGACTTTTGGGCTTCATTGACCCAGATCAGTCTGATTTTAACCTTTACCATACCTCATTAAAAATTGTATGCAAGTTCATCGCAGGTGGCAACATTTTGAGCACGTTTTACTGTTGACTTTGAGAGCTTGTTGGTCAAAAGATATGATTGTGTTGTGTGTACAACATAAATGAATAAAGAACTTGTTGGTGTTATCGTTTTTGTTGTGTGTTAGTTTGAGATACAGAAGGTGAAAATTTATAAAAACAAAGCACAAACAATTGGACTCATGATTCGGGAACTTCGCTCCTCAATAAATCCATTGAAATCACAACAAAGTATCATTACTGCTTTTATAATAACATAACTGTTAGGTTGGTTACACTAAAAACGTATTTAATTTCATCTAAATAAACAAACTAAACCGATCAGCCTCACAAACATCATTTGCAACAACTTCACCATTCTCAATAATTGTCTGGCCCCAAATCCGCATAAAAGAAGATAAAGTGTGTAATCTAGCACAAAATACTTCTACTGGTTGAAAACTGTGCAGATGTACGTGATGTATTCATCATTATATGACTAAAACGTTTTGGTTTTTTTTACGACATCGGCAGGCAAACAAAAATTGCAGTGATTTCCCTGCGATGGTACAGTAAAGGTTAATGTGTCAGAGACTCACACCTCACTGTCCTGTTAGTAAGCAGAACAGGGTGCTCCACATGTAGGCTAGGAGTTGAAAAGCTGTCAGAGGCTATGTGTGGCACATGCTGTGGGAGCATTTGAACAGAATTAAGATCTCATCCTCAATTGTACTCCTGGCTATGGCAGTATTTGGGACCCATGAAGACAAATGTGAAATGCAAGTCTCATGTGGTTCAGCTATTTACATGGGCATGTTTTTGTTCAAATGTTGACATAGATTTCTAATATTTAACCTATCCAACCTACACAGATTTTTCACAAAGGATGAAATTTACCTGTTACTGGGTTGTTAGGGGACAAATTATCAAACTAAATAGTTGTCTGTTCTTGCATGAAGCATGTAACCATATTCTTGTTCTGCTATCATCTGTCTCTCTCACATTAAACTAGTTGCTAGTAGTAACTGATGAAACCAAATGTTTTCTGGATACATGATTGGATGTGCATTTTTACATGGAAATTAAGGTGGAAGCTCAGAGCATAGTTTGTCTTGAAGCAATAGCTGGGCTAAAAAGTATATAATGATGAGAGATGAAGCAGTTAGTAGAAACAACAGAATGCCTTATTGAACAATTCATATTATGAATAGATGTGGTGCTACCTTTAAGGGCTCCTAGGTTATAGAGAAGAAGAACAAGAATACATGCATTACTGTGATGTCACATCTGCCTTAGGTCATAAAACTTGTTCTCTCTCAGTGACCCTCTGGCTGATTTAATTTTGATACCCCTGATCTACATGGATGTGGAGAACGTGGCACAGCAAAGAAATAAACTGAAGATTGTGGTCACTGGTATATGATCCAAGGGTTGCAAAATTGATCATATTATATATTTTCTCATGTGTTTAAATTTAGCATTTTGTTGTTGTTGCTAGCAACATATATTTATACAAGTGTTTTTCATCATCAGAAAAACAGTTCCATATAAAATTGTGAAAGCGTCAAATGGGGATGCTTGGCTAGAAGCCCAAGGCAAATTGTACTCCCCAAGCCAGATTGGTGCTTTTGTTTTGACTAAAATGAAGGAAACAGCTGGTAAGTTGGATATATAATTTTAATTTGTGGTTCTTCGTATAAAGTAAACCACCTTAATTAACACTCTTACCGGAACCTTGTAGGACCATATATAATCAGTATTTCATGCTTTCCATTCAAGTTTGATACAAAACCTTAGTATTCTTTAAAGTGGCATAGAAATCTGAACTTGCTGCTTTGTTTAAAGTTTCTTAAAATGGTGTTTGCATGGACTGAACTATAGTGCAATCTTTTTCTTGCAGAGAGCTACTTGGGCACAAAGGCAAAAAATGCTGTTGTTACAGTGCCTGCATACTTTAATGATTCTCAGAGACAGGTATTTACAAGTTTGTATGTGTATGCGTAGTAAATTTGTGTGATAAAGATGGCAGGTTAATTATTGGCGAAGCACAAATGTGAGGGTATTATTACTGATCAGATTATATTTTGTAGGTCTTTATAAAGCTTGTGTATTTGTTTTTAAAATCCTGCTGAAATAGGCCATACATTCATGATATTAATGTGACTGTGATACCATTTTAAGTCCTTTGAGAAAAGACCTGGTGTGTGACAGGGATGCCCCCTATCACCATTTCTCTTATGGATTGTTATTAAGACCTCAACCAACAAAAATTCAATTTAAATGGAAATTGACAAAACAATCTTGATGATTCCATAACCACAAATAAATGCAAATTAAAAAATAAGTAAACTCATGTGTGGTCACATAAATTGGTACTGAAAAAAAACACTGAGGAAAAAGCAAAGTGAGAATAAATGCAACTAACGACAATCAGGTTGCATTGGAAGACATACTCCTACAAAAGGTGGAATCATTCATATATCGTGGTAGCAATATAGATAAATGGGAGGAAATAAATATATAAAAATACAAAAGGCGAGAGGAAATTTCAATGACATATTTTGTTGAATATCTATGCTCCACAGGAAGCTGAAAGACTTTATAGTTTTAATCTCATTATTGATCTTCTAGAATTCTGATCGGTGAAGTATTGTATTGATTCATGACATATTTACAAGATTTTTTAATGGTCTGTATAAATCAATTTTCAGCTTGAAATAAACTATTGTCGTTAAGTAAAGCATTCCATTATCTTTAGAACTGGTACAAAAAAAAAGCATATATTAACCATATGTATATGAAGCCCATGGTAGAGAGCCTAAGCAAGGCAATAATGCAAGCCGCCACTGAAACCATCCCAAGAGGAGCTAGGAAAAACTACAAGCCCTACTGGAATGATGAGTTACAGAAAGTGGAAGATGCAGTAACAAATGCTAGGAACATGGCAGAACGAGAAAAATCCGTGGAGGCAAACATCGCCCTCAAAGCCGCCGCGGCGAAGTACAAACACACTCTCAAGCAAACAGCAAGAGAAAGTTGGAAAAATAAAACGGAAAGTTTAAACCTGGACAAAGAAGGGAACAAGCTATGGAAGCTAGTCAGAGCCATGAATGACGAAACCCCGTCAAATAAACAAATTACTATCAAGCAGGGCGAGAACTTGATCACAGGTAAGAAAGCCGCAAACGCCTTTGTCGATCACTATGCCAGAGCAAACCACATCGAGGTCCCTGCAGATAAGCATACAGACATTAGCGAAGAGCTAAAGGAACACGAAAACATAAATACGGCTCCTGAAGAGCACATGATGGCCAAACTAACAATGCGCGAAATGGAAGAGGCTATGAGAACACTAAAGAAAAGGAAATCTCCCGGAAAAGACGGGATAACAAACGAAATGCTGATGGGGCTGGGCCAAACAGCAAAGAAAAAACTATTATCAGTCCTGAACCAAAGCTGGAAAAGGGGTATTGTACCCCAGGCATGGAAAGATGCAATACTGGTACCAGTACCAAAAACAGGAAAGGACAAAACAGATCCAAATGGATACAGGCCCATAAGCCTACTGAGCTGTGTCGGCAAGCTGATGGAACGGATGATAAACACCAGACTGATGTGGCATCTGGAAGAAAAACGAATACTAATTCCACAGCAAGCCGGCTTTAGACAGCACAGATCCACTGAGGACCAGGTCATCCTCATAGCCCAGGAGATAGAAGATGCCTACCAGGCACAGAAACACACAGTAGCTGTTTGAGTGGATCTGGAAAAGGCATTTGACAAAGTCTGGAAGGATGGACTTAGAGTCAAGCTAAGAAGAAGTGATGTCTGTGGGAAGATGTACAAGTGGATCAACCACTACCTCAAACAAAGAACGGCCAGAGTCCAAGTACAAGGGCAGATGAGCAAAAAGGTGACACTCGAGCAGGGAGTACCCCAAGGGGGAGTATTGTCACCCACACTCTTCCTGGTATATATAAACGATATTACAGAAAATATACCAAGAAGAGTCCATAGCTCAATGTTTGCAGACGATCTGGCTATGTGGACCTCTGAAAAGAATCTCACCATAGCAAGAAATCGGATGCAGACGGCCCTAACATCGCTGGAAGAGTGGGCGAACTCATGGCTGGTCAAAATAAACGAGGAGAAAACCACGTGCACAATATTCTCGCTCTCATTAAAACCCCAAAGTACCAAATTAAGCCTAAATGGCAAAATCCTGCAGCCAAACGACAACCCAACCTATCTGGGAGTCACATTTGATCGGCGCATGACATGGAAAAGTCAGATTGAGAGAAACCGAATGAAAGCCAGAGAAAGAATGGCGATCATGAGGAAACTTGCTGGCACAAGCTGGGGAGCAGACGAAGGCATGCTAAAGAAACTGTACACTGGAAGAGTGAGACCAGTTCTCGAGTATGGCATCGCGGCATGGACAACAGCAGCGAAGGCGAACTTCGATAAAGTTAACAAACTTCAAAACCAAGCCATGAGAATTATAACAGGTGGCATGAAGTCAACGCCAATTGTAGAACTTGAAAAGATTACAAAACTGCAATCCATGACCGACAGAAGAGACTGCAGAGCCCAGCTGCAGTCAGAGAAACTCCGAAGACTGACGGACCACCCAATGTACCAGAGACTAAACAATTTGGGAACTGGGAAACTAAAGCGGAGAAACTTTGCAGAAATAGCCAAAGCAAAGATGCACGAAGATCCCATAAACGCACTAACAACACCAAAACCCATCACTACTGTACGAAAACCTACTTGGAGGCAGGATATATTTCCAGAGGTGGTAGAAAATATACCAGGTATTGCAAACAAAAACTGCCAGACTGAAAAAGAAAGGAGAGACACTACCCTAAGCTTCATAACGAAAAGCTACCCAAGCATGGACTGGACCCATGCATACACCGACGGTTCTGTAACAAACACTACACAGAACGGAGGGGCAGGAGCATTCCTGAACCTACCAAATGGCAGAAAAATAACACTGTCATTCGCTACTGGTAAGTACACAAGCAATTTCAGAGCGGAGGCAGAGGCACTGAGGGCGGCAGTGGAAGAAATGGCAACACACAGTGAAAATGAGAGCCATATAGTCTTGCTGACAGATGCTCTCGCCGTAGTCACAGCGCTAAAAAGCCAGAAAAACACTGAGCTTAATGACTTAAGAGCAGCACTCTGCAAACTGTGCCAGCTGTCCGCACCAAAAAGGGTAGTGGTACAGTGGGTTCCGTCACACTGCAACATCCAAGGCAACGAGGAGGCAGACAGACTGGCAAAAGAAGGTGCAAGGCTACCACAAACAGATACCAGTATGACGTACGAAGAGTCAAAACGGCTTATCAAAGCCAGGTACATGACCAAATGGGAAACCGAACATACTGGTTACACCAAAAACGATGCCTATTACCAGTTGAACCGAAGAGAGCAGGTCGTTGTCTTCAGACTTCGCACTGGCCACAATAGACTGAGGTACCACCTATTCAACAAATTGAAGATAGGGTGTACCGACGAATGCCCGTGCGGTACTGGTAAAATGACCACTGAACATCTGCTGCAGAACTGCCCGACATACGGGGATCAGAGAGAGCAGATGTGGCCATTGCCAGTGGAACTGCAAGACAAGCTCTATGGTAGTGGCGAGAGTCTCAGGATGACCGCCGCTTTTTCGAAAAAATAATGGTTACTGTCTGACTGTGTACGCAGAAGAAGAAGAAGAACCATATGTATCTGCAGATTTGACTTTTTTCTTGTTTATAGGCAACAGAAATTCATTTTTATTCATGAGGAATGCCCTCTAACTGATCTTCTTCTGTATTTTTCTTGAAAAGGTTTGTTTTGTAGTTTGCTTTGATATCTGTGCCTTTTGGCCATAAACATTGAATTTCAGCACTGCATTTTTGGAGCTAGGTTTGCCTTCCCTGTTCAATCCTGCATGGTTTCAGTCTGTTTTCAGGGCAGTCACTTGTTGGGAAAAGGGTCCTGGTCAGTTAGGGTCACTGACCCTGATACAAGCAGCCAGCTACTCATAGCTGGCTGCTGTCAGCTCATTCGCTGCTGCATTTTCAGCTCCTCTCTTATTGATATGTATTATTGTATTTAAAGGTTTAATTATTTTAGAATTAAAGAGGACTGTTCTCGTAACAATTATCTATTGCTGTATTTACAGGCAACCAAAGATGCTGGACAGATTTCTGGGTTGAATGTGTTGCGTGTTATCAATGAGCCCACAGCTGCTGCTCTTGCGTATGGCATGGACAAAACCGAGGATAAAGTGTAATAGAATTAACCATTTTCACCCTATACTGTAAACAAGAAATATGTCCTGTATTCCTAAACCAAAATCCTCACAAAACTATAAGATTGAGAGATGTTAGCTTTAATCATACGTCAATTATAAACAATAAAAAGCAATTCCTAATATTTAACGAGCTTGTTAGAAAACAACAATGAAAGGAGTACTTCCAACCATGGAATACAACCCATCAGATACTCAAGAGCAATCAATATTTATCTCGGGTCATCTGGGATCTGCTATATTGAAGCAAGAAATAGAAAGAGCTGTAAAGAATAACCCTATTTAAGTTGGCAGGTGTAGATGGCATAACAACTGAGGCTATTAACCTTTACCACGCGTATGACAAGTCTGGCCGACTGACATGTAAATCGTGCAGCGCACGACGAGTCTATCCGACTTACGTGGCCGCTCCATAGCAATCGGCAGTTCTAATCAAACTTAAAAACGAAGGGCTACGTAGTAATAATCTGAACAAACTGTTAACTTTAATTGTAGATAGCTCCTTCTTAATGTACGGTTAGTTACCAGCAATGGCGATCGTGGAATTAGTTTTAGGTGTTTGAAAATGATTTCTTTTGTTTTTTGCTTGGATTTGAAGATAACCGGTTTTTTAGAGTGGGGTCAAGTTCCTGCAACGGATTTTTTTTAGGCAGATCTATTTAGATTGTTAATTTAGATGCTTCTTCTTCTTCTTCATCGTACGCTGTTTACAGCGATATTTACGTTGCACTGTTTTAATTTGTTAAGCCTGTGCCTCAGTGCATCCGATTTCAACAGGCGTTTCTGTAGGGTTGCCCTCCTTAGCCTTTGGCTGTCCCCAGCCTAACTGCAAGGCAGCAGTTATTTTTGGTCAGAGTTGTCTCTCTTAGGAAGTTGTCTTGCAGGACTCGAGTCTTCCCTACTCGTGTCTATAGGGTTTGGCAATGATATGATGGACTATGTACTAGTTTGTACTATCCCGGAAGAGAGGCAGTCCAGTGTGACTTTGTCCCAGGATCGTCACGTCCTGCCAGAAACGTAGCATATGCATGTGAGTGAGGTATCTTTTTGCTCCCTTTATTTTCTCGGCTCATCTGCAGTGATGGTACGCCTAGCATTCCCCGCCACCCGGGAGGTTGTCACAATAGGGCAGGAGGTGCAATGTCCGCTGGACTGCATCTCTTCTGCGTCCATTGGAATGACTGATAGCAGACAGAGGCAAAGAGCGAGGAAGGAGTGCATTTTACCAGGTGCATTCCTGCGGCTCGACCGGGCCGGGCTGAGACGCACGCCCCAGCCATGTCGTAGCCTCCCATCACAGCAGTGCTGAGATTTAGGGCGGGATTCTGGCTTAGAGGCGTTCGGCCGTAGTCCCTCAGATGGTAGCTTATCCGCCAAGCACGTGGACCAAATGTCAGCGACCTGTGATTCCTCTCGAAATAGTGCATTTGACCAGGGGACAAGCCTGGTCATTGCACGGAGATGTTGTTCGCCTGGTGCGGACATATCTCATGGTCAAGGGTTGAGTCTCAGTAGTTTGCAGTGAGGTAGCTGATCTACTGCTTAGGGCACCCCGACTGAGAACTAAGTCTTCTACAAATGGTTTCATACCTCATCGCCGTATGGGGTGAATATCGAGCAGTTTCCCGCCCGCTTTGATCGGCGGACGGCAGAGACCTCATTCTGCGGCTCGACCGGGATGGGCTGGAGCGGGAGCCCCAGGTGCCCACCATGTCGAAGCCTCCCTTTGCAATCGTGCTGAGCTTTTGGGCGGGATTTTGGCTTAGAGGCGTTCGGCCGTAATCCCTCACCTTGTAGCCTCGCGCCGTTGGCTTATCAGCCTAGTACGTGAACCAAATGTCTGCGGCTCCTCTCGAGTTGAGCAGGATTACCGTAGCAACGCCCTGTCATTAGTAGGGTAAAACTGACCTGTCTTCCGAGGGTCTATTTCCAGCACCCGTTCAATATTAGACCGGACGTATCAATAGAGGTAATATAGATACAATAATTACGTTTATAGTCGAAGTGACAGACATAGACGTTACGGCAAACATCGGTAATCCATTGTCTGCAATTTATAAATTTAGTTTTTCATGCTGGAAGCGGGAGAGTCTAAGTGTGCCGTTTTTTTCAACACTATCACCTTAATTGTTTTTTTATCTCAGAAACTAATACAGACACAACAAAAACAATAACACCAACAAATTCTTTATTCGTTTATGTCCCTACTCACAAACAAATCATATCAATAGACTGTCAAATAAAAATGTTAGAGGCTCTCAAAGTAGCAACAATAGTTAAACGCCATGATATGATAAATAATGCCGCTGCAGTGGTAATTGTGTGAATTTTTCATGCAGAGGGGTAAAGGTTATGGTCTGTGGGAGAACAGGACTGATGTGACTAGAGAATATTTACAAAAGCATGACATGAAAGAAAAGCAATTGGCAACTAACTACAATAGTACCAATCTGGAAGAAGAAAGACAAGTGAAACTGTTATGCAGACAGAGGCATGCCACTACTAAATCCTACTGGAAAAATGCAAAAAAACCTCAATTAATGAACTACTTTTTGCAGATAGTCAAAGTTTTAAATATGAAGACCAATTGCAACATCATATGAATGCACCTGTCACGACCTGTGAAAGATATAGTACGAAAATGTGCACATCAAAGAGCAAAGCACCAGGTTCACTGACTATATGTGTAAATAATGTCAAACTTCAGCGGCCAGGAAGTTGCAAATTCTGGGGAGTATTTTTTTCAGAATATTGAAGATAAAGAAATAGCACAATATCAGAGAGCTTCTCGTATGACTTATCAATTGGCGTCACTTCTTAACACCTGAACATGGCCAGACTATGGACAAAATCAATGGTTATACCATTACCTAAGTCTGAAAACCTAAAGCTGTGCCAAAATTACAGAACAATAAGCCTCATCAGCCACTCTAACAAGGTCATGCTTAGATTAATCCTCGACCAATTGAAACCCCAAGCAGATAACATCATTGCTGAGGAGCAAGCAGGGTTCAGACAGGGAAGAAGCACTACAGAACTACAGAGGAAAATATGATTGAAAACGTTACCGTTGGGGAACTGTTTGGCTCAAGTGACCATCAAATCATCCGTTGGGATCTTATTGCAGGGAAAGAAGTAAACATAAACACGCGAACATACGACTACTCTAAGACAGATGTTAAGAGGATGAAAGAGGCAGCGAACCACATAATCTGGAAAGATATTATTGTAGGAACAGATGTTGAACAGGAGTGGGAAAGTTTTAAAACAGTTCTAGAAACGCTAAAAGAGGAATGTGTTCCATGTAGGGAGGTAAACCCCAAGCGTAAAAAGTGGATAACTAGATTTGTAGTGAAATGTAGAAGAGCAAAAAATAAAGCATGGCAAAAATATATAGAGGCAGGTAAATCAAAAGAAACATATGTAAAATATTTGGACAAGCAGAACATATCTCAGAAAGCGAATAAAACAGCAAAAATAGACTTTGAAAAAAAACTTGCTCAGAGGATCAAGACTGACAGTAAAAGCTTCTTTTCTTATGTTAGAAATAAACAAAGAACGAAAGACAAAGTAGGCCCTCTCATAGACAGTACAGGGAAAATAATAAGTGAGAATAGGGAGGCTGCTAATCTGCTTAATCAGTACTTTGGCACAGTCTTCACAAAGGAGGACTGCTCCGAGATCCCAGAGCCTATAGATATTTTTCAAAGAGACATGGATACAGCGGGATTAAGATCAATCTGTATTACAGAGGAAATGGTTTTTAAAAAATTGGAGGGGTTGAAAGTGAATAAATGTCCAGGTCAAGATGGTATTCACCCAAAATTGCTGTATGAAATTAGAAACCAACTAGCAAAACCATTGGCTATATTATGTTCTCAATCACTTACAAAAGGGATTGTTCCACGGGATTGGAAAGATGCAGGAGTGATCCCCTTATTCAAAAAAGGCAAAAAATCAGATCCGGCAAATTATAGACCGGTGAGTTTAACGAGCATAGTCTGTAAATTGTTAGAGTCAATAATCAAAGAAAACATTGTAATGCATTTAGAAAAATTTAATCTAATTAGAAATAGTCAGCATGGGTTTACTAGAGGGAGATCATGCTTAACAAATCTATTAGAATTCATGGAGGAGGTTACTAAAATCATAGATAAAGGGGAGCCAGTGGATGTTATTTATCTAGACTTTGCAAAGGCCTTTGATAGAGTACCTCATCAAAGATTATTTCGAAAGTTAAAATCACATGGAATAGGTGGCGAAGTTGCCAAATGGATTGAAAATTGGTTAACAGGAAGAAGGCAGAGGGTGGGCATAAATAAGGAGTACTCTGAGTGGAGTGAAGTGAAAAGTGGTGTGCCACAGGGCTCGGTTTTGGGACCAATTTTGTTCTTGATATATATAAATGATTTGGACATTGATATGAGATCCATGATTGCAAAATTTGCTGATGACACAAAACTATGCAGTAGTGTCTCATCTAAAGCGGAAGTGGATATATTGATGTCGGATTTAGATAAAATTCGAGAATGGTCTGTAAGCTGGCAAATGGAGTTTAATGTAGATAAATGTACAGTCATCCACATGGGTAGATCCAATATGGAACATAAATACAGAATGGGAGAAAACAATATTAGAAAGATAGATAAGGAAAGGGACCTAGGGGTTATAATAGATCATACAGAAAAGGTGAGTGAGCAAGTTAAGGTAGCAGTGAAAAAGGCAAATGCAATGTTAGGTATGATTAAAAGAAATATTAAACATAGGAGCAAGGAAGTGATCGTCAAACTGTATAAAGCTTTAGTTAGACCTAGATTGGAGTACTGTGTACAGGTGTGGAGTCCTAATCATAGAGGGGACATAAACATGCTAGAAAGAATACAAAAAAGAGCGACAAAGATGATAGTTGGATTCCAGAATTACAGTTATGAGGAACGACTCAGAAAAACGGGCCTACAGTGTCTCGAAGAGAGAAGAATTCGTGGTGACTTAATACAGGTTTATAAGATGATCAGAGGAATCGATAAATTAGACTATAACAAGTTTTTTAAAATACAGCCACCTACAATAACACGAGGGCATAGCTACAAGCTGATTAAAGAGAGGTCCAGGTTAGATATTAGGAAATATTTTTTTAGTCAGAGAGTGGTGTCTGCTTGGAATGCATTGCCAGGGGAGGTGGTGGAGGCAGGGACAGTTAATGCGTTTAAGAATAAACTGGATGCGCATAGATTTTAGAGCAAGGTGATGTAAATGTAACTGGTTGTATACAGACTCTGCAGGGTCTTCTAAACCAGTATAAAGACGTTAAGTTAAGAACGGATATTTAATTTAGCGAGAAATATCTAGAATAGCAGCAAAAACTGTATCATGTGTTTGTTGATTTTAAGAAGGCATTTTATAGGGTATGGCATAAAGTGCTGTGGGCAACCATGAGGATGTATAAAATCAGCGGAAATATTATAAAGGTCCTTGAACACCTGTATGACAAAGCGTCCAGCGCAGTTCTTGTGAATGGGAGGCGCGGGGACGGTTTCACACATCAGTTGGTGTGAGACAGGGTTGTACACTCTCTCCAACTCTTTTCAATATATTCCTTGAAGGAATTATGAGTGAGGCACTTGGAGGTTGGTACTGTCAAGATAAGGGGGCCGAACAATTGCCAACCTTTGTTTTGCAGATGACATGACGGGTTGTCGGGTTTAGTAGCAGAAATCGAGGACGGTCAGAAGGCTCAAAACGGCTCTAGACTATGGTATGCAGATAAACGCTGGAAAGACTAAATAAATGACCAACAACGCCAAGGGCTTCAACAGTAGGACAAAAGCTATTGGCCAGGAATTCGAAGTGGTTGACCGTTTTAAATATCTGGCTTCGATTGTCAGTGATGAAGAATCAAAATGCGAGGTGTTGGCCAGAATAGCACAGACAACAGCGGTGCTTGCATGGCGTAACAAAATCTGGCAAGATAAACGGTTAGCATTATGCATGAAAATCAGATTAATGCGTACATTGGTCCTGTAAATATTCCTCAATGCTTGTGAGACATGGACAGTTACAGCTGACCTTCAGCGTAGGATACAGGCCTTGGAGATGAGATGTTTCCGAAGACTTAAACGTCACATAAAAAGATGAGTTACAAATGAGGAAATATGAGATAGAATTACAACAGCAATAGGGCTTTTTGTAGACCTTTTGGCAACTGTCAAAAGAAGGAAACTCGCTTAGTACAGTCACATATCGAGATCAAATGGTCTTGCAAATACGATCCTGCACGGAAAAGTGCAAGGCAGATGACGAAGAGAATGTCCCAAAAAGAGGTGGGAGGACAGCATAAAAGAATGGACCAAACTCCGACCAGAAGACGCACAGGCAGCGGCCTTAACAGAGAACGATTGCGTGGGGTTGTGAGGATCTCTTCATGTGTGCCCCAACGACCTCACTGGTTACAGGATGACCTGACCTGGTAGTGTAAAGGGTTTAACAGTTTTGTCTTTTTAAAAGACCTGCTGCTTGTTAAAAACACAAACCTTCATTATCGTTGATAAAACATGAATCTACAGTGCAGTCACATCTCATATAGTCTTGGCACTCATCTAGTTTCCTTAATCCTGGTACTTACCATGTTTGGTTTGACACTTAGTCCCACAAATTTGAAATAAAAGTTATTTTCACTTATGATTACATTCTAAGCTGTTTACAATTTGCACTGTCTTGTCCATTACCAGGATCGCAGTTTATGACCTGGGTGGTGGAACATTTGACATCTCCATTCTAGAAATTCAGAAAGGTGTGTTTGAAGTTAAGTCAACAAATGGTGATACATTCCTTGGAGGAGAGGACTTTGACAATGCACTGGTCAATTTTTTGAGTTTGGAGTTCAAGAAAGAAGTATGTTTGATCATGTTGATCAAATATCTGTTCTCTCTTCTTCTTGTGTTCATAAAGATGTTTTCAAATCAAACAGCTTGCTGTCATTTTTCTAGAAATTAAAACTTTTTTTTTCGTTTGTATTTAGAAGAAATACATGATTTAATATCTAAAACTAAAAGTAGATTGTTTTTTTTACTTTGTAACTAACAATTAACAAGACTAACTGCTTATCATTTCAGCAAGGAATTGACATCACCAAAGACAATATGGCTATGCAGAGGCTAAGAGAAGCCGCGGAGAAAGCCAAGTGTGAATTGTCTTCATCAATGCAGGTATGATACAAATTGTAGACAACTTCTGGAGCATATTGTTGCAAACTGAAGTATTGCCCACTCATGCAGTGATGTTTAATTTTTCGTCATCAGCATTGTACCATTGTACAAAATGGTGACACTTTTTTGTCTGAGCATGAAATCAATGATAGCAAATAATTCATACATTTGGAAACAATTATACTGAAATTTGTCAACACATGTTATTGATGCAAATCAAGACACAGTTGGGTTCAGTGAATTCATGAGACAAGACATGCGCATCTATTGGTTTTTGCATTTGTAGATCACTTGTCTCTCCTTAACTCACCATACAACAGTTGCTGCTTAGGGAAGCGCATATCTTAACTCACCATACAACAGCTGCTGCTTAGGGAAGTGCATATCTTAACTCACCATACAACAGCTGCTGCTTAGGGAAGTGCATATCTTAACTCACCATACAACAGCTGCTGCTTAGGGAAGTGCATATCTTAACTCACCATACAACAGCTGCTGCTTAGGGAAGTGCATATCTTAACTCACCATACAACAGCTGCTGCTTAGGGAAGTGCATATCTTAACTCACCATACAAGTTGCTGCTTAGGGAAGCGCATATCTTAACTCACCATACAACAGCTGCTGCTTAGGGAAGTGCATATCTTAACTCACCATACAACAGCTGCTGCTTAGGGAAGTGCATATCTTAACTCACCATACAACAGCTGCTGCTTAGGGAAGTGCATATCTTAACTCACCATACAACAGCTGCTGCTTAGGGAAGTGCATATCTTAACTCACCATACAACAGCTGCTGCTTAGGGAAGTGCATATCTTAACTCACCATACAACAGCTGCTGCTTAGGGAAGCGCATATCTTAACTCACCATACAACAGCTGCTGCTTAGGGAAGTGCATATCTTAACTCACCATACAACAGCTGCTGCTTAGGGAAGCGCATATCTTAACTCACCATACAACAGCTGCTGCTTAGGGAAGTGCATATCTTAACTCACCATACAACAGCTGCTGCTTAGGGAAGTGCATATCGAGCATGGATGCAACATGTCCAGTCCTTTTTATCTGGGCTCTCCGCAGCAACATATGGATGCCCTACAGCTTCACCCTGCTGAGGACTTCAGAGTTGGGCACTCTTTCTTGTCAGCCGATCCTGAGGCTAGTGTAAACGGTTGAGGTTCCTAACTTGTCTGCTATAGACTGTCAATGTTTCACATGCTTTTAGGAGGATAGTTAACACTACAGCATGATAGACCTTGATCGCGTTAACAATATTGATTCTATTTGCCAGTCATAAACATTTGCTCGTAGTCTTCCAAAAGCAAAACTTGCCTTGGAAATTCTGTTGTGGACCTCAGAATCAATATTTTCTTTTTTGGAGAGGGTACTGCTAAGGTAGGTAAAGGTATCAACTGCCTGTAAATGTTGGCCTTGTACAGTGATTGGTTCATGGTATAGTTTCCTGGGAGCACGTAGAAATATTATTTGGAGAAAATTAAGTGTAAATTGTCTTCATCTATGCAAGTATGATACAAATTGTAGACAACTTCTGGAGTATATTGTTGCAAACTAAAGTATTGCCCACTCATGCAGTGATGTTTAATTTTTCGTCATCAGCATTGTACAAAATGGTGACACTTTTTTGTCTGAGCATGAAATCAATGATAGCAAATAGTTCATACATTTGGAAACAATTATAATGAAATTTGTCAACACATGTTATTGATGCAAATCAAGACACAGTTGGGTTCAGTGAATTCATGAGGCAAGACAGGAGTGTCTGTTGGTTTCCCTGCTCCAAGCTACAGCATTGAGATTGAGAGATGTATATTTTTTATGTATGCACACACTTAGAGAGTGAGCAGCTAATAAAGTTGTGAATTTATGCACGCATATGTTTAATATATCTCATTACGATAGAAAGAAACATTTCATTATCTTGAACAATTAAAATATGCATTAACAGAAAAAGTAAAGTGGTCTGTATGTAGCACATTTAAATCTATATTGTTATAGTTTATTTATAGAAACATGCTATGTTTGCTTTGATTGATAATGACACAATTGCATAATGGAAATGACATACATCCCTTTTTTCTTCAATTTATTTAAAAAAACCAGACTGACATAAATTTGCCATATCTGACGATGGATGTCTCTGGTCCCAAACATATGAATCTCAAGCTGACGAGGTCAAAGTTTGAGTCTATTGTCGAGGGTTTGGTTAAGAGAACAGTTGGACCATGTCAGAAAGCCTTGCAGGATGCAGAAGTGAAGAAAACAGATATCGGAGAGGTCATTCTTGTTGGTGGTATGACACGAATGCCCAGGGTATGTTTGAGATGAGACCATTTGTTAGAGAAGTAATTCAACTTGTTTTCAGTATATATCATTTATCTTTAGAATTTACAACAGAATTAATACAATGTTTGGTTAAGGTAAATAAATTATGTACTGAAACGGTTCATAAAATAAGAAAAAAATAGCCACAAACATACTAGTCTTTGAATTACATTAAAGGAAGAGCTAAAAATACAATATTTTGAAAAGAATACCTGCTGAAGTCGGATGCGTCTGACTGAAAGCCGCAAATAATAGTCAGGCTGTAAAATATGACACAACGCATTTCGTTCTCCGTACAACATCCTGCTGCTTGCAAAACCCTTTTCAGGGCTTAGTAGCGGGAGATTGAGAACGAACGATGAAGAGAAAAAAAGGAATTAAGCAATAAAAAAGCAACCATCATATTGAAATTAACTGCAACACTGAAAACCAGTCCACACGATGACACAATTAACTGCTTAAATGGGGACCTATAAGAAGCCCATACAATAAACTGATTCATTTTTTGTTGTTGTCTGCACCGATTTTCTCAAATATTTCATCTGGTTTTTATCTATTCAATTTGTAAACACTTGAAGGTCCAGGCCACAGTTCAGGAATTATTTGGCCGTACACCAAGCAAGTCTGTCAATCCAGATGAGGCAGTAGCAATAGGGGCTGCTATTCAGGTAATGTCTTCTTACTCAGCATAAGAATAGTCTGACAAACATTTATAAATACCATATGTTTACATTCAATATTTCTAGAATACTTATGAAATATAGCTTCTTCTGCATTCAGTCTGAATCTCTCGCTACCAAGCCCTAGGGCTTTGCAAGTAGCAGGATGTAGTCCAGAGAACGGAATGCGTTGTCACTAGTAGCTAGACTGCGATTTTTTTTCACCTTTCGATCTGATACATCCGTCTTCGGCTGATGAAATATATCTATGACAGTATGATACATTAGCTGTGTCAGTATGATTTGATGTTTGTCCATCACATGAAGATACTCTCTTTATTCAGCCGTGTGGACAGGCCTTTCTCTTGCTGTGTCTGCTGAAATAGGTGATGTTCGCAGTGTTTTGGATTAAATTGAGGAAGAATCTGAGCTTTGTGTCAACCGCACTGTCTTGTCCTGAGATACCTTTGGCCAGTGGCAAGATATTGAGACGACTGAAGATAGCACAGTGTGCAGAATTTTCCTCAAGGCTTACTCGCGAGGCCTTTTCTTTAAACAGGTATTTCGTAAGGCATTGTAGGGGGATGACATCTATCGTTGTGTCTTACCTTTGCCATAACTGCAAGAGGTCGTAGGGACATCACTCAGCATGTGAGTGATGTGTTGGGCATCTCTCCCAGACCATGTTCCAGTCCATTATGGTCGTGTCATAAATTTTAGTCATACCAAAATGCTGTCTGCGGTTAGGGCAAAGGACGACAATCACGTGAAGTTCAGCCATGTGACCTAGACCGTGAAAATAAGCTACAGATTTAAATGTAGTGCTAATAAATAATTCATATAGCCGATGTCTAGGCCAGGATAATCGGAGGGAAGAAAGCACAAAGAACGAACGAATTAACCAGTCCAAATTGAAATGACGTTTCTGTAAACACAAGTGTAAGTCATAGACTAATGTGAATTCCAGGCAAATCTGTGGCCTGGCGACATTCATAATGGACTAAAACACCAGAGCAATGTAGACCTGCGGCCAGTAGAGCGCTGTTTTTAGTCTCTGGAAAAACGAGCTTCTAGAGCTTTCCTTTGAACCCAGATGGCTTTCAGCAAGATCTTGACCTGTGAGAATTGTGCAGTATGACCATGTCATGAATTGAAAAAACTGCTACATTAGAAGGGTTAGACAACACTAGAAAGCACTCCATCATGATTTATTCTGAAATCTGTAGGATAGCATGTTTGATCTTGACATGTTTGTATTGCATACCTTCAGTCAAATTTTGTGTGATGATCATCAATAGATGAAATATGGCAAGATATAATCAGATTTTGTGTGATGATCAGCAATAGATGATATATGGCAAGATATAATCACAGATTTTGCACTGAACATTTTGAAAAACACAGATTTTCTGAGGTTAAACTCTGGTCTTTGGTTTTGTCTAGGGAGGTGTTCTTGCTGGTGATGTTACAGATGTTTTGTTGTTGGATGTGACACCTTTGTCCCTGGGCATTGAGACATTGGGTGGTGTTTTCACCAAACTTATTAACAGAAACACCACCATCCCAACCAAGAAAAGTCAGGTAAGTGGACAAAACTAATTGCCATGCAGGAACTCAGTTTCTTGAAGCAATTGAAAATGCAGCGAGTCATAGGTTTTTAATGTACATATTGTATGTTACATAACCTCTAACATTTTCAGATAACAATAAAAAAAACTAGTGAAATGCATATCTTCTGATCATAAGTAAATTTTTGTTTAAATTGTATAGTTAGCAATGATTTTAGTTATTTTTACATTTGATTTCATTGAGTTTTTGGTTAGAAAAATAGTGAGTTAAAAATTGGGTTGATTTATTTTGTTTGTTGAGAAAGCTGCTGCTATGTACTTTGTGCTCATTTTACCCATACACTTGATCCTTCAGGTCTTTTCCACTGCTGCTGATGGCCAAACTCAGGTGGAGATCAAGGTTCACCAGGGCGAACGAGAGATGGCATCAGACAATAAACTTCTGGGGCAGTTCACTCTGGTTTGTCTTTTTTCACCACAATTTTTTAAATGATCCATACTTTTTATTTATTTTGTTTCTTAAAGGAAATGGGGTTTCCTTTGCATATAGTCCATCTCATTGAAACATTATACCAAGATCAACAAGCCGCTGTCCGAGTATCTGGGCAAACAGATTGGTTTGCAGTACAAAAGGGAGTCCGACAGGGATGTATCCTCTCACCTTATCTGTACAACATATATGCGGAATGTATAATGAGAAATGTACGAGAAGATAACATTGAAAGTTTCGACCCACTTACGATTGGGGGGTACGAGATTCCAGAGTTACGATACGCAGATGACACAGTGATACTATCAAGAAGTGCGGAAGGGCTAGAGCAGCTACTTTCAGCCATTAATGGACATAGTAAAGATCAAAATCTGTTCATAAACAAAACAAAGATAATGACCACCGATAAAACACAATGTCAGCATAAATTTACAGTGGGTGGTAAGGAAATAGATCAGGTTACACATTTTGAATATCTGGGCTCCAGAATTGACAAAAATGGTGACTGCTCGAAAGAAATCAGAAGACTAGCTATGGCAATGCAGAGACTGAACAGCCTGAAGAAATTATGGCAGGGCACCAACAAAACGATAAAAGTAAAAGTCTTGAGAGCCTGTGTTTTTCCTGTGGCAGCTTATGGCTGTGAAGCATGGACGATTACCAAAACTTCTAGACAAAGAATCGAATCCTTCGAGTCAAAATGTTACAGAAAGATCCTCAGAATACCCTGGACAGAGAAAAGAACAAATGTAGACATTCGGCAAGAGTTGAAGATAGAGGAGAACTGGTTTATCAATTCCATTTTGGCTAGAAAATGCAAATACTTTGGTCACATCAAGAGACACAACGGTCTTGAGAGAACGGTGATGGAAGGTATGGTGCCAGGCAAAAGAGGAAGGGGTAGACCAAGAAGACGATGGCACCAAGATATCCAGGAATGCCTGAGTATGACAGTGGCGGAAGCTGGTGTTTTGGCAAGGGAACGAGTTTCTTTCAGACAGACTGATGGGAGCAACGTTCTACAAAGAACATGCTACGTAATGATGATGTTTCTTAACTCTCTTCAGCTTGGCCTGACTTTGTTCCCCAGGCCAGAAATCATAAGGCTGAACTGACCTGTCGATTACACACTAGCGTCAGTCATTGTTGCATAGCGACAAACTCTCCTTGGTTAGAAAGACAAAATTGTGGCAGAACATCCGGGGCATGCGGCACTACCATTTTCTTCAAATGGTCATGTGAAATCATTTTGGTGATTTTTGTCAAAAATTACCTTTTCAATTCAAGTTGCGGATTCTTTGCTTCAAGGTATAAACACGATTTCACACCTAATCAAGATGACGATAATTCTGGGGAATCGGATATCGATTTTAATGGCAATTTGAATGTATAACCTGATGATGAATCTGACAGTGAAACCACTAGTGCCTACTGTCGATGATATATTGGGAGAAGACTAGTCCTAGAGGGTTATAATAGATCATACAGGTAAGGTGAGTGAGCAAGTTAAGGTAGCAGTGAAAAAGGCAAATGCAATGTTAGGTATGATAAAAAGAAATATTAAACATAAGAGCAAGGAAGTGATCGTCAAACTGTATAGAGTCTTAGTTAGACCTAGATTGGAGTACTGTGTACAGGTGTGGAGTCCTTATCATAGAGGGGACATAAACATGCTAGAAAGAATACAAAAAAGAGCGACAAAGATGATAGTGGGATTCCAGAATTACAGTTATGAGGAACGACTCAGAAAAACCGGCCTACAGTGTCTCGAAGAGAGAAGAATTCGTGGTGACTTAATACAGGTTTATAAGATGATCAGAGGAATCGATAAATTAGACTATAACAAGTTTTTTAAAATACAGCCACCTACAATAACACGAGGGCATAGCTACAAGCTGATTAAAGAGAGGTCCAGGTTAGATATTAGGAAATATTTTTTTAGTCAGAGAGTGGTGTCTGCTTGGAATGCATTGTCAGGGGAGGTAGTGGAGGCAGGGACAGTTAATGCATTTAAGAATAAACTGGATGCGCATAGATTTTAGAGCAAGGTGATGTAAATGTAACTGGTTGTATACAGACTCTGCAGGGTCTTCTAAACCAGTATAAAGATGTTAAGAAGATGTTAGTCGACACAGCATACTCCTGTTGAGGTTTCAGATATTGTCAAAAGCAAAGTACCCAGACACGTTGGGTATTGGTGCTACCCATTAGACTACTTTGAGTTTTATTTCTCTGACTGCTAGTCTCAGATCCAGCAAACCAGAGCTGCCAAGACTCTTCTACACCTCCACGTGGTGATCCTGGATAACAGGCTGCAACAGAGCAGACTGGCTAAGGAGAAGGGATCAAAACCCGGTACTCAAAAAATGCTTGAAGTCGGATGTGTTGGACCGAAAGGTGCAAATTTTGCTTTCCGTTCTCTGGACTACATTCTGCTACTTGAGCCCTGTTCAGGGTTTGGTTGCGGGAGATTGAGAATGGATCAAGTCAAGACTACTTTAGTTTATTTATAAATGGAGTTTTACCATGTGTGCAATTGAAGTAAATTTGTGTGCTAAACAAAGGCACAAAAAGAAGGTGGAAATTGACCATGTACATCTAAAGAAATCATAACTTTCTTCTACATAAATGTTATGTTTGGCATAGTCACACTGCCTGAGATGGACCTTTATTGGTCATCTGATGATAGAATAGGACAATCTGCAGTGTCAGATATCACATCCAAAAATTGATTTTTAAAATGTCAGTATTTTCACATTAATGACCTGAGAAGTCTGTTCTTCAAGATCAGTCAGATAACGGCCAACTTCATAAAATTCAACCAGTGAAAATAGTCTGTAGTCTGAAAAACTATTATCCTGGCAGTGAGCTTAACATTGACCAGACAATGATTGGCTTCAGCGGAAGACTGTTTTGTCAACCAATTGTTTTGCAAAAATGTCTTGTGTTTCACGTCTTGCAAAGAAATATAGAAAAGACCACGATATACTCCTGCCAATCCATTCCTATAACCAACATATGGATGGTGTTGACCTAGCAGATCAGCATAGATCGTACTACCCACTTGGTAGGAAATCTTGTGTCTCTCATAGAAAGAGGGCTGCTAATGAGACACTCCAATTGTCCAAAAGCAACATCAAACATGATCTAGTCCTAATGCTAGGACACAAGAAAATAGGTTTTGTTTGTCCCAAGAACAAGTCAAAGACTGTCACCTATACAGAGCTCTACTGTTCATCATTCTATGAACAATTCTAATTTGTTATATATTTGTGATTAATGAATAGCGCAACACATTTTGTTTCTTCATAATAATGCTGTTTTTTTTCTTCATTCTGCGATGTTATTTTTACACATGAATGCTGTACCATAAACATAATTTAATGATGTATGTTTAAAATCAAACATCATTGTAGGGGACGGCATGGACTAGTGGTTAAGTGACACTGCTCATAATCCGAAGATGCTGGGTTTGCTCCCCATCACCACTGGCTATTACCCCAGGATTGCAAAGCCTTAGAAAATGCAGGAGGAAGCAGACCTTTAAATGAAATACATGTTGAAGTCAGGTGCACTGGGCCAACAGGCGCAAAATAAAAACAGGAACGCACACCACCTAGGGGAATAGAGAAATAAGTCGAACACATTAAAAAAAAATTTGCAGTATTTTTTAAATGAAATATTTTTACTTGTTGGTATTTCAAAAGACTTGAGTTACTTCCTATGTCTTGGTCTGTAAGGTACAAATTATATAAATAAAGCCGGTCTGTTAAGGGTTAGTCATGTGTTCATTCAGATTCATAACATTGAGTGTTGAGAACAGAACAACAAATAATTTGCCAGTACAATGGCTTAAAAATGTACAATCAATTCTTGGATTCTTCATCAGATCACAGGGAAAATGAGATAGTCACTCTTCTATTCCTGTATCATATTTGGTATTTTCCTTGCAGAGCTTTCACTCAAACAATCACTAGCTACTCCACACTAAGGAGGCACTGCTTGAAATAGTTAGGTTAAGCAAAGTCAATTTTGGATGTGCTGACAAAGTGAAAGCTACCAAATGTGTCATTCCAAAGATGGTTAATAAGTGATGGATTTGATTTTAAACTGTAGGACATCATTTTTTTGGTGCAATTATAGTTTGAATTATTCTTAAATGATGTGAAATACTTGTTTTCTCATGACTCTCAAACCAGGTTGGTATTCCACCAGCCCCACGTGGTGTTCCTCAAATTGAGGTCACGTTTGACATAGATGCCAATGGTATTGTCAATGTTTCAGCAAGAGACAAGGGAACAGGAAAGGAACAACAAAGTCAGTATACTAAGATCATCATTTAATAAAATATGCATTCATTCAATCTCTGAAGGAAAATAGATTTATTTAATCTAAGTTATTGTTGAGTCCATGGTTGGAAATTCTGCATGTAACTAGACATTTATTGCTTACTCTATACATGCATGTCATCAAAGGTTACTGTGGAGTTTTTAAGATAGGCCACTTATTTCAATCATCAAGGTGCAATCTTTCTTTTGTGTGATATCTGTGGCCATTGTTTTTGTGTCAATCAATGCCTCTTCGGTATGTCAGTAACACCATCAATAATTTCTTTTATTCTTGATTGGTCTCCTATTGCAATGAAGCCCTAGTGTTAAAGGTTGGGAGACATTCTTGCCATATGGACAGGCCATTCAATTTTGAACCTGTTTATATATGCTGCGCATGACATTGTTCAGGCTTCAGTGTATGTCTGCCACTGGAAATAGAGATAGATGTGAATATGATCAGTTTTGTTAAGGTAGACCAACTACGAGTTTTCATAACAATGTAAAGGATGCAGACAAAAACAATAGAGATCTCAGAAAGAGACTTAGAAAATTACAGACATCTCACAAGCAGATATACCCTGTAGTTAAAACTCAAATGAAATCACAAGGGATGATGTGGGCTAGTGGTTAAATGACGAGGCTCACAACCAGAAGGTGCTGGGTTTGATCCCTATCACAGCACCGGCCGTTACCCCGGGGAAGCAAACCCTTAGAAAATGCAGGCGGAAACAGATCCTTACATAAAAATGCACGCTGAAGTCGGATGCACTGGTCCAACAGGCGTAAAATAAAAACCACAGTGCAACGCAGACCACCTTGCGGATTAGAGAAAACAGGCGAACGCAAAAAGCCCCCAAAAAATGAAATCACAACAGTGAAATGCCGAAGTACACTATGATTTGTTGGAACGAGATGATAATAATAGTTGCCAATTGCAAGCAGAAATATCAACCTGCATATGACTGTACAGTCTGATCCGAACACAACAAAATTTACTACACCTGGCTAGCATCAGTAATTGTGCTGTTTTGCATTCTGTCCTTTTGTGTAGCTAACTTTTTCTGCGCCGCAGTGATGCATCTCTCCTCGCTCATGCGAGAACCACGTGTGATGGCAATGTGCCAGACTGAGCAGTTCAGAGCAAGCAGCTCCCAGGAGGCGAATTTAGAAGAAACTTAAGAGATACAGAAGTACACAAGGAAAGACATAAAGGGCTTTGAAGGAGCAGATTTGTGAAAGAATACATGATGAGGAAAGACTGCCCTGAACAGATCTTATTACCTAAGGACATTAATGACTGAAAGTCAAACAGCTGATTTAGATGAGGAAGTGAAGAAATGTACTTATGTCACCATTGCATCATGCTAGTGAGAAAAGTGATTCACATTTGTTTTAAATTTTAATTTTCACCTTCAAAACTGTTAGTAATGATATGACACAGAAGCGGATTAAGCTGAGAAACGGATTAAGCTGAATCACAGCATTTCATTGTTTTAAAAATGGATTTATTTGTTGTGGGTTTTTTGTTTATCTTGGAAAGTTCATGTTACAAACATTTGTATCTACTATCTTCTGGTAGTTGTAATTCAGTCATCTGGTGGATTGTCCAAGGATGACATTGAGAACATGGTTAAAAATGCTGAGTTGCATGCTGAAGAGGACAAGAAGAAAAAGGTGAGTTAATGAGGGCGTGCCAGTCTTGCCTTACTCTTGATATGACTGGTTTGTATGAGTGTATTTCTAACCATTGTTAGCCTGATGGAATGTGGGTGGTGGATTGTGGAGAAAGCTGGTTTGTATGAATATATCTCTAACCATTGTTAGCCTGATGGAATGTGGGTGGTGGATTGCCGAGAAAGCTGGTTTGTATCTCTAACCATTGCTAATCTGATCGTTCAAAGAAGCTTCATGAAAATTGGTCACACAAAAGGCAAGAGACGAGTTGCCTTCGTCTGAAGGTCAGACAGTGTTTCTCTGTCATCAGTGTGACAGACGTTTTTGGGCTTGGACTGGGGCTGGTTTGATCAGCCACCTCCAAACCCACTCCAGGATTGACAGATGACAATGTGATCCTCTTCAGAAATGATGGACAAGCAAGAGCATGATGGAATGTGAGCGTGGCATTGCTGGGAAGGGAGAAATGATAATGTAGTTGTCAAATTGTATAGTAGTTCAAATGTTTCATAATCAATGTACAGATTGCTTTCATGGAAATCATTTTTGTTGAGTTTGTCGTTTTATTTTCATTGACATTGTACAGGAACTGATTGAGGTGCTTAACCAGGCAGATGGCATCATTCATGATACAGAGAGTAAAATGGAAGAATTCAAGGACCAGCTTCCCAAGGAGGAGGTATCATCATATTCATTTTCACATGTTCTATTACAGCTGTTACTTGAGGAACTGACTTGTATCGTGAAGCTTCCACAAGACACAAAAACCCATCAGACCACACAGATAAATTCTAGTTTACACATTTTAAAAAAAATTACGTAACAAACATTTAGACTTACACATTTTTGGGTGCACTAGTTGTCGTGTAAATCCATGAAATTGTCACAACACTGATAGTGTTCCTGATCAGATTAGCAGTTCTGTTAGTTTCCACTATAATCATATTTATTACATCTACATAAACTAACTAAACAGACCTAACTTAGAAAAATCTGTTTCAACAACTGAAACATTTTTTTCATGTCAATCTAGCTGTCTTGTTATTTTCAAGACAGGAGGAAGTGGCCTCGCTTTTGATTCAGCCATTTCTATAGCAAAAACTGGTGTTAACATAACAAATACACCTCTGATTATACAGAGACAATGCCCTAGACTAATTTTTTTTGCCAATGGTTCAGTAAAAGTCAGAAGACCAGACCAGTATAAGTGCTGGTCTGTCACTCAAACTTGGAGATTTTCTACCTAATTCTAACTTTTTGTGTCTGTCAGTCCTTGGCAAGTGCCTCAAATCTGTATTATAAATAGTTTTATTCAAAATTTTAAAAATATTTCACTAATTGGACAAAAATATCATCTAAAAATCTTATGACACATAATGAAACTGTCTATGACATGAAGTATTCATAACAATTATATTAGTATTATGTGTTAAATGCCCTTAAATAACCCTTTACATCCTATGCTGTAAATTTGAAAATAATTCCCTTCTGCAAAGGGCATGGAGAAATCTCTTCTGTATACATTTTTTTATTTTAAAAAGAATTTAAAATTTTAATACATTTTTAAATACAGACAGGTCTCACTAAATAAAATAAGGCTACTTTATTGTTATTTGTGATATGTAATTGAAATTAACAAATTCACCAAAGTTTGTCGTTATTTTTGTTGTTGTTGAGATACCTACACTATATCATGTTTGACTGGTCTTTTCTACGGCCTTTACAAGTATGAATGACTTTGTCCTTTGCATTGGACAATGCACTGAAAAATGGCTTTCTTTCTGCAGGAAAATAAACCAGTCTTTCTGAAACAGTCTCCAATACTTGTCATTCTAGACTCGTAGGACCAAAACACCCATGGCTAAAGGCAGATGGACGTTTAATGTCAATGGGATGAAGTTACCATTTTTTCCGAGTTCCCCGGCTCCTGCAGCTTTCACACTAAAACAAATCCTCAACAGTTTTAACCCTTTACATCCTAAAGTGCCAGAACATTGTATATGGCCAAACCCCGTAACGCGCCCACAAACATCCTAAGAACCGCTGTTTCCAAATCGATACAATGTGATAAAATTTTGCACGAAACGAAACGCCCATGTTTTTTAAACAGCCTCGCCGTTTTATTTCGTTTAACCTTTAGCAATCCAATATATTTTTGAAAAAAATGTCAGTCTTTTGTGACCTAATTAATTTTCTTAATTAGTCGCTATGGTAGTCGTCTTTCAAAATTTGTAACTTTCATGTTTGTTTGTCAATAAATATGATTTTCTGACGTGTAGATACACAATAGCATAACGAACATGTGGGTGTTATTGTTTTTGTTGTGTGTTTGTTAGTTTTTGAGATTCAAAAAGATTAAGTTGAAAATTTATGAAAATCTCGGGGGAAAATTTGGACTCGACCACTAGGCCTAGTCGCTCCGATAGAAAACCATGGAAACCACAACAACGTATCGATACTGTGTTTACAATATCGCCACAACTGTTAGTTTCCAATTCAAACGTAGTTCTTTCATTTAAACAAACAAAATAAACAGATCTACACGATAAAAATCTTTCCCAACAATCTACTTCCCCTTTCGCAAAAGTCGGCTTGCTCCAAACGGCGTATACAAAATTAAAACTGTTCAAAAGCCATTTGTAATCGAACATACGATACTTTAACCGGCAAAATATCGTGTATATATGGAGAACGTATTCAGCAGTAAAAAATGGCTGTCGGGAGTGACTCCGTTCCAAAAAAAAAAAATTCTTTCCGCATACCGTTTTTATTGGCCAGGAAGGGTGGTTTTCTTCTAACATTGGCGTGCTAAAGGTTAAGACCAAAATGGCGTCACTAGTGTTAATTTAATGACATTTACAAGTTTTCAAAGTTTGTTTTCAATCTGAGGGCGGCAGTGGAAGAAATGGCGACAGGTAAGAGTAATGAAAGCCACATAGTCCTGCTTACAGACTCTCTGGCCGTAGTCACAGCACTTAAAAGCCAGAAAAATAATGAACTTAATGATTTAAGAGCAGTACTCTGTCAACTATGCCAGCAGGCCGCACCAAAAAGGGTAGTGGTGCAGTGGGTTCCATCTCACTGCAACATCCAAGGCAACGAGGAGGCAGACAGACTGGCAAAAGAAGGTGCAAAACTACCCCAACCAGATACTAGCATGACATACAAAGAGTCAAAACGGCTTATTAGAGCTAGATACATGACCAAATGGGAAACCGAACATACTGGCTACACCAAAAACGATGCCTATTACCAGTTGAACAGAAAAGAGCAGGTCGTGGCCACAATAGACTCAGGTACCACCTATTCAACAAATTGAAGATAGGTGGCACTGACGAATGCCCGTGTGGTACCGGCAAAATGACCGCTGAGAATTTGCTGCAAAACTGCCCGACATACGAGGATCAGAGAGAGCAGATGTGGCCATCACCAGTGGCAACACTAGACAAGCTCTATGGCAGTGTCGACAGCCTCAGGATGACCGCTGCTTTTTTCGAAAAAATAATGGTTACTGTCTGACTGCGTACGATGAAGAAGAAGAAGAATCTGGTGTGTGTTGAATATCCACAAGTAATTCAGAAACCTGATCATTGGACTGGTCAAATAATTTTTTAAAATAGTTTTTCAGTTTTAAGACAGTCAAGAAGATAGATAGAAGTTAATAAAGTATTTTTCTGCTTATACTAACTTGATTGATGTGATTGTTCACAGTGTGACAGGCTCAAAGAAAAGATAGCTGCAGTCAAGGATGTGATTGCTAACAAAGACAGTAAGTCTGCAGATGAGATTAGACAGCAGACGTCAGACTTGCAACAGGCTTCTCTCAAATTGTTTGAGATGGCTTACAAAAAGGTAAAAGTTCTTACCATAGAGCTTACAAAAGTTGTTTCTAGCTGGGTGCAGAATCTCAGGTTACTATCAAATGACATGGTTGGGGTTAGAAGTGATATTTGTGATGTTAGAAGTGACATGGTTGGGGTTAGAAGTGATATGTGTGATGTTAGAAGTGATGTGTGTGATGTTAGAAGTGATATGTGTAATGTTAGAAGTGACATGGTTGGGGTTAGAAGTGATATGTGTGATGTTAGAAGTGACATGGTTGGGGTTAGAAGTGATATGTGTGATGTTAGAAGTGATGTGTGTGATGTTAGAAGTGATATGTGTGATGTTAGAAGTGATGTGTGTGATGTTAGAAGTGATATGTGTGATGTTAGAAGTGATATGTGTGATGTTAGAAGTGACATGGTAGATGTTAAAAGTGATATCATTGGGGTTAGAAGTGACATGGTGGATGTTAGAAGTGATATCATTGGGGTTAGAAGTGACATGGTGGATGTTAGAAGTGACATGGTGGATGCTAGAAGTGACATGGTGGATGTTAGAAGTGACATGGTGGATGTTAGAAATGACATGTTCTCATAAAGTCTATGTGTTGTCCTGTGCTGACCACTATGGATCATTACAACTAAACAATGTCTGGTTCTGTTTTCTCAAACCATGTAGGTATTTGATCAGTTTTACTTATCAGTTATTCCAGCGGTTTTGCAATGTACCAATTCTCAGTCAAAACGAGCTGCTGCCTCTTGACATTGTTCCCAACCCTCTCTTACAAAAAAGTAGCAAACATTTAGAAAAGACATTGACACTTTATTGATATAGCAAACATTTAGAAAAGACATTGACACTTTATTGATATAGCAAACATTTAGAAAAACCATTAACACTTTATTGATATAACAAACATTTAGAAAAACCATTAACACTTTATTGGTATCTGATTAGATAGCAAAGTTTCAATAACTAATGGCCTGCATTGACCTTTGTCTCCAGATGGCTGCTGATCGAGAGGGCTCTAGTGGAAACCAAAGCTCAAAGTCTCAGGAGAGCGCTGGTGGGGATGACAAAAAAGAAGATAAGAATTAGATGGCAACTGGGGTTTTGTCATGGAAAGTTAGGTTTGTCTGGAAATCTGATCTGTCTGTGACAATTAAAGAAACCATCATTGCAGGCACTTATGTCCCATGTGATATTGGTAGAAATTGGACAGCGCTTCTAGTAGAGTCTGTAGAGCAATGGCACCACATGTGTAGTGTATGTTTAGTTGTTACTACTACATGATGATGAGGATGTAGAAATGTATGCTGAGATGTTATATAGGCTACACTGCTTATTTGTTCTTAATGTGAGAGATTGGTATGGGCACATGTTAGTATCATGTACTCAGTCCTTATAGGAAATATCTCTAATATTTCTGTTTGCTATGAGTTGATGGAACAAGACTGGGAAGTTACTGAAGAATGAATGCTCTATCTAATTTTATCTCTACTTCTGTATACCTACCAACCATTTTATTTTATTTTGATGAATTCTTTCCATGTGGTTAAAACATCCATAACTAATTTGTGGTTAAATATTCTGTTGTCATTTTGTTTTTTCTAAATGCTTAGCAGTGCATTATTTTTCAGAATAGAAACCTGCTACTATATAGTTATGCACTGTCAGAATTCCTTATTTCATTTGCTTTGACAAATATTGTTGTGATTATGTAAAAATTAATATTACTATTAAATTAAATTATCATTAATGATATGTTTAAAAAGATGCATTGGTCTTCTTTTTATAAGAAATATGTGTAGACTTATGTTTTGTATTGCCACTAATTTATTAAAGCACAAAGTGAATATGGTCTATCACTTTGTTCCACATTTCTAAATAAGGTTCAGCAAATACTGGAGGGACATGGCTGTTTGTGTCACTGGTTCTTCTTGCTGCGAAAGTCACTTTTGTTGTTAAAGTTTTCAGTTCACCAGATGGACACTAGTACATAATTGTCATAATGTAGACCTTTATTTCTTCATGCAAATGAGCACAGTTTCTTGTTTTAGTTGATTGATCTGAAGTATTTTGTAAGTCTCTGATAACCTGTGGTCTGACCATTTCACTTCCTTCTGTTGTGTCATCTATTTATTTGCTATTTGCACTAGTGCTTCACTTCTTGTTGTGACAGTAGTTTGACATGTCACTGCTTGTGCTTCACTTCTTGTTATGACAGTAGTTTGACGTGTCACTTCTAGTGCTTCACTTGTTGCTGGAGGTCCCCGTAACAAAAGGTATTTTTCAAGGCTCCATTCCAACAAGGTCTTGCATCAATGAGATGATGTTTTTCAGACTATATCTGCCATTCACCATTTGTACATGCCCAAAGAAGCTCACCTGCCAAATGTTTATAAGTAGTAGGTATGTTTTGTGAGACTTCTCAGGTATGTTAGTATGTTTATAAGTTGATGATCATTTCATGTTTGTCATATTACTTTGTTTACATTTGTGATACAACAGTCAGAAATAAAAGATTATTATTATTCTTGCTTACATACGTTATTTATTCTCTTTGCTTTCCTCCCATCTGATACAACAGTCAGAAATAAAAGATTATTATTATTCTTGCTTACATACGTTATTTATTCTCTTTGCTTTCCTCCCACCTGATAAACCATTTATTTTGACAAGATCTGACCTATCACATTTGCTATGCTTCTTTTCTCTTCCATAAAAGCATAGGGCAGTAACAGTCACTCCACACATCTCCATTTTGTGTTGTCTTCTCTTAAACTCTGCACGTGGAACTGTATCTTAACTATGTCATGTTTTTCTATCCTTCCCATCTTCTTCCCTTGTTTGCATCTTCAACTATCATAAATTTTTAGAGAATAGAAAGAAATTTGGGAGGGAAAAGTACCTAGTCATTCCTCGTCTACCATGGGGTGTAGAGGTTTGCCAGAATGTTCTATCCACTGTCATCTCTATAGTCTGGTTACAGTCTAGTCCACCATCTCTTATAGACTGCATTATGTTGTCCCAGTGGACTTTTGGGTTATCCTAGGGATCTGGATCCTTGACTGCAAGTCTATGAAGCTTGAGTTATTAACCATCCGCGAGACGTAAACAGAACCAGCTAACATGCACATCTCTCTACAGCAACAGTGTGTGGGTCACAAGGATTTAAGAGATTATGGGGTATTTATACATGTGGGCTACATGTAAATCCATTTTCTGCGACCTGTTGAGATGATTGACGATTTATTGTGGCTTCTTTTTATCCCCACTACAGCTGGAGCATAGTGCCACTGACACAGTTGGCATCTTAAAGGATATTTTGTGTAATTAGGGACAATACAGTTTGGGCAATATTAAAGAGCATTCTGTACCAGATAAGAGGGAGCGAAGAGTAATCGGGACTAGGTAAAGCAAACTGGTCAAGGTCAGAGCGAAGAGTAATCAGGGGCAGGTGAATAACACTGGTCAAGGTGGTAGTGAAGAGTAATCAGGGGCAGGTGAATAACACTGGTCAAGGTGGTAGCAAAGAATAATCACGGTCATGTGAATAACACTGGTTAAGGTGGTAGCAAAGAATAATCAGGGGCAGGTGAAGTATACCGAGCCGGAACAGGTCCCAAATAATCTTGGAGGTTAGAGGGGTAACGAAAGAAAGTTAGCAACAGACAAAACGTCAGCGCTCTGCGGGAGCTGAGGAGACAGTATCCTAGCAACTCTTGAACACACGTGTACACAGAGTGATCGGCTTCGGTGAGCAACAAAAGGGAAGGCATTGGAATCTACATCCCACAATGTAGACATGCTGGCAGGAGAGACCTGTACCAATTTCAGAGCTGAAGCAACAGCTGTTCATGCAGCAATGAGGATTCTTGTCAGCCGAGACATAACTGAAAGAGAGGCAGTCATTTTGACAGACTCCGGGAGTGTTCCCCAGGTGGAATGGACTCTCACACGAAATAAAATACATCGGATTACTGTCCCAAAGAACAGATTTAGTTCCATAGGGGACCAGAATCCACTGTGGGATCCTTGTAGGCGGAAGGGCAGATGAGATCACAGGAGCCGGAGTTGGTGAACCTGGGATGTGAAAAAGGCGATCTATTTGGGAACAGAATGAAGAGACCAACACAAAGAATACAGACCTGAGGGTCTTTAAAAAAACTTTCTGTAAGAAGATATTCAAAGAAAATGCTTCCTGTTTATGATGTGAAGTGGTACATCAGTGGATCGATACATTTTCTCAAGGACGCTCACAAATTGCTGTTGAAGCCTGACCTGGTCGTCCTGTACCACTACAGACTGAAAGATCTTCAGTTCAACAAATTTAAATTCGGGTACACAGACATGAGCCTTGTTGAGAGTATCTTGGCTCCACGAGAGGAACAGAGCGACACCATGGATCCCACAACCAATTCAGGGACAAACCATGGCCATATATACTCAAGAAGGCCATGGCAAAACAATGGCCAACTCTAGATATACTCAAGAAGGCCGTGGCTAAACTACGAATATAGTGACGACAGAGGCAGGTAGCCAAATTAATGAGGAAAACGTGATTATTTTAGAACAAAGGACGACGAAGAAGAACAGAAAATCACGTTTTTTAATGACATACCCATTGACTCCTGAAGCCGCTGTGAGATTTATTGTAGGGTATCTTATATGTCGGGGATTCCGTGGCGAAGTGGTTAAGCCATTGGCCTCGTGATCAGGTGGTGTGGGTTTGACCGAGCCTCTAATTCTCTTGTCAGAACTGGTTATACCTCTGACGGCAGGAGCCGAGTCTCTAATTCTCTTGTCAGAACTGGCCCTATCTCTGACAGTAGAAGCAGTCTCTGATCTTCTTGTGTCAGAACTGGCCCTATCTCTGACAAAAGAAACCGAGTCTCTGATCCTCTTGACCGAGCAGGGTCCGGCTCTGAGGAACAAGCAGTATATACAACCAGTTAGTTAGTTGCCCATCGCAAGGGATGATGGCGACATCATCCGACAAACAAACCACGATGTTAATGCCAGGATTAACAAGATCAGATTTGTTTTCAACTTTCTTCGCCCAATATGGAACTCAACAGCATTCTCTACATAGAATAAGATTAGACTAGACAGTTTAACATGAATGTAAAGTCTGTCCTGCTATATGGCTCTCAGACATGGTATCTGACTAATGGTATCACATATAGGCCGCGACCTTCATTAATATATGTCGTCATCGCATACTCAGAATGCAGACATTCATTAATATGTGTCTTCATCGCATACTCAGAACGCAGACATTCATTAATATGTGTCTTCATCACATACTCAGAACAAAGACATTCATTAATATGTCTTCATCACATACTCAGAACACAGACATTCATTAATATGTGTCTTCATCACATACTCAGAACAAAGACATTCATTAATATGTGTCTTCATCACATACTCAGAATGCAGACATTCATTAATATGTGTCTTCATCACATACTCAGAACAAAGACATTCATTAATGTGTGTCTTCATCGCATACTGCGTGTTAGATGGTCACAGGTAGTGGCAAATACAAATCTGTGGTAAAGAACATTCAACAACCAACACAGCAGGAAATTGGGGACAGAAATTTATAATGGACAGGATACACCCTCAGTAACAAGCAGACAGTATAACCAGACATGCAGTGGATTAGAACCCACTAGGAAAGAGATGAGTGGGAAGGTAAAGAAACACTCGGTGGCAAGTAGTTGAAGGCAAAGTTCAATCAGGGTGTTGTGAGTGGGACTCAAGATGTCACAGAATAGGAACATATGGGAAGCATCTGTTGGGGCCCTATGTTCCAAGGGTTACCAGATGGAAAATTGATGATGATGATTAGGACAACATTAGCTCGCACTCCAAGATTTAAGCAACACAAGAGTATCTTTCTCCAGTGTATTGTCCATTTATTAACTTTCCCATTGCACCACTCTCTTCATTCCCCGCTGAAGATTAAAATGGCTACTGTTCCAATTTAGTTAGTCTCAACTATGGTTACCTGTCTACTGGTCCTTCCTGCCTGTACCATCCATAACATCCCTCTCTTTATTTTCACTTCCACAATGTTTATAGTATTCCTGTCAGTTTGGTGCATATTGTCCCTGGTCACTCAAATATGAACTTTGGCCAGTGTATGAATGGCTTGTACAAATAGCTATCCAAGACATCCTTTCAATCAAACAACTTCAACGTTCAGGTACTCTCACATTGAGGAGTGCTGGGTCAAGCGGTTTGGATGTCAGTTTCTGACATACATTCACAACCTTGGTAAGGTTATGAGGACCTACATTCACAACCTTGGTAAGGTTATGAGGACCTACATTCACAACCTTGGTAAGGCTATGAGGACCTACATTCACAACCTTGGTAAGGTTATGAGGACCTACATTCACAACCTTGGTAAGGCTATGAGGACATACATTCACAACCTCGGTAAAGTTATGAGGACCTACATTCACAACCTTGGTATGGTTATGAGGACCTACATTCACAACCTTGGTACGGCTATGAGGACCTACATTCAAAATGTATGAAGTTGTTCTTTTAAAAAAATCTGGCAAAGATGGCGTCATAACTGGCTGCGAGTCTACATTTCTCTACTGTTTTGGATCATTATGGATGCCGCTAGACCACGGATTTGCCTGGAATTCACACTAGTCGACGACTTACACTTGTGTTCACGGAAACGTGGTGTTGTTTTCTGTCTGGACTTGTTATTTCGTTCTTTTTTTGTGATTTCTTCCATCCGTTTATCCTGGTCTGGACGCCGGCTGAATGACACTACGCTTATACCTGTGTCGTATTTCACGGGTTAGTTCTACCGGTTCACCTTCACGAATTTGGCGTGTGGGAATTTTAGATGCTACTATGATGAGCTGAATACAGCTGGGAAGAGATGCCAAACTCACTCACACGCTGAGTGTTGTCCATACGACCTCTTGTGGTTATCGAAAAGGCACGACAAACCATTTTAAATGCCATCCTACCTTTCTACCCTGTGGGTCACATGTTTACGGAAAGGCTTCGGTGGTAACCCTGAGGCAAAATCTGCATCCTATGCTATCTCCAGTCGTCTCGATGAATGTCTTGCCACTGGCAAAAGGTAGCTTAGGCTCTGTGAGTGAGGTTGACAAAAGGCGCAGTTTCTTCCTCACTTTAATCCAAATCACAGCGCAAGTCACCCATTTCAACGGACACAGCAAGAGATACGACTGTTCACACGGCTGAACAAAGAGAGTGGTCTTCATCACTTGTGATGGACAACTATCTGTTCTTTTCTATCAGACGTAAAACAAAAATACAGCCTGTACAATGCATGGTTGACTGCTCAGGCAAACAACATGTTTTCTTTAGCCCTATAAATCTTCCTTGTGGGTGTCAGCAATGAGAATAAATGCTGTAATAATATATTTGTGTTTTTTTTCTCTATTACATAATGTTGTGCACATTATATTGGTGTCAGTTCCCATACTAGACATGGCTAGAATCAGTTCCCATACTAGACATGGCTAGAATCAGTTCCCATACTAGACATGGCTAGAATCAGTTCCCATACTAGACATGGCTAGAATCAGTTCCCATACTAGACATGGCTAGAATCAGTTACCATACTAGACATGGCTAGAATCAGTTCCCATACTAGACATGACTAGAAGAGAAATAGCCTACAGAATAATGAATAAGGCAAGTCTCGACTGCATGAGCTTGTATTTACTATTGTTGGTCTTCAAACAGTGATTACATTTTAGATCTGAATATATGATATCACCAAAATAGTCATAGCTGCCGCAGACCCAGCACAGCTCCATCCTTTCCAACAGCAACGGTTCAATTACATCAAATGACTATTCCATGTGTCAGACTTGAGCAGGTAATCTTGGCTTGGCTTGGCTTCGTTCGTTCTCAATCTCCCGCTACCAAGCCCTAAAGGGCTTAAGTAGCAGAATGTAGTCCAGAGAACGGAATGCGTTTTGTTGTAGTTTACAGCTTGACTGCGATATTTGCACCTTTCGGTCCAACACATCTGACTTCAGCAAGCATTTTTGTGAGTACCGGGTTAGCATTCCCTCTTCGATCCCTTCTCCTTAGCCAATCTGCCCTGCTGCAGCCTGTTGTCCAGGATCACCGCGTGGAGGTGTAGAAGGGTCTTAGCAGCTCTGTTTCGCTGGCCCTGACGCTAGCAGTCAGCTATGGGTCGCTGACCACTGCAGCTCATGCGCTGTTCAGCATCCGAGCAGGTAATCTAATACAGCAGAGACATTTTTTAAGTGACTGTCTGTCTGTTGGCTCAAACACATAAATCCTGTATTGTGGATGTGTATATTAGAGCCAGTTAAACAAAGTGTTTGTTAAAGCAAATTTGGACTGTTAAAAATGATAAATGGACAACACAGTAACAAATGTGCTGAACTTGACTAATGTTGCTGAACCACTGACGCTGATCACTAGGTAACAATGGGCCTACATCCGCCATCTTTATTAAGTCATTTACACTAAATTCTCAAATATGATGAAAAGTTCAAAATGTACAATTTAGTTAAAGGTCTTTTAGTCAACTCAGAAACAATTCATTTAACAGATATCCCATTTATATCACATTGTTGCACCAAATAGCTAGCATAAAATTTTAGATTCAGGTAAGAAATCTCAGTCTAACATACAATACACAGCATATAATGACATGTAATCAAGTCCAACTGTTATAAAAAGCCAGCTTTAATTTCATTTGTGAGGGTCACTACTTTTGTCAGAGACAAGGACATATCTAAAAACTAACAACTGACTGGGAAGAAGTACAACCTAAGAGCAGTTGTAGGGGGTGTTGACCTCATCTACGTCACTGCTTTTGTCAGAGACAAGGACATATCTAAAAACTAACAACTGACTGGGAAGAAGTACAACCTAAGAGCAGTTGTAGGGGGTGTTGACCTCATCTACGTCACTGCTTTTTGTCAGAGACAAGGACATATCTAAAAACCAATTGCCTGGGAAGAAGTACAACCTAAGAGCAGTTGTAGGGGGTGTCGACCTCATCTACGTCACTGCTTTTGTCAGAGACAAGGACATATATAAAAAACTAACAACTGCCTGGGAAGAAGTACAACCTAAGAGCAGCTGTAGTGGGTGTTGACCTCATCTACGTCATTGCTCATGACTAAGAAACATCATTCAACTTTTTAACTTCATCCGGGAATGTCAGTCTGTAACTGTTGCTCACCAGATTTGATTTTCAACAATCTCTGGCTCATGAGGCTTCTCTCTCATTCTTTATCGCTCCAGCCAAAGCCCAGAGCTCCAGTACAGTTGCCTTCCTTTAGGAAACCTGCACCAAAGCACTTTGCCTGCTCTAGCAGTGCTGGTATCTGTGGAAGTTTATTTTAGACAACATTTTGCTAGCTTCTTGCAGAACTTTCTTTAGTAGCATTTTTCAAAGTGCATGACGATACAGTAGTTCTATTCTTTTTTTTCCAGTATGGGATTCTGAGATCCACAAGGTTTTGGTTTCCTAACTGTTCTGACTTAGCTAACACAGCAATATGGAGCCGCATAGCGCAGTGGTTTCACATCTGAGAGGTCCTGGGTTCATTCCCCAGTTAAAGCGGAATGTTTTTTCAGACCGCAATGGCTCCCGGGTCGACCCAGCCTTAAATGGGTACCGGTTCAGTCCGAGAAGTAAAGGCGGCCGGCGTGATGCTGACCACATCATCCACTAAGTGCCATGGGTTACAAAATAATATGGGCCTAACGCCATATTTCCTATGATGGGATCTTTACTTTACTTTTTCTAACACAGCAATGCAGTATGTCCTATGTGATAGCAGGGTCATCAATAAGGTCTAATTAAACAAAAATGACTTGTACGGTCAACTAGCAAGCTATTGAAGTAGACTATAAGGTCAACTAGCAAGCCATTGAAGTAGATTATAAGGTCAACTAGCAAGCTATTGAAGTAGACTATAAGGTCAACTAGCAAGCCATTGAAGTAGACTATAAGGTCAACTAGCAAGCTATTGAAGTAGACTATAAAGTCAAATAGCAAGCCATTGAAGTAGACTATAAGGTCAACTAGCAAGCTATTGAAGTAGACTATAAGGTCAACTAACAAGCTATTGAAGTAGACTATAAGGTCAACTAGCAAGCTATTGAAGTAGACTATAAGGTCAACTAGCAAGCTATTGAAGTAGACTATAAGGTCAACTAGCAAGCTATTGAAGTAGACTATAAGGTCAAGTAGCAAGCCATTGAAGCAATGGTAGACTATCTGGAGACTTAAGGAAAGAAAGTGTAGATGGGAAGGCACAACCTAATTAAAGCTAACAATATAGATAAATGAGCATTTACTTTGACACACTTGTTTAATGTGTTATCAAAGTCAAAAAGGAGAGACATGCATTGAATATGACATGCCCGTCCTGTGGGTTATCAAGACCATTAGGAAAGCACAGAATAGTAACCTTGTAGTCTTCTGAGACTGTCATAAGAGGTGACTAAGGAGGGTTGGGCATTGGGATGGCTTCCATATTGTAAAAACTAAAAGCCACAAGAAAATGAAACCTTTACACCCTATGGCTACTATTTGTTATCTTGTGTCGTCTTACCTTCCATGACCATTTTTTCTTATATGTTGATTTGTTAGTTCAGTATTGTTGTCACTGATGAAGGCCTATTGGTTGTAACGTAGGTTTTGTTTATGTTCTCGTCTCGGTGCGGTATCTGACCATACTCATTTAAAAATTTTGATTAAACTCAACCTTAATCAACTTTTACAAGTTTTTTTCATGTTTTTTTCCCATGGTAGGGGTAGTACCTCTAGTGGCGGACATGTCGTACCCTATCTTGGGTAGTTTGTTCATTATCTTTCTTCTTCTTCATTGTACGCAGTCAGACATCAACCTTCGGGTAGTTTGTTCCTTATTGGTCCTCACCTGGCACTCAACTCTCACCTGTGGCTCCACGTAGCTGCCAGCATGCGGCCACAACCCAGGCAACAGTCTCGACATGACCGGCTAAACCAAGTGAGGGTAGGCAATGGGTCTAATAAACCCACAGGGATTTAGGGCTTGTCTACCAAAGCATGTGAAGACTGGATTCTGCAGACTGCGGAAGAACCACTGGCCGGTCAACGGGCAACAAGGCGACTATCAGCATCTCGCTGTGGAGCGTTTGGAGCAAGGCTAGACACAGAAGATCCCCTTGGTCATCTACTGCCCCCGGATTCCTACTCCAGTCATCTTGATCATATCTTGCCACTGGATCAAAGGTAATCAGGACGAGAGAGTGAGGCTGGCCGTTGCACAACTCGCCCTCACTTAAATCCAATTCACACGCAAGTCATACTGTCCTCTCATCACATCAGAAAAGGAGTAACTAAGTAAAGTGAACCATTGAATTGAAAACCACATTAGGAGAGGTTGGCGGGGAGGCCAAAGAAGAGTTGATGAGGAAACCAGGACATCTGTAGTGTCATGAGGTAAAGACGTCCCAAAATATGAATTTGTGAATCCTGTGTTCCAAGATGAGTCACAAGGAACAGGTCAGTGATTGTGTAACCACAGGAAACAAGGCCAAGCAACTCATGAGAAGACTGTGAAAGTATATACACAAAGACCACACACAATCCTATGAAAGAATTGATTCCAGTATGATGGAACTTTTCCCTGAGTCTAAGATCAATTCCTGTCTGATCCATAAGCTCCCGGTACAACATGAACAATGATAAATTTAGAATATCATGTCAATCTCATTACAATTATAAATAATAAACAAAAATATGGCACAATTTTCTTACATTTAGCAAGCTTTGGGGTTAGTTTTGATTTGTACATTTGAATTGTATACATTTCTTGAACCCTATTTTAATTGTATGGTATTTAGATGAGCTGTCTTTAAATATATTGCTCTCGTTTGACCTGTCATTGACAAATACTTGTTTGATACTGTCTCTCTGAGTAAAACTGTCACAAACATATTTGTATTGATCATAAACGATTAATATATATGTAAGAGAATATAATCCAAAACTAGATTGATTTAAGCATCTCTAAAACTTTTAAATACGACATTAGTAATATACCACTTCATCTGAACAAGCCAGTGCAAGGCTATACAATGCAGTATAGATTGAAAGACAAATGCTATAAAAGAATATGTAACAACAACTTTGAACAAAAATTACATTGCTATTTTTCAATGTAAGTTTTCAGGAAAATCACAGCAAATATGTTTTCTGACTAATACTTAAATAAAAACAGAAATACACATGGCACACCAAGAAATTATTCATTTCTAGCAGTAACTATAACAAAATGGGATAAATACTGGCATTTTAAAAACAACTTTTATTAAAGTGTTAATGTGAAGTACAGAAACTGTCCAGGTACAGGCTAGAATTTTTCTGACTATATTAGAGGCTATTAGCTGGCTGAGAGGTTAACAGGAGGGCTATGTGGGGTGTATGGCTAAGATGAGATTAACAGGAGGGCTATGTGTGGTGTGAGACTGAGATAAGGTTAACAGGAGGGTTATGTGTGGTGTGTGGCTAAGATGAGGTTAACAGGAGGGTTATGTGTGGTGTGTGGCTAAGATCAGGTTAACAGGAGGGTTATGTGTGGTGTGTGACTGAGATGAGATTAACAGGAGGGTTATGTGTGACTGAGATAAGATTAACAGGAGGGCTATGTGTGGCGTGTGACTAAGATGAGGTTAACAGGAGGGTTATGTGTGGTGTGTGGCTAAGATGAGGTTAACAGGAGGGTTATGTGTGGTGTGAGACTGAGATAAGGTTAACAGGAGGGTTATGTGTGACTGAGATGAGATTAACAGGAGGGCTATATATGGTGTGTGACTGAGATAAGATTAACAGGAGGGCTATGTGTGGCGTGTGACTAAGATGAGGTTAACAGGAGGGTTATGTGTGGTGTGTGGCTAAGATGAGGTTAACAGGAGGGTTATGTGTGGTGTGAGACTGAGATAAGGTTAACAGGAGGGTTATGTGTGACTGAGATGAGATTAACAGGAGGGCTATATATGGTGTGTGACAGATAAGATTAACAGGAGGGCTATGTGTGGCGTGTGACTGAGATGAGATTAACAGGAGGGCTGTGTGGTGTGTGACTGAGATGAGATTAACAGGAGGGCTGTGTGGTGTGTGGCTAAGATGAGATTAACAGGAGGGCTGTGTGGCTAAGACGAGATTAACAGGAGGGTTGTGTGGTGTGTGACTGAGATGAGATTAATAGGAAGGTTATGTGTGGTCTGTGACTGAGTGACTGAAATGAGGTTAACAGAAGGGTTATGTGTGGCGTGTGACTGAGATGAGATTAACAGGAGGGCTGTGTGGATGAGATGAGATTAACAGGAGGGTTATGTGTGGTGTGTGACTGAAATGAGGCCACGACTACTACCACAATAAACTGATGGCAAACAATGGAGCCTAAACCAACTAGGATATAAGACTCACTAACTGCACATTCTGATACTTTACGCATGATAAGCCAGTGCCTAGAAGATAGTTTTTAGCTTTCAGACACTACTGCCATGTATTTTTTAATATATTTTATTTCCGACTTCGGCATGCGTTTTATGAAAGGGTCTGCTTCCTCCTGCATTTTCTAAGGGTTTGCTTCCCCGGGGTAATGGCTGGTGCTGAGGTGGGAAGCAAACCCAGCACCTTCAGATTGTGAGTCGTGTCACTTAACCACTAGGCCACGCAATCCCCTACTGCCATTTATGAAATGTCAGTCAAAATAAAAACAATTTATTACAATCATACAAAAATGTTAGCAACACAGAAAGAAAGTGCAGCCTTCACATTCTCACTTGGTGTATCAGCAAATGAGAGCTATGAAAAATAGGAAGGGCAGGCATTTAATCCTTTCCAGCTCGTAAATGCTGAAATCAGCAGCCAAAAAACTAAAATTGATAACAGCTATTACTAAAACTGACCTCTGAAACATGTGTTTGTGTTTCATGATTTTGTTTGTGGTATTTCATTTTTGTAATGCCGTAATTAACATTTAACTGTAAGGTTATTTCCAGTAGATGGACATTTGCACGTGATATGATCTTTAAAAGTCTACATATTTATCGCAATGAAAGTTTGGCTTCATGACACGAGAAATGATTATTATTTGATCAGTCCAATGATCACGCATCTGGATTACTCATGGATATTTAAAACAGGCCCGATTCAGACTTTGACTGGGAGACATAATACGAAAGGTATGTGTGAAAAAATGGAAGGATTTATTGGAAAAATACACAACGTGGTGAGTAAATATGTTTTTTTCCTCTCCAATGTCCACCTCCCCATTAATGCCCTTTAACACTTCATACTAATATATAATCTTTATTGTGAATGCTTCACGTTCTAGATAGTTTAATTATGTGTCTTATGATGTTTAGATCGCAATTTTTGCTTTTGTTCAATATTAATTTATTTTATTTTGAATAAAACTTTGATTTACATAATTCTGGCACTTATCCTGGACTGAGACAAATCAACAAAATTTTCAAGGACTGAAAAGACTTTTACAAAATGAAAAATACATAGGAAATTAAAATCTGTGATCACTGGAAAATTATTGGTTGCAGCGCTGAGGCAGGGTCACAAAGAACAGTTGTAATAGTCATACAGGGACAACAAATACCATATTAGTTACAAGATAATTCACCTTACAGATTTCCTATGCTATAAGGGACCTCAGAAACCGTAGAAGCAATGAATTAAACAGTCTTTCAGAAACACTCACAGGTATACACACTTACCAAAGAGAAGATATAATGGACTGCTGCCCACAGCAAGATACATTAGAATGAGGTGGCAGATAGACTTAACCAAAGATAGAGGAAGGTGCTCCCAAACAGAGGAGAGGGAAACATAATCCAATAAAAACAATGACCAAAAAATAAACTTGAGACAAAATGCACAGAGAACATCCAGACTTTGAAATAGAACAAGCACAGAACTCCTAGTCAAGGAGAGATCAAGTGTCAATAATGACTGAACCTGCCACTGCATAACTTTGCCATCTGTAAACATTGTCTCCTAATAACAAATACTGTTTTATAGCTAGTTAAAAAAATATATTGTTGTGGAAGATGAAAGATCTACCACTTCAGCTAATACATGCAATGATATCTATGATAAATCTACTTCAATAACATACATGTCATGTGCACAATTATTAAACATTATACCACAACCTTTCAATAACAGCAATTATGGTATTCAATAATAAATGAAATATCTGGTCCACTTGTGTGCGTGTCTGGAAACAGAATAGTACATCAACAAAACAATTTGAATTTCTTGACATGTATTTGACATAAACCACTCATAATATATTAGACAAAATCCTGAAAATGACAGGCGACTAAAGGAAACTATGGAAGAAGATTAATTAAAGAAATGTGTACATTCTCAGCTTATGTGGCTTCAAGAAGGTTTCAATCCTAATAGTGACAGGACAAATTAGGAGGCTCTACAGTCAACAATCTACAGGAACAATCAGCATCCAGTCTCTCTGCCCTCTGTCAAAGAAGACTGCCCAGAGAGCAGTGGTATATTTTCTGCTGATCAGTAACCAGAAAAATTACTTCTAAAAAGAAAGACCTAAGAGAAAACGTGGTCTGACAGCACTGAAGGATTGACAGAATACATGTTCTAGACAGTTCTAGAAAAGCTATCATAAGAGCCAAGAAAGCTTCCCTGTAATCAGCACTGGAAGGGAAATAATACAAGAAATAAAACATTTTGTTCATGGAGCATTTTATTTATGTAAGAGATGATTGAGAATGCCTATTGAATGTCATGGTTGTTAATGTCATTAATACAATCACGGTTATGAACACACAATGAAATACTTTTATGGAATAAGAACTGTAAGGTCTGGAGGTTCAATGTACCTAGACAGGCCTTTACCTGTGGCTCTCTCCGAGTAAGTAAGCTGAGGCAATGAATGGAAGAAATAATTATTGATTCATCTTCCTGCTACAAATGAAGCATAGGACCACGACTAAAGCTGGCCCATTATGGGAAGCATGTATCTGAGCATTAACAATGGCAGTTTCAATAGCAATGGTTTTACATGATGAGGTTGCTAATCCCAATCACAACCCTCTTTAGTGGCCTTTTATGACATGTTTCGAAGGTTACATTGATTCTATTTTTTTCAACTTAGATACCCCACAGGTGAACAAATGACCATAGAATTATTAATAGCAGTTATGGCATTAGGGATTAAAAACATACATCATACTGTGAGAACAATGGTCAAGAACTGCCTACATCTACAACAATTGGTCGTATTAGTCATTACATCAATAACTGGGTGAGTTACACATTCAATATAAGGTACTTATGAGAGCAACACAAATAAGCTAAAAGCAAAACAATTTGATATTGGTACAGCAGTATAATTTACTGTAAAAAAAAGTAAGATGGCCGCGCATTAGTGGCTGCACTCTCGAATATCTCTGGTGTTTGTGTAGAGTTTTCCGATGTTTGGTGATTCCTGTTCAGATTATATTTCACAACTCCTTCACCAGGTGGTATCAGGGACTTTATTCTGTGGAATTGATGTGCTTTCACGGTCGAAGACGGATGTGTCGGACCGAGAGGTACAAATATCGCAGTCAAGCTGTAAACTAGCGACACAACGCATTCTGTCTCCGGACTACATCCTTCTACTTGCAAAGCCCTGTTCAGGGTTTGGTAGCGGGAGATTGAGAATGAACACAGAAGAAGAAGATGTGCTTTTGATCGATTATCCTGTTTGTTGTGCTGCATTTAGCTGAATTTCATGCCTGGCTCAAGCCGTGGGAAACCAGTCCATGAAGGAGTTCAATGTTCCGCTTTGCTGCACATCAGAATTCAGTTCAGATTTTCATTACTCAAGGACATTTCTGCTTGGACTGAAGCCGACTTCCTCCTGCCCACCCTTCCCTCCACCAGAGGTTACACGATACGTCTTCCAACCTCGTATTCTCATCACAGCAAGGTTCACACTGACCAACAGGTGGACACAATCAGAAGCCTCGGCGGCGGGACATGTAAAAACAGAGAGTTTGACACGGACAGACACAGAAAGTTTGACACATACATTGGTCTAACACACTCCTTGTGGCCCTCATCCCAAGGCTGCGGAGTACACGGCTCCACCTGGGAGTCTGTAGGGATTTTGGCCGACACGCTACGCATAAACACAGCCTCAGCAGTTGGACATGGTAGTGGTCGATCGACGTAACGGGCCTTTAATGCCTACGCGAATATTATTATTAGTATAATTTACTTGTAATAAATATTCTAAGAAAAATCAATAACGATTTTGATGAATGACTTGAAAAAGGCAAACAAAAGTAGAACAACTAAGTATGCAATGTGGTTTGTTTGTACAAGTGACATAATCTCTATATCAGAATAGTTACTGAAGTTTATTAAATAAGAGATATGGGACATTTGAAGAAAAATCAAATACTCTGTGGCTAGATTCCCCAAAATGGGAAGAATACAATTTGCATTAGTTTAGTACAGATGGAAGGGTTGAACAAGACAATTTGTTGTGTATCTCACCACTTGCTTTACTTAAGAACAATGACAAAACACTGGAACTCTTGTAGATTTGTAAAACAGGCAGAAAATAGAATGTCATCAAAATGTTAGCAAAAAAGATTGTCAAAGTATCATAAAGGAAAACAAAGATTGCATTGACAAATTGATAATAAAATAAATAAAACATGAGCCAAAGTGACATAAACACAAATGCATATAATGAAATGTCTCTGGAACAATTCTATCTAAAAAGACAAGAGAACATCTGTTACTTCTTTACAGTCCCATTTGACCAGGATCAACTACAGACAAAATATCAGTTGTCATACATTTACAATTCCAAGATGACGGATGTGTTTTTTTGGTGTCATTCGAAAATGGAGTAGAAATGTCTAGAATGATAAAACCTACAAAACCTACCTACCATAAACAACATCAGTGATAATGTAGAATCATCAAATAGCCCATCACTGGTTACAAGATCTGCTAATAGACCAGTTAGACATGTCGCAGTGGCTTAACAAGTAAAACAATTGTTAATGAAACAGAACTCAAAACTCGACAATGACCAATTAATCAGATGACCAACCAATCTAATCTGTTAGAGAACAGAAATACTCTAAAAATGGGATACTGGAATGTCAGGACCATGTACCAGACAAAAAAATCATCAAACATTAGTAATGAAATGGAAAATGATTAAGTAGACATTCTGGGCATAAGTGAGTGCAGATGGACAGGGGCAGATAAGTGATACTTCCTAAACAAACACAATGGTATTATCTACACCGGAAGTGGCTATTCTCATGACAAACATTGCTTATAAGTTGAGGATTAATTAATGCAAGAATAATAACAGCTCTTCTTCTTCTTCTTCTTCTTCGTACGCAGTCAGACAGTAATAATAACAGCTCAATATCAAGAATAGTGTTTTAAACTCACCAAATTACAGTGTAATGATAATGATATCCCTAAAGATCATTTTTATGAAGAAGTTCTGGAGATCATCAACAAGATCCCAAAACATGATATTTTAGTTGTGATGGGGGGGCTTCAATGCCACAGTAGAGAGCACTGATAATATGATACAGAAGTATCTTGGCACCCATGGTATGGCAGTTAAAATTCAGAATGGTGAAACATTATTAGTGCTATGAGAGATATCAAATCTTGTTATACCGGACACCATCTTCCCACATAAAAACATACACACAACAACAGGAAACTCGCAAGATGGTGCAACAAAAAAAATCAGATAGATCACTTCTGTATAAATATAAAATTTCGCCCTCCAGTCTGCGATGTCAGAACAAATCGAGTTGTAGAACCATCAGCAGTGACAATAACCTGTGTGTAGCAAAGCTAAATATAAAATTGAAGAAGTTCCAGACAACAAGAAGACAAATGCACAAAAACTGTCGTCAAGTGACACACAAGCAGCATATAATGTTCAAATATACAATCGTTTTGCAGCTCTTGCAAATATAATTGATGAACAGACTGTTCACACAATTGACAGAAAATGGGAATTTTTAAAAACTATAGTCAAGTATGCAGCACAGCAAGGTTAGAAAAACAGAATGAAGAAATAGCTCAGCAGTGTCACATGTGGACACAATCCAGCAACAGAGAACTGCTAAATGAAATTGCTTTGCTGCAAATATTCACTCACAGCTTATGAGAACATGCAAGAAGACATGTATTGTATTCAACAAAGCGGTAACATCTAAGGCTTGCAGTGAAAAAAAAATAGTTCATAAATGATCAAACCTCAGCAGCTGAAGATACAGTAAAAATGGACAATAGTAGACATTTATATCAGATCACAGAGAGGGCGCCCAAAGGAACGTTTTAAAGACGGTCTGAAGGACTCACTAAAAAGTTGCCAGATAGACATCGACACCTGGGAATGTCTTGCGCAAAACAGATCTGACTGGAGAAGCGCAGTCAAATCGGGTGTAGCTGCCGGTGAAGATGACCGTGTTGTGAAAGCCCAGAACAGACGAGAGACGCGGAAATCCCGAACAGCGGGAACACCATCCCCTTCTACAAACCTCGTGTGCCCGATATGTAGCAGATATTTTCGTGCCCGCATTGGCCTGTTCAGCCACATGCGCACCCACACCCAACAGGGAAATCTGTGACAAGGATGATGTCGGCGGTCCTCTTCGACAACGATGGACAGCTATTATTATATCAGATCACAAGACAAATATGTTACTTACATTTCCATCAGATACCAAACAAGGCAACTATCTTACTAAGGAAAAAGAACAGATGCAATCCTGGAGAGAACATTTTACACAGGTGTTAAATAGACCACAATCAACAACAACCCCTGGCTTTGATGACAAAATTACTACACTTACTAGGCCAGCATCATGTGATGAGTTTACACTAATTGAGATTCAACAAGCCCTCGGAAAGTTAAAGAACTACAAGACAACTGGCAACGATGGAATTACTAATGAAACATTACAAGTAGCAGATGATGTAACTCTCACACAGCTACTTTCAATCATCAATGAAGTATGAAATGTGAAGAATTTCTTCACTCACTCACTCACACTCTCACACAGCTACTTTCAATCATCAATGAAGTATGAAATGTGAAGAATTTCTTCACACTCACTCTCACACAGCTACTTTCAATCATCAATGAAGTATGAAATGTGAAGAATTTCTTCACACTCACTCTCACACAGCTACTTTCAATCATCAATGAAGTATGAAATGTGAAGAATTTCTTCACACTCACTCTCACTCTCACACAGCTACTTTCAATCATCAATGAAGTATGAAATGTGAAGAATTTCTTCACACTCACTCTCACTCTCACACAGCTACTTTCAATCATCAATGAAGTATGAAATGTGAAGAATTTCTTCACACTCACTCTCACTCTCACACAGCTACTTTCAATCATCAATGAAGTATGAAATGTGAAGAATTTCTTCACACTCACTCTCACTCTCACACAGCTACTTTCAATCATCAATGAAGTATGAAATGTGAAGAATTTCTTCACACTCACTCTCACACAGCTACTTTCAATCATCAATGAAGTATGAAATGTGAAGAATTTCTTCACTCACTTACTCACACTCCCTCTCTCTCACACACTCACTCTCTCTCACACACTCACTCACTCACTCTCTCTTTCTCTTGCATGCACGCACCCCCCCCCCCCCCCCCCCACCATATAAAGATAGCCTTACTGACACTGTCAAACTTCTAAATACCAAAGAAGGGTGACCTATCAAACTACAATAACTGGCGTGGCATAACACTTTTATCAGAAACCATGAAAAGTGCTATGTAGCATGATGCTAGAAAGAGAGTAACAGTAGATGAACAACTCAAAGAGGAACAGGCTGGCTATAGACCAAAACAATAGTGCATATACTAAATCTTCCCCCTTAGAATAATTTTAGAAGGATCTGTGAAAATGCAATATCCACTTATTCACTTCTTTGATTTCCAAAAGGCGTCTGACAATCTTCACTGTTTCTTACCTTGGAAAATTCTTAACAACTTTGGCTTTCCATCCAAATATATTAATGTCATAAAAGTACTCAAATAAAACCAAAAAAAGTTGATTGCTCATCCAAATATATTAATGTCATAAAAGTACTCAAATAAAACCAAAAAAAGTTGATTGCTCATCACAAGCGATGATGGCGACATCCCCAGACGGTTTTGTCTTGATGATGTAACTTGCGCTATGTTTGGATTATAGTGAGGAAGAAACTGCGCTGGTCATCAACCTCCCTCTCTGGTCCCGAACTACCTTGGACCAGTGGCAAGACATAAGTCAAGATGACTGGAGGTAACTCAGGATGCAGACACTCTGATCCCACCTGCTTTAAGACCAAGGGTCGCTTGAAACTTGTGAAAATCGATCACCCAACATCGCTTTGAAAGACAAGTGCCTTACCTCTAGACCACAGCGACCCTGTAAAAGCACTATACACTGATGCACAATGCTGTGTGCTGACCTCTGCTGATAAATCTGCACGGCTCCATATAGAAACAGGAATAAAACAGGACTGTATTATGTCACAACTTCTATTTAGTAAAGCCATAGACTGGGTAATGCGTAATTATGTCTAGAACAAACATTTTGGCAAAAGATGGATAGATGCTAAGACTTTAGAAGATCTTGCTTTTGCAGGTGACTTGGCTCTTCTGAGTACGTGCTGAGGGAACATAGGACAAGATAGACAGACTCTGCCAACTATCCAAACAGATATGTCGGCAGATAAATGCTATGAAAACAAAAATCATGAATCTCACAAACAAAGTCACTGAAATCAAACTGAATAGAAATATATTATAGAATGTAGAACATTTCACCCACTTTGACAACAAAATAAAACAGGACAAATACAGAGCAATTGAAATCTTCTCTTGAATCACTTTGGCCCCAGTAACATTTAACCAATTAAGAAGAATCTAGAAATCTTAAACACTGAGCAAATACATCAAACAATATCAGCATTAACATGTGGATGTGAAAGCTGAAAACACTTAAAAGTAGGCTTGAAAATAGACTGAATGCATTTGACAATAAATTTGTTAGAAAAATATTGAATGTTGCCTGGAAAGATTTTAGGACAAACAAACAACAACAAAAAACAAACAAGATTTGAGACCAAACAGCAATATATTTCTATTATCAGAAGAAAAAAATGTTGGGTGTACATCAAACATATCCTTAGAATGAACAGCTGCAGACTTCTAGTCCAAGCACCAGAAAGAGGGGGTAGTCAAGAGAGATACTACACAGGGCAATCATTAGACAGGCCGTCGTGTTGGGCCTCAACGACATTCAGGATCTACAATGAGTGGCTTCGGGCAGGTCTGCCTGAAGAGCATTGAGTTCTACCTTGTGCACAGTGCTTGGAACTGAAAGTGAGTGGGTGGATGGAAGGATGGATAGCTAGATAGCTAGATAGAGATAGAGATAGAGATAGAGATAGAGATAGAGATAGAGATAGATAGATAGATAGATAGATAGATAGATAGATAGATAGATAGATAGATAGATAGATAGATAGATAGATAGATAGATAGTACAAACATTGACACCTAATATGCATGTTTGGCTCTACCGCTAAACTGTGATGTTTGCATATTTAAACTGACCTTAAGTATGGTGGAATATCTGGCACATGCACTGCTTTAATTTGATGAAGCATATTCGACCAGTATTTAAGTTTCCAGTGAATTATAGGAAATGTGTGGCCTAAGGGTTGGGAGCTTGGTTCACAATCTCAGCTTACCAGGTTCAAATTATGCCACATTCCGTTTAACAGACTGGGCATGTTGTGGTTTTTTTATGTTATGACCTCTTCTCCCATTCGACTCTGCAGCAAATTGGCATTTGATGAAGTTATGGCTATGAAGTTCATGCTCTATCGTCAGCACTTTCAGCAACGAAAAGGACTGAGCACATATGGGGCACCCAGGTGTAATGAAGTTGGTTCTATAATCCATTTTATTTTTTAAATTTAAGTTGTGACTTTTAAGTGATAACATTTATATGTCAGGAACTCAGTAGTGATTTAATTTTTAACCAGGCCAAAAATCATGCATTTGGATTACATGTGGATATTCAAAAGTCCGATTTAGACTTTGAATAGAACACAGAAGAAAGAAAATGAGGTAAGCTATCGATGAGAACTCAAAATACCACTGCAAAGGTGAATGTTAGCAAATAATATTTGAGTGGTAATGGCACATTAATTACATTTTTCTTATAAATATTTAAAGTTATGAATATTTCATGTCGTAGATAATTTAATTTGATGTCTTTAGGTCATTTTAGCTACTTCACCTTTCGCAAAAAGTCGGCTTGCACCAAACGGCGTATACAAAATTAAAACTGTTTAAAAGCCATTTGTAATCTAACATTCAATACTTTAACTGGCAAAATATCGTGTATATATGGATGACGTATTCAGCATTTAAAAAATGGCTGTCAGGAGTGTCTCCGTTAAAAAAAAAATGTTTTTTCCGAACACTGTTTTTTGTGTATGGAGCGTGAGTCTAAACATTCTTGACCAGTGCGCACTAAAGGTTAATAGTACCTGTAATTTATTGTATTTTGAACAAAAATATTTGTCATACAAAGTTGTTGAGGCCTTTGCCTTAGTCACAAATTGATTAAATTCAGCCGGACTGGAAAAGGTAAATGACTTCCATTTAATATTAATTGTCACAATATGAAGCTTAGCTTAGTCTATGTTTAATGCAAATAAATATGCCTACACTGTGCTTGACCTAAAACTTGTGGTGTTAATGTATAAAATGCAGAAAAAAATTCATCAAAAACTGATAGGATTGAGTTGGACCTAAGTAACTATGTATTACCCTCAGATGCATGGGCATGCATCTGACCAAGAATGAAGAAAGTAATTATTGTGTAAATATTACAATGGAAACACATCAGCACTGTTACATAGGGGTTGACAGTTTCTTCTTACATGCAGTAATATAAAATAACATTTTCTCTCGCTATATTTTTCTCTTGTGGTTATTGTGCCTTCAACTGGAAATGTAAACAAAATATTTCCAACAAATTGATTGCATTACATTTGTTATTATCAAATCACACCTCCAAAGTTCATGTGCATTTTAGGAAAAACACACAATTTTAAAATGTATACCAAATGATAATAAATATTAATAAAGCTGATAATTTTACTTACAATACTACAAAAATTGACTGTACATGATACGAAAATAGATTGAAGTTCCAATAGAGTAGTTCTAAATCATTATTCAACTTTTAAAATTTTACTGTACTGTTCCTGTGGAACTTCTTTCATAGACTCCTTGACATAAGAGCGCTTCAAGCCACCATCCCTGCAAACATTGACACAAAAAGCTGAATTATCTCATTATTTTGTAACAGCCTTATCAAAAATGTATCCAGAAAATTTATGATCAAGAAAAAATAGAGAAAAAACACTTTGTGAAAATTGTTTAAAATGTCTAAGAATAATTGAGCTAGGCATTTGTGTTGCAAACTCATTTTACTTGAATATTTTATAGTGACAAACTACTGTAGCCAGTATATAGTTTGACCTCAAAAACATACAGAAAAATCTACCAAAAAAATTTGTTACAAACAATATTTTAGTTAGTCATTCATCCTCATAATTAACTGCTATCATCATCATTCACCTTTTGGCTCCAGGGATAAGCACAGGACCACAACAACAAATGGCTTCCTTACTGAAAGCATGTATTTCTAGCACTTGTAGCGGCGGTTTCAATGGCATTGGTTTTACATGATGATGTTACTCGTCTCATGCACAACCTTCTTCAGTTGCTCTTTGGAATGCGACAGTGGCTCTACTTTTTTCAACTTCAGGTACCACTCGGGTGACAGTATTCACTGCTCAATACTAATATCCAATTTCCTACGAGACCAAAAATCCCTAACCATACAGTAACCTCAATATTTATACCTGCCACGCTACGGAAATCGTGTTTAACTCCGCAGAAACCGCAGATTTCAAATACCTGGTCATTGACAAACAAAAGCCCTCAATAAATTCGTCTGACCAAATAGTGAACGGGTGCTGGAAATAGATCATCTGAAGACAGGTCAGTTTTACCCTACAAATGACAGGGCGTTGCTACGGAAAACCAGCTCAAATCGAGAGGAGCCACAGACACTTTGGTTCACGTACCAGGCTGATAAGCCAAGGGCGCGAGGCTACCATGTGGGGGATTACGGCCGAACCCTTGTAAGCCGCAATCCCGCCCAAAATCTCAGCACCACTGCAATGGGAGGCTCCTACATGCTCGGGACCTGGGGCTTGCGCCCCAGCCCTATCAGGTAGAGCCACAGAAAGAGGTCCTTGCCGTCCGCCAATCAAAGCGGGCGGACAACTGCTTGATACTCACCTTATACGGCGATGGGGTGCGAAACCACCAACCAAAGACTTAGTACCTGGTCGGGGTGTCGAAAACAGTAGAGCAGCCACCTCACAGTGAACTGTCAAGACTCAACCACTGACCATGAGAGTTGTCCGCACACCAGGCGAACAACATCTCTGTGACATTACCAGGCTTGTCCTCTGGCTAAATGCACTCCGGCTACGATATCTACCTCTGTACGTTATCAGCCATATAACTATCATGCTGGACGCAGAAGAGATGCAGACCAGCGGACATTGCACACCTGCCCCACTGTGTCAACACCCCAGGTGGCGGGGAATGCTAGGCGTACCATCCCTGCATAGAAGCCAAGAGAATAAAAGGAAAAAGAGATACCCCACTCACATGCAAATGCTACGTTTCTGGCAGGACGTGACCATCCTGGGATACAGACACACTGGACTGCCTCTCTTCCGGGTAAACCAGTCCATCTCATATATCATCTCACATATCATCATTGCACCCTATAGACACGAGTAGTGAAGACTCGATAGTCTAGTAAGACAACTTCCATAAGAGAGACAACTCTGATCATAAACAACTGCTGCCTTGCAGATAGGCTGGGGACAGCCAAAGGCTAAGGAGGGCATCCCTACAGAAACGCCTGTTGAAATCGGATGCACGGGGCCGCAAGCCTAACAAAACAGTGCAACGTAAATCGCAGTATAATGGCAGTACAACCTTTCAGAAAAACGCATGGCGCTCATCCTGCGGAGTCCCGCCAGGCAGCGATAGTGCCGGGCCTCACGCCTCGAAGGGGCCCACCCTTGACTACTGGTGGTCACCCACCCATGTGTCGTGGAGTCAAGGCACATGGCTATGGGGCAACTTCTATTGGCCAAAACCTCAAGACCCTCAAAATACTACAGTGGAATGCAGAGGGAGTCATTAACAAAAACTTTCCCTAACACACCACCTGCATGAAGGTAAGATTGACGTGGCATGTATCCAGGAAACACACCTCAACAATAACCATAAATTCTCAATCAGAGGATACCAGACCTTCCGTCTAGATAGAGAAGGCCACAAAGGAGGGGTCCTGATACTGACCAGAAACTGCATACCGAGTAGCGCGGTATCTGTCAATCACACCGGACAAGCAGAAATTGTAGGAGTTGACATAATGGCCCAAGAGACGAAGCTCCGCATTTTCAATCTGTACGGACCACCAAATAGAGACCTATCGCTCTCGAGTATGGAGGTCAGAGACTCCAACTGCATAGTAGTTGGAGATTTCAACAGCCACTCGGAGAGATGGGGATACTCTGACACAGACAGCAGAGGTGACGAAGTGGAAGATTGGGAGATAGATGCAAATCTCTCCCTAATCAATAGGCCGGAGGATAGCCCTAGCTTCTATTCAAGAACATGGCATACCACCTCGACTCCAGATTTGGCCTTCTCCACACAGGACATACACCATAAAATAGACCGCCAGGTGCTAAACCAACTGGCAGGTAGCGACCACAGGCCGATCAGACTAACCATTGACATGGAAGTAGGCCCACAGAAAACAAAACCGCTCCCACGTTGGAATTACAAACGAGCCGACTGGGACAGATTTGCAATCCTGACAGATGGGCTGTGTGAAACCATCAACACACGACACTCAAAAATGAAGCCCATGGTAGAGAGCCTAAGCAAGGCAATAATGCAAGCCGCCACTGAAACCATCCCAAGAGGAGCTAGGAAAAACTATAAGCCCTACTGGAATGATGAGTTGCAGAAAGTGGAAGATGCAGTAACAAATGCTAGGAACATGGCAGAGCGAGAAAAATCCATGGAGGCAAACATCGCCCTCAAAGCCGCCGCGGCGAAGTACAAACACACTCTCAGGCAAACAGCAAGAGAAAGCTGGAAAAATAAAACGGAAAGTCTAAACCTGGACAAAGACGGGAACAAGCTATGGAAGCTAGTCAGAGCCATGAACGACGAAACCCCGTCAAATAAACAAATTACTATCAAGCAGGGCGAGAACTTGATCACAGGTAAGAAAGCTGCTAACGCCTTTGTCGATCACTATGCCAGAGCAAACCACATCGAGGTCCCTGCAGATAAGCATACAGACATTAGCGAAGAGCTAAAGGGACACGAAAACATAAATACGGCTCCTGAAGAGCACATGATGGCCAAACTAACAATGCGCGAAATGGAAGAGGCTATGAGAACACTAAAGAAAAGGAAATCTCCCGGAAAAGACGGGATAACAAACAAAATGCTGATGGGGCTGGGCCAAACAGCGAAGAGGAAATTACTATCAGTCCTGAACCAAAGCTGGAAAAGGGGTATTGTACCCCAGGCATGGAAAGACGCAATACTGGTACCAGTACCAAAAACAGGAAAGGATAAAACAGATCCAAATGGATACAGGCCCATCAGCCTACTGAGCTGTGTCGGCAAGCTGATGGAACGGATGATAAACACCAGACTGATGTGGCATCTGGAAGAAAAACGAATACTAATTCCACAGCAAGCCGGCTTCAGACAGCACAGATCCACTGAGGACCAGGTCATCCTCATAGCCCAGGAGATAGAAGATGCCTACCAGGCACAGAAACACACAGTAGCTGTTTGGGTGGATCTGGAAAAGGCATTTGACAAAGTCTGGAAGGATGGACTTAGAGTCAAGCTAAGAAGAAGTGATGTCTGTGGGAAGATGTACAAGTGGATCAACCACTACCTCAAACAAAGAACGGCCAGAGTCCAAGTACAAGGGCAGATGAGCAAAAAGGTGACACTCGAGCAGGGAGTACCCCAAGGGGGAGTATTGTCACCCACACTCTTCCTGGTATATATAAACGATATTACAGAGAATATACCAAGAAGAGTCCATAGCTCAATGTTTGCAGACGATCTGGCTATGTGGACCTCTGAAAAGAATCTCACCATAGCAAGAAATCGGATGCAGACGGCCCTAACATCGCTGGAAGAGTGGGCGAACTCATGGCTGGTCAAAATAAACGAGGAGAAAACCACATGCACAATATTCTCCCTTTCATTAAAACCCCAAAGTACCAAATTAAGTCTAAATGGCAAAATCCTGCAGCCAAACGACAACCCAACCTATCTGGGAGTCACATTTGATCGGCGCATGACATGGAAAAGTCAGATTGAGAGAAACCGAATGAAAGCCAGAGAAAGAATGGCAATCATGAGGAAACTTGCTGGCACAAGCTGGGGAGCAGACGAAGGCATACTAAAGAAACTGTATACTGGAAGAGTGAGACCAGTTCTCGAGTATGGCATTGCGGCATGGACAACAGCAGCGAAGGCGAACTTCGATAAAGTTAACAAACTTCAAAACCAAGCCATGAGAATTATAACAGGTGGCATGAAGTCATCGCCAATTGTAGAACTTGAAAAGATTACAAAACTGCAATCCATGACCGATAGAAGAGACAGCAGAGCCCAGCTGCAGTCAGAGAAACTCCGAAGACTGACTGACCATCCAATGCACCAGAGACTAAACAATTTGGGAAATGGGAAACTAAAGCGGAGAAACTTTGCAGAAACAGCCAAAGCAAAGATGCACGAAGATCCCATAAACGCACTAACAACACCAAAACCCATCACTACTGTACGAAAACCTACCTGGAGGCAGGATATATTTCCAGAGGTGGTAGAAAATATACCAGGTATTGCAAACAAAAACTGCCAGACTGAAAAAGAAAGGAGAGATACTACCCTAAGCTTCATAACGAAAAGCTACCCAAGCATGGACTGGATCCATGCATACACCGACGGTTCTGTAACAAACACTACACAGAACGGAGGGGCAGGAGCATTCCTGAACCTACCAAATGGCAGACAAATAACACTGTCACTCGCTACTGGTAAGTACACAAGCAATTTCAGAGCGGAGGCAGAGGCACTGAGGGCGGCAGTGGAAGAAATGGTGACACACAGTGAAAATGAGAGCCATATAGTCCTGCTGACAGATGCTCTCGCCGTAGTCACAGCGCTAAAAAGCCAGAAAAACACTGAGCTTAATGACTTAAGAGCAGCACTCTGCAAACTGTGCCAGCAGTCCGCACCAAAAAGGGTAGTGGTACAGTGGGTTCCGTCACACTGCAACATCCAAGGCAACGAGGAGGCAGACAGACTGGCAAAAGAAGGTGCAAGACTACCACAAACAGATACCAGTATGACGTACGAAGAGTCAAAACGGCTTATCAAAGCCAGATACATGACCAAATGGGAAACCGAACATACTGGTTACACCAAAAACGATGCCTATTACCAGTTGAACCGAAGAGAGCAGGTCGTTGTCTTCAGACTTCGCACTGGCCACAACAGACTGAGGTACCACCTATTCAACAAATTGAAGATAGGGTGTACCGACGAATGCCCGTGCGGTATTGGTAAAATGACCGCTGAACATCTGCTGCAGAACTGCCCAACATACGAGGATCAGAGAGATCAGATGTGGCCATTACCAGTGGAACTGCAAGACAAGCTCTATGGCAGTGGCGACAGCCTCAGGATGACCGCCGCTTTTTTCGAAAAAATAATGGTTACTGTCTGACTGCGTACGAAGAAGAAGAAGAAGATACCTGCCAAACTGTTCAGTCCATTTCATAGGTTATAAATATTTTGGCTGTTTTAACCTTTACGACTTGGGAGTCAGCGCAAAGCGCAGACAACATTTTTATTGAGGCGCGCCGGTGGTTTACTCACTTTATCCATGCATAGCGACGGCAAATTATAATCAAACTTAAAAACAAATGCCTACATAGTAAAAGTCTAAACAACACTGATCTTTTTATTGTAGAGACGTTCTGACTTCCGTAATGTATGGTTAGATACCAACAATGGCAATCGTGGAATTTGTTTTAGGCATTTGGAAATGATTTCTCCTGTTCTTCGCTTGGACTTGAAGATTTACCAATTGTCGAGAATGGGGAACAAGTTTCTGAAACGGATCTTTCTGAGGTAGATCTGTTTAGTTTGTTTTATTTAGATACAATAATTACGTTTAAAGTCAAAGGTATAGACATAACAATTATGGCAAACAACGATAATCCGTTGTCAGAGTTGTTGTTTTTTTTAACAACCAAGGGACGCTGAAAGCGGATGAGTCTAAGTGTGCTGTTTTTTTTAAGAACCAAGGGACGCTGAAAGCGGAAGAGTCTAAGTGTGCTGTTTTTTTTAACAACCTAAGGACGCTGAAAGCGGAAGAGTCTAAGTGTGCTGTTTTTTTTCAACACTACCACCTTATTTTTTTTTAAATCTCAGAAACTAACACACATACACAACAAAAACAATAACACCAACAAATCCTTTATTTCTCTACTGACAAATAAATAATATCAATAGACCATCAAATAAAAATGTTACAGGCTCTCAAAGTAGCAACTATAGTTAAATGATGGGACGTCCTGAAAAATATTGTAGATAAAGGGGAAATTGATTCCAGTTTGTATGTAGAGGGGTAAGGGTTAATTGACAATACAAGACAAATGTTTGAATGCCTGTTAAAAAGTACTATCTTGTCTCCTATCTAAGCAGTAGCACCTCACCCATCTTTGCAATGTGTTTAAACTAAGCAGTGATAAGACTTCAATATTTTAACTTACCAA